>JANVCC010000036.1:979272-1269081 GCA_025345505.1 Todiramphus chloris collaris
TGTACCTACATATATATCATAGAGAGAATATTACTTGAGAATCACATTTTTTCTTCGACAGGATTTATTGGCCTTTTTTCCCCTTCAGATTGAATGTCTGCAACAGCTGGTATCACTCCAAAACATGTTTGTTCCTGTCATATGTGGCTAGACCAGAGCTGAGCAGTGTTTGCTCTGAGTTACACTGATGATGTGAGTCATCTTCTCAACTGAGAAGTGCCTGGCCAGCAGCTAAGCAACTGCATGTCCTATTTGGAGGTCTAACAAGACTTGATTACTTTTCCGGTATTGTTTCCCTAGCAACGTAATTTTTAGGGAGGAAGGGTTTAGAAAGGTACTGACCTTTCCACCGAGCTGGCCACTTACTTCAGAGGGCACTAATTAAAACAAGAGAACAATAAATAGTGAGCTAATGGAAGTGACCTACGTTGTTAAAATAGGTCACTCCTCTGGCGGCCGCCTTTCCGCAGAGCACTATAATCTCATCACTTCAACCAGACACAAGGACTCAGAAGATCTGGTTTCCGCCTTGCCTCACTTTCTAACTTCCTCTTTTACCTGGGAAGAACTCCTGCTGCAAGAGGGCTCCTGTTTTGAGCAGGCACTCTGAGATGTCCTGGGCCCAGTTTCTACAGGCACTACACACTGATAGATCCCATTCATTGCAGCTGAAAACACAAATTTCCTGCACTTTTGAAACTCTGAAGTCCTTCAAGTTGGTCAGCCAAAAATCTGAATCACATCAAAGCAGAATGCTTATCTTTAATCTGGGAGAATTCCCTTTAAAGCCATGGAAAAAGCTACTCTGTGAAAAAATATTACAAATTAAATTACTTTGTTCTTATTAGGCAGAAACTAACATACTTATCTGGCTATTTAAAGGATGTAGTAAAGGAAGCCTGAAATAGACCCTTCTCTATAGACAGGCAGATCAAAGTGTCAGCCAAATTCTTGCATTTTTTTCCTGCAAAGGGTCTTTTTCATCTGCATGATCTTCTTGCACCCTGGAGGCAGTTTCATATTCTATCCTCATCAAATTGACTGAAGCTGAGATTTCATGTCATTAAACTTCTGCAGAAAGATCTGCTTTGCTGTTCTGTTTTCATACAGCATAGAAAGGCTGTGTTTATTAAAGGAGAACCCAAAATAAATCTTAATGATCTCTAAAAAATTAGTTTACTTAATGAGTTCATACACTACAGCATCTTCAGCTAGAAAGCTTTGTGCTGATGACTGCTTGTATGAGATGCATGTAATTCAGGCAGTAGAAAAGCATAATTCTCTCAGAGCTCTTCTGTCTCCTGCAGTAGATGATCCCTAAGAGTTTGTAAAGCCTTTTTCCGTCTGTGACAAAACTCAGGACATCTTAGCATTTGCT
Organism: Todiramphus chloris collaris; assembly: GCA_025345505.1. Lineage (NCBI taxonomy): Eukaryota > Metazoa > Chordata > Aves > Coraciiformes > Alcedinidae > Todiramphus > Todiramphus chloris. The sequence continues at coordinate 980,651 of JANVCC010000036.1, forward strand.
TGTGACTATTCTGTGGGGAATAGCATACCTGATCAATTCTTTGGTCAAGTTCTCCTTTTAGTTTACAGGAGTGTAGGTCCAAGAACTGTTGATATCCAGTGGATTTTCCCCAATGTAGCCAAAAGCAGAGTTTGCCATTTAGTTTGTGTGTATCGTGCATATGTTACACAAATGGCTTGCACTGTGACAAACGAGAGGAATCCCTCCATTGTGCAGCCACAGATGGGTCTTGGCCTTGCAGATCTTCCTGCCTTACATGTCAAGATATGGCAGTTTCTTTTTGAACCTTCCTGTTTGACTGATTTGTCATGATGGTGTGTCTGGAGCCTAATGTTGCCATGAGGAATGGCATGTTGGGTGACAAGCTCCAGGTACTGGCATCACGCGTAAATGGATTACAGGCAAGGTGGTCAGAGTGATTTGAAACAGAAACAGCAGCAGCATCACTTGGCAATCAGATTAAAAGCAACTCAAAAAGTAAAACACGATTAAATAGATGTGTTTTGAGGTGAACAAAGCTCCGACTCAGTCTCCTTAATTATACTTCTTAAATTCCCTACCTCATGGACTGTTTTTCAGATTCATCCTTTCAATATTGTACAGACATTTTCCTGGCATTACTCCAGATCTCGTAGAGCTGTGTGGTGCAGGTCTTGCCTAATCCTTTCCCATCCTGAGGCTGCTACATGGCGTGTGCACCCATTTGAAGTATTTTGACAGCATGCACTTTATAGGCATGAGAGCTGGGGACTGAAGCAGCACACAGCAGCACTCTACTGCAGGAGTGGGATGGGGCTTAGTTTTAAAAGTTCAGTGGCATCCATTTCACCCCCATCCACATCATCATCTTAGATGAGAACTTACAGTCTCTGTGCTCAGCTGGCAACAGAGACAGTAAATTCAGAAAGGAAGGGGGGTGGTTTATGCAGCTATCAAATACACTGAGGAAAAACCAAAAGCATTGCTTTCCTTTCTTTAGAAACACAAACCACTTGGTAGGATGCAAAGCCTAGATTTTCAGGAACTAAGCAATGCACTTGTAAGAAGAGACACTACGAAGAGACGGAGATTTCTTAAACGTATCCATTTGGGAAAGCATACAGGAGGCAGGGAGGGAAAATGGAAGAGGAGGCAATATATTTGCAAGAAAGAGCTGCAAAGTTAAGGGGTAGATAATGGCAAGCACAGGAACAAAGAGTTTTTTAAGAACTGTGGTAGACTGTCCTAGACTTTTTCACACCACAGGCTCCCAGTTTGGGTTTTTTTATGCTGAGAGAGGAGAAAAGATCTAAGCAGTGGGGGCAAAAAAACCACTCATGTGTTTGTGCAAGTGCAGAAGGAGCATGGGACAGACAGGGATGAGGCATGGTATGAGGCTACAGAAAGAAAAGCTATAAAGTCGCAGTGGGGTCTGCAATCAACATACTACATATGTTCCAGTCTCATCTTTTTGCACACTCATACACAACCTTTGCACACTCTCTGTCCCCATGTCCTTTTATGTTATTTCCATGCAGATTCATCTTGGCTTTAACTAATCACATACACTTGACACCATCACTGCTGCTCCTCAGTATTTGTCCCACTGCCCCCATCTGAGGTGCCCCTGATTTCTGCTTTTCAGATATGTGAGAGTCCTTGATCTTTCTAAGAACAGTACTGGCATCTGTGTCACCTTAGTTCACCACAGACAACATTAAAAAAGAGAGTTGTCTGAAATTAAGTAATTCCCACTGGCAGCTGTATACATCACATGGTAAAGTAATACTGGGCAAGGAAAATCACCAAAGGGAAATTCAGACGTGGAAAACTAATTAAAGATTTTAATGCTTATGAAGAAAACCTACAGCAGCAACAAAGAGCCCATTGAAAAAAAAAAAAAAAGAAAATTAAAAAAGAAAAAGAAGGTGTTATGCATGAACATTACCCTGTATGAAATACTGTCAGTGCCCTTTATATCTCAGGTTAAAATGAAGGAAAGAACAAAAGGTCCACATGATACTGGCCATACATCACTTGCAGCCTCTGGCACTGGTTTAGATACACATTCCTCACCCCTTTGAATCCCAGTCTCCATCAAGGAGCATCTGCTTCTGGAGACAGCGAGTAGGGGAAAGATGATGGCAGTCTGTGCTGTGAGCTGCTCGTTGCCTCACACTCTTGGCTCTGTGAATGTTCTTGCCAAACTAAAAAAGTATCAGGATCAGACCTTTGGCCTGCAGCATCTGCACTGATGAGAACTTCAGGGATTAATTGCAGTATTCAAAGGAGTCCTCCCAAGGAAAGGCCAGACTGTGTCTGCTATGTACTGGCCTGTCTCGGGGAAATCGCAGCGCTTTCTCTCCATCAGAAATGGAGCTGTGGAGGGTACCAAGCGTGAACGCAAGAGGCAGAGCAGCTATTCCATGTTCCTTAGCAGAACACAGGCAGGTTTTAAAAATCAACACAGAGGATTTTTCTCCCTCTTCTATTTCCCCTGGATGTTTTTCATGCAGCCTCAGTCTGCCTAAAAGAGGGTATTATACTAAAACAATATCTCCACAGTAATTTTAGGAAAGGACCAAACTCATGAGTGTACGTGTACCTTGGCAATAGCTCACCAATGAACCATCCATCTCCCTACTGCTAGTGCAGCCTGGTCTTCTTCCCAGTTGTCCATGGAGAACAAATGATGAGGGGGCAGAAGAGGTAAACAGAGACATCTGTTCATGCCCATTTCTAACCAACACAATCTCCTACTCTGTCATGGTGAAAAGTGTGGATTCTGACAGTGAGTCAGAGCCAAAGGGAGGTGGTGTGAGAGGCGGCTTTGGTTTGGTCTACGGAGGGAGGCAGCTGTGACTTGAACACTGCATACTGATAAACTGGAGCAATTGCCCTATCTCCTTACCAGTTAAAGGAGAGTCTGCTCCCCAGCCAGTCTGCTGTAGTCTGCACATTGTACACTGTGTCTCCAGTAATCTAAATGCTCTACTACAAGGAGGTGAAAAGTGGGACCCCCTTCAGAAAGAGCAAAGCTACAGAGTGCTTAAACCTAGTTTTCTTCCCACTCCTTTGCCTCTTTCTCCAACATCTCTCCGTTGTGGAAGATACAGATGCCCTGATTTAGAAACTGAAAACCAAATGAACAACCTCAGTCATAAGATGCAATAAAATATTCATTATCTGCAGTATCACGGTGAAGCTTCTATTTATCTGTAAGATAGAGATGTACTGATGGCAAAAATTTGTGCTACGTGTACTAGTCAATAAATAAGAACTCCACAAGAATACAATGTGCACAGAACTACATTTCTAGGGTAATAGTTCATTGGATAACACAACTTTCATTTGGTTTGGGTGTCAATGGATAATTTTGCTACAAGCCTACTCTTGTAAGCAGTGTACAGAAGGAGAATATAATCAATGCACTGTGTAAAAACAATTCATACATATATGCTGATGCCTTTTAGGAATTTGTCTACCATCTCTGAAAACACTGTTTTTGTTATGGTACTAGGCTCAATTTACAAATATTTCCTAGAATCATTCTAAAAATCACTTGTTATTTTGGTCTTATTAGTGGGACATGATTTATGAATGTATCTGAACAAACTGGCAGAAACCGTTTGTTCCTGCTTCTAAGCTGACAATGATATTAGTAAAACAGATTTATCACAAAACCATAGTTTACATTATTACTATAAATAGAGCTTTTACCAGGATGGCAGTGGACTGATATACTTTCATTTTAAAATAAGCTAGATAGCCTGGCTGACACAGGAAAAGTAACTCGGCAAATAAAAAATTCCTCTTTATCTAAAGATGAAGTTTTTCCTTAATATTTATCTGGTCTATGATAGATGGCTCTGATAGAAAAGCTGAGTGAAACTCCACCATGACACTGCTCAACAGACAGAAGGAAAATGAAGTACATAATTAGCAAACTAATATTCAGACAACTATCTATGCAATGCATTCCTTATTTGCTCTGCTGAAATCAAAATGAGTTTTGTTATTGGCTCGAACAGCACTTTTTCTCTTGAAGCACTCAGCACCATAATGGATATAATTCTTTCAGTTCTGCATGGAAAACTCAGTATCAGCCATTTATGCAACAGAAACAGTAAGAATGCCATGAATAATGAAATATTTTATGCTGAATCAGTCATAATTCTCTGAAAGCTTCTTGCTGCTTTCCGCTGGTCATTATGTGGAGAGATTCCAACTCTTTCATCCCATCCTGTCACTGCACCCTTGCCAACAGCAATCATTGTTCAATAATGGTCCTGAATCCTTCCCAATACTCAGCCTGTTCAGTGATAACAGCCTGTTGGCCCCTAGCAAGTTGGGGCAAGCAAGGAGAGTTCAGCTGCTTGGGCAGCATTTGCTGGATGCTGACAACCACCCCATAGTGGGTAAGTTGATACCACAGTTGGATCTAGATTCACAAGCCACCTGTGTAACTGTAATCCTGTGTCATATGATTAATTACCTTATGCTTCCTGTACCAACAATGTTTGTCCATTCTTTTAATTGCAAACATTATTTTCAAGCACTTTCAATCTTCAGAGGGCAAACAGGCTTTCTAGAAAGGTTTCTGAAAGCCTTTGAACAGGCTAGAAACATATCACGAAGCACAAAGGAATGTCAAAATATAGCATTCATGGTTAAGAAAGTAAAGAGTGGTAGAAGATTGTGGTGTTTTGCCACCAGCTGGGCAATTTATCAAATATGATGCATTTCAGTTGAATACACATTTTATATTGGTTTGTTACAGCCTCTCTTTAGTGTTTCCAGGGCACTTTCTGAATAAATACTGTAAAAAGTAGGCAGTACTTTTTCCTCCTCTTTCATATACATAAATATGTTGGTTTTGGCTTTATGGGTTGTGTTTTACAGATCATATTTATCATATGGAAAGCTCTTAAATACGTACTACATAATATTGGATATGTGCATTAAAACATGGAACATCCTCTTCCTTGCATATATATGTGTGTTTTTCTTGCACCACACTGCAGCTAGTTCTTTTGTAACTTAAAGCTAAACCTAATGACATCATTCACTGCAGCAGCAAGATACTTTCCCCTGGAGTAGGATACAATGATGATGACATAATGCTGTGGTTTCCAAATCCCAAACCAGCTGTTACGGGTATATGCACTCAAATTCACTGTCTCTGCATCTGTGTGAGAGGCCCCAAAGCTTGTGAGTTGATTCAGTAAATGATTTATTATTTGGACTGTATAATTCAGGGATGTAGCTTAGGCATTCAGCCACAGAGTGGGGAGAAATAATTTAGGCAGCTTCCTACTGTAATAAAACCCAGAAAGAATATAATCCATCTGCACAGACCCAGTAGGTATTTTCCACCAACTAGCATGGGATCTGCTTGCTGATTTGGAACTAAGGGAACAATTAAAAGCTGCCAATTTTAAATATTGTTTCTTCTCCCTGACATTCATACTAATTCCTTTATCTGCTGTAAATAAACACAGCTGGGCATCAATCCCCTCAACCAAACTGCACCAAGAAACACAGTACCTATTCAAGTATTACTGGATGTATTAGGTTGTACCTTTCAGCTGAATAAGGATGACAGTAAAACTACTAAAGAAGCTAAGATTCTCCTCTGCTTGCTGTTCTTGAATATTTGAGAATATTAACTCAGTAAATGAAGGTCAGCTTTAAAGTAATTTCTCAACAGCAAGTCTAAAAAAAGAAAACCACAGAAGCAACTTGAGACCTATGAAAAAGCTTTTTCCGCTACACTAAATTGCCTTGATGGAGTACAAAACCCATCTCTGCATAAATCACTCATTTGCAAGGTAGAGTGTGGATACATCAGTTGATAGTTTCACTTTAAATCCAGACTAAATCAGACCTCTGAAACTCTTAACCTAATCCCTGCCCTCTGTACTATGTCATCATGGCAATTTGTTTCCAGGGTTACAGAATTTATTTACTTAAAGCCAATATGGACAACTGCCCTGAATTTTAGCAGGAAAAAGGCATCCCGGGTCTAATTCCATTATCTGAATGGTCTTACATCAGGGATGAATTTAGCCAATTAAGTTTTGGCACAACGTGGTCAGTGAGGGCAATATCTGCTCAAGCCATATTACCTTTATTTGTAAAATGACATTGAAACCACTGTGCTTGTAAACAACCACTTCTTTTTGTGCATCTTTCTTTAAATGTACAGGCAGCCAGAGAAATAAAGAACTAAACTGCAGCATAAGTTGTTCAAGTATTTCAAAATTCAAGGACTCCTCACAGAAAATAAAGGGGTAATCTTGGTCAGAGATATAATGAATTCTTTAGAGAGGAGGTACAATCATGCACTGAATGTGAATCGTGATCCACTGGATTTTTTGTAGCCAAATAATTGACAATCAGTTTGTACAGCTACAGTTGCATCAATCAATCATGTATCTGCAATGGCCTACATCAAATGAGCCACCAGAAGTCGTGAAAGATCATTGCCAGTCCTATTTCTGTGACAGGCTGATTTATTAAGCTGAGAAATCACCCTGATGTAAACAAAAACTTTTCAGGCTAACCCAGACAAGGAATACTTCATAAAAAGGAAAGGGTTGTCCAGAGCTTATGCAGATAAGCCCTTCTTCTGTAGCTCTGCTTGTTCAACTAGAAAGTCTACCAGCAGTTAATATAAAAGAGTTTGCAAAAGCCAGTAGAGTTGTGTGTGAGAAAACAAAACAAAACCCAAAACCAGACTGTTCCAAAGTCACTCTTTAAGAAATTAGAACTATTTTACAAAAGCTGCACAGCCACAGAGTCTAAATAGATCCCAGAAAGAGTGCATCAAAAACTACTCCTGAGCCAAGATGTAATACTGTCCAAAGATGGAGGGAGTTGTTCTTGGTAGAAGATCACAGCCTTAGAGCTCATCTACTCTAGCTACTTACAGATGACAGATTAAAGGTGTTGAAGTGCTGGTGCCTGATCCACCTCAGTATAACTGAGCAAAACAGTAATCCTCCTCCAACATTGAAATCAAGTGCACTTCACAGGTATGAAAGTGGAATAATGCTCTAAATACATATCTGATAAGTAACCTTTCCTTCATTAGATGGAAATACTAAAGCAGTTACGGAATTCAACATTGCTATAATAAATAATCAATCATTTAGATGTACAGTCTTAACGTTTTGAATAAACAAGTCTGAAATAGGACTCATAAAAGCAAGGAAGATGATAATACAATTATCACTGTTGGTAGAGTAAGAACATAGCATTAATAACACTGCTGCATAAAGTATGTACTCTCACCCAGATAGGAAACTCCTTCTTCTGGCGTGATTGTTCCATATTTAACCATCATCTTGACAAAATCAATCAGGGTTTTCATGATAGTTATCAAAGTCTCTTTCTCTTTTGCTTCTGTATCTGTGTGAGGGGATAAAGCAAAACTAGTCAAGGACTTCAGGTGACCCAGAAAAATCAGTTCTGCAAATCCTGCACAAACTTCATGCATAAAAAATGGCCTACTCACTAAAAAGAAAATGCTGTGCTGGATTAGCAAAGAGAACTCCTATATATGTTTCCCTTTAAACTGCTCCTGCAAAGCACAGCTGAATATACTTTAAAACTTCAGGGTTTGATTCTTCTTTATAGTTTTTTGTCTTCAAGGTCTATGTTGTGGAAGACAAACGGTATCAATTCCATTTTACAGATGAGAACACTAAACACGCTAAGATGAAGTGACTTGACAGAGTTCAAATTGCTGGTCAGAGGGCAGATACAGTCAGTTTTCTATAATCTCTGTCTTCTTCTTTTATTGGTGTGTGAACTACTTAGTAGACCAGTCTGGCTCTGTACAAGGGAGATAGCTCAGAGATCTTTTCTCCTGCAAGATCCATGAGTTCAATGACAAAAATATAAAGTGTCTCAAATGAGATTATTATTGGGCACAAGAACATGACTCGGGTACTGTGAAAAAATAATATTACATGGTTGGAAGAATCATCACTCCAGAATTGGATACAAACAATGATTTTTCATTATAAAAATCTATCTTTCTTGCCCATATGTATCTCTGACTATCTTCACAATTACTGCTTCTTAGCTTTCTTTTTCCACTGTGTTTATCTGCTGAGCAGTATTACTGCTACTTCTGCTTTAGCAGAATGAAACTTCCCCATCACACAGTTACACGAGCCCTTCCCACACCCCACCTTGTCACCGATGGACCCAGCAGGAGCAGGGGTACTGTCACACAGGGACAGTCAAAAACACACTCCCAGCCCTGTCAGAGGGTCATCCCCTTTGGAGATGTACTGAACAGGTTTTTCACTGTTGCCTGCAATTTAACATACATCTGTAGGATGCAATTGAATCACCTCTCCTGCTGTTTGATATCAGCCAGCAAGTAAACAGCATAAAGCAAGAGGCAAGGTAGAGATGTGCAGCTAGTGGGACCTGGCTATATTTGCTTGATAACCTGTTAAACTCAGCATGCCTTTCTGCTTTGTGAGTAGAAAGAGGAGAAGAACTATCATGCAAAACTACCATGGCTAAACAAAAAGAACAGAAAGAGTAATATTAAGTTTGTATATTGGACTTGAGCAAAATATGCCCTCAGGTTTTTCATTCTAGCTCTCCACTCAGGTGTTTATGGGGACAGTTTGAAGCAAGATGAAGGCTGCTGCAGGACAAGGAATCTACAGAATTAATTGTTGCTGACTGTGCTGGAAAGAGTAGAAGATATGCTGGCTGCTGAGAGTGAGAGTGGGTGTGTGGCAGAGCGTGCTGACAAAGGGGCTTTGGCGAGGTGCCGCAGTTTTGCCTGCATGAAGGGAATGATGTCTAGCACTGGAATAGGAAGAGACATACAGAGCTTTCATTGCAATAAACAGCAAACCTGTGGTTTGTGAAAAGGCCACGAGGCTCAGACTCATTTACTGGTACCATCACTGAGGATTCTACTGTGGCTTACTTGTATCTCTGTTGGCTTAGGAGACATGCATATTACTGGAAAGATCTCTGGAGAAAACAATTTGCCAGATTTTCATCATGTATTTATGGGAAATGAAAGAATTCAGGACTTCTGAATCACACAGCACATGACAGGATGGGCTACCTAGGTCACACAGTTTGCAGTTCAGAGTGATGTTGCTCCCAATGTTTTGCCACACACTCTAATCAAATTATTTTCTGCTATTTATCTTAGAGAAGCACATTGTCTCTTGCAACTAAGGAAACTGTGGGGAAGGAAATGGAAATGAGTAGCAGAAAACAGAGAGAATCTTAATTTTCTAATTTTTTTCCTAAATACATGATGAGCTCACCTGAGTTAAGACTTTTTAATAGTGCATAAAAGTTTGGAAAATATTGGAGGTCTTCAAAATTATCTTCGGATGGCAGCTCATTTCTTCTTTCCAAGATATTAGATGATGACCATGTGTTATCCAGTGTATCATCAATTTCTCCATTAATGAAACTATCCGGATCAGCTTTGCTTGGTGTCTCCACAAAAGACATAAAATATATAATATCTATAAACACATTGTTTTTGGTGACAAAGTTAATAGAACAATAAGTAGCATCGTAATCGTATGCCAACATTCCTCTCTAATTACGAGGTAAAGACTATACTGTTTCCTCAAAGTTATTTCCTTACCATTCTTTCCTGTTGCTTTTCTTTTGTACCACTGTCTGCTCTGCTTGCAGGGTACTCAAAATCTTCAGACTCCTTCTCACGATCCTTTGCTTCATTTGCAATTAGCTGCTGTAAAACCTCTGCCACTTCATCTTCCAGGGTATAGGCCTGACTCTCTGTGATCTGTTAAAATATTTGTGCAGAGTACTTATGTTGTGTTTCACCTAAACATCAATAGGAAACCTGAGCTTTGTGAATAGGTTGCTTCAAATAGGTTTCCCTCAAAGCTAAGGACAGCCAAATTAGATGTAATACATTCACTGAGGGTGGTGTGTGTGCCTACATGTATATGTATATACATGTCTATACTTACATAAAAGTACATATACAGACATCAAATACATAAAACCAACATAAACCACATAAAAAACACCCACCCAAATATATGAACTCTCATAGGAAAACAAACCCATACAGGGCTTAAAACAGTGGAGTCCAGCATAAAAGATGGAGCTGCAAGTGTGCTATATGTGTATATCTATGTGCACGTGTATATAAAAGTATATGTTCTGCAACATACCTATGTACAGTCGAGTAACTACAACAGAATACAGTAATACAGAAGGGGAAAAAGCAAATAGCTTCCTACAGAGTCATCAAAATGTTTTCTCTTTGCTTTGTAACAGCTGTCATTTGAGTAAGAACTCTACCATGCAGCTGTCCCACAGCTCCCTTTGTAATCAGTGGGACTGCATGCAATAGCTAATTGCAAAATCTACTGCAGGAAAGATAAGGTCAGTATTTTAAAATATAAGGATTCCATCTTTCAATGGCTAAAACCATTGAGACATCCAAAGGTCAGAGACAAACCCAGTCTTGATAAAAATCAGTAACAATGAAAACTGTATCCTCAACTAACCAGCATCTTTATACGCTTGCTGATTACAATGATAAGTAGGTGGACAGGAATGAGCTCAGACCTTTCTCCATAAACATCCAAAAGAAATCGAAAATACAAAAAAGCTCAGTGAGAATCAGAAGATAAATTAAAGGAAAAATGAGGGCAGACATGGGAGGGGTACAACCAGTGAATATTTTATCAACATCAGAAATGTTCTGCAGTTTGCTCTGTTCTGTTGCAAAGGCACAACAATGTTATTGCGGAGTGAAACCAGTGTGCCCAAATGAGTCAAGAAGCTTGCCTAGAGCCTGAATCCCATCCATTTTCACTCAAGGCAGCATTATTAGCTGGACACGGTGTTCATCCAAATTGTTTTTTAAAAGAGCATCAAACCAACCCACAAAACAGCCAAATGAAGTACTAACAAGGTACTTACTAGCCCCAGGTTTAGAAGTTTTGAAACTATCTTGTCAAACACTCCTCTGTCATTTTCCTCATAAATTCTTGCAGCAATTTTTTGAACAATGTCTTCAGCAGTCAAAGGAGTGCCATCTAATTGATGGAGGCCATCTGGATCATCTGAAAGGATTACAGTTTAACTGTATGCTGACTGTCTTAACTCATTTGCACCTGACACCTTGTAAACAATATCTGCCCACGTCTTTTTCTTTTCAGAACAAAGCTGCCCTTTTTAGACACATTAGGAATATACTTTGATACTTTGGAATCTGTTACATCAGTCCCAGTGAAAAGTGCTTTGTGTCCATTTTCCACATCTAAAAAATGTCTTTCTGAGTGGCTCTTTTGAAAGAGCAGAGATGAATATCAGGAGCATACTCTCCTGTTTATAAAAAAAAAAAAAAATCTAAGAATGAGAGAACACTGCTCACACATCTGCTTACATGCATTTTCCTAGTATATACTGCCATTGTATGGCAAATTAGATCAAAACAGATCGTGATAAGCATCGTATTTTCTTTTTGTTTGTCTTTCAGCAAATGAAGGCTTAATTATGTAATCATTACTTATGGCAAATAATATCATCATGACCAACCGGAAAGTGAATATGGTGAGTAAGTTTTGATCTGTGATCAGCATTCTTTGATATAATTAAAAATATCCTGAGCTAAATGTTGCTCACAATTCTCAAAGGACTCACTGAAACTATAAGTCAATTAACTACTCCTGTAGGAAAGGCAAGTATTCTTTGGCCTTTATTAATTTCTTTTAGCTTTATGATGAGGAGGATTATTTAACATTGCACATAACATTTGGAATGACTATATGTGATTTAGCTCTGTATAAAACTGCTTCTTCATTTCAAACGAAAATTAATGTATTTTCATTTACAAACATGTCCAATTTCCTTTGCATCAAATTTAAATTGCTAAAAAACATAATGTAAATTACACAGTTGGATTTTCCTCCAGGGAAGAAGATTGTGAAAATTAAGAATGATTCTTTTGTATTGTGTTTCAAAACCTAATTGTAATACAACAAGCTTCCACAACTGGAAATAATTGAAATTGCATTCCAGTAACAAACAGAGCTCATGTTGTTAGTGGTGAGTAAAACATTCATGATTGCAATCAGTTTGCAAGAGAAGTCTAACCTAAAAGTCACTAAAAGGTGATTATAGAATACCTTGGAATTTATAATCCATCCCACTTTTAGTGGAGTCATAGTCATCCACAAGCCTGCGGTTCTTGGTGGAGTCTGCATCATCAATGGCCAGTTGCTGTTCATACAAAGAGCTTCTAATTGACTCCCTCTCCTTTTCACTCCTCTCTCTTTCTGCTACTGATTTTAGCAGGTTCAGGTCATCAACAAAGGAATAATTCCTGAACTCGGGCTTATTTTCTGGAAAATATATCAATGCACACACAGCATGAAATCTTCTACCTCTTTGAATACCATTATGAGTATTGCTTTAAATCCAGGAACGATTTTTACCTGCGGGAGCTATTTTCCTGTTCCTGTCTGCCTCAGCTTCAGCAATCTAATATACAAAAATAAAACAAACAAACAAACATCAGCAGGAATAAATACACTCAAATTTGTGATCTCCCACTCTTAAGAAGTTTGCTCTGATAAGTAGAACATGCTTGAGTGCTCGGCACATTTTGTCAATACTACCACATCCTCTGGTTAGAATTTGACATTACAAGAAGCTGTGATAGAGTTTCCATTTGAAGATAAATGCTAGTTATGGGAATGAAAAGAATTCTTCAGTCCAAGCTCCTGCTATATTCCCATAGGATGTCAATACAAAGGGGTGCCACATCTGTGAGCTGTTGGAGCCAAAACCATGCTTTTGGAATGCTGGACAGTAAAACTCTATATGCCAGTTCTTAAAAAATATTAAAATTCTATTTCGTAACCAACCCCATCAATATTTACTTTACTGACAAATCTATTTTTTACTCATTTGTTAAACCACTAGGATATTAATGAATCTGGTACCCAAAGGCTCAAAATACTGTGGGAATACCAAAAGCACAATACATTGTAAATATTTTTTATTTCACTTACCTGTTCCTCCAAAGGTCTTTCTACACTTAATTGTTGGTTGTGTATAGATTTATCTAGAACAAACAAACATACACATATATATTCAGTTATACGATGCATGTAACTAGAAAGAGACAGGACATTTTTTCTTAATTTATATCTTTCTCCCATAAAACATGGTGTCTTAAATATGATGCCAACTTCTAGTTCCTGTAAAGAAAAAATAAAAATCAGTGTTCCTATAAGAATGAGAATACCATAAAATAAGTCAAATGTTTAAACAAAGCATGATTGTTTGGGGCAGAGGGGGAGGTTGTGCAAAAGATGTAATAGAAATACAGACATAGACTCAGTAACCCTTTTCTGATGAGAAAACTCATAAACAAATTGGGGAAAAAAATGCTGTAAGAGATTGACTAAAATAGCAATAATCGGATTGGCACAAGCAAGAGATTAAAAATCTCCTACATCCAGAATACCAGGCGAGACAGGGAGCATGAGAGAGAGATTCTTGTGCAAAAACTGCTGTAGAATGGATGAAAACATTGCTTGGAAAAGACTGAAAAAAATTCAGAGCTTTTTCCCCTCCCAGCACCTATCTTTTCTCTTTAATATTAGATTGCAACTTCAGTGCCTTGCTCCAGGAATATTGTTCCTTTAGGGTCTAGCTGCTTTTAGCCAAGTGGAAGGAAAGTTTTTACTTTCCTCTGTCTATACCCTGCAAAACTTTCCCCATGCCGGCGATAAAAAGAGAAAATGTATTAAGGAAGGCGCCTACCTTTGCCCCCGGGTTTCGGGAAGCCATGTACCCGGCTCACCAACAGCGACAGCACCTGCACCACGACCGCCAGCTTGAGGAACATCCTGCCTCTGCCCAGCCCCCTCGGCGAGCGAGCCTGGCTCAAGGACGGGGCCGCTGCCCGCGGGGGCTCCTGCCCGCGCTCCCCGCGCCGCCCTTGCGTGGCCCCGGCCCCGCACCCGGCCGGCGCTGGCGCTCGGTGCCGCGGCCCCGCTTCGCGGCGGGCGCTGTCCACGGCGCGGTGCTGAACCGCAGAGCGGAGCCGGCCGCGGCGCTCGGGAAAGCCGCTGCCGCGCGGGCTCGGCCGCTCGTCCCCGCACCCGCAGAAATGGTCGAGTCCGTCCCCGCGGCGGGGCCCGGGCAGAGGGGAGGAGACGGGGAAGGGCTGCGGCCGGCGGAGCATGCGCGCCCCGCTCCGCGCCCGCGGCTCCGGCGGCAGCGACCTCTTTCCTGCCGCTCCAGGGAGAGCAGTGCGCGCTGCCCCGCTGCGTCGGGAAGGGAGAGGGCCCGCGGGGGCGAGGGGGCCCTGCGCCAGCCGAGTGCGGGGGACGTGGGGCGGCCTCCCCGCTCCCACCGGGCAAGCTCTGGGAGCAGGCTACGGGAAATCCGACCGGAGCGGCCTCTCCTGGCAGCACACCTACGGCCAAAGCTTTGGTGTAAGTCAGCTCGGGAAGGCTGGGCTGCACACGCTTTTTGAGCTGTAACAGTGAAATTCTGCCCTGGAGAGGAGGCCTATGAATCATTTACATCTGTTTAAGTTCTTTCCAAGGAGCTGAATTACACAGTTAAGGCACAGGAATCAATGATTCATTTTACTACAAAGAGCAGACATCCGAAGTTTAATTAGAGCACATCTTGCTCTTTGAAATTCAGAATTTAAAAAACCCCAGGAGCATAAATGACAATAAGCATGTAAGATAATTCTAGTTTCATAAGTTAAAATTTACCCCTTGCATATGCACAACATCAACAAATCCCTAGGGATCGGAGGAAGACATTTTTGCCGTTTTATGGCAGAACAAAGGATTTTGCAGCAGTAGCTCTTTTCAGAAGTGTAGGATCTGCTTCCAAAATGGGAGATAAATCACTGTGGTTTTTCTTCAAAAAAGATCTCATTGCATTGTAGTCATAAATGCATACATGAAGGGGTCAGCTGAAAACACTTCAACATCAAAAATCTCAACACTTGCTAACTGAAAAAAAAAAAAGGCTAAAAACTGTTTGAAGAAGATCAGTGTTTTTACAGCTGAAAACCAGGAACACAGTGGAACTCTTCAATCAATCCCTTATCAATGTTTAATATTATTATAGTATAAACTGGGATTAACACAAAAAAAAGTAGAATGATAATTGATTGGATGACAAACACCAAAACAATCACAGTTTCTCTCTTTTTTTTTCTCTCTTAGCAGCCACTGTATTTAATATCAAGCCTTTGCGTGTAATTTAAATGAAATAGTGATAAAATCTGATGCTCTAGTTTAATATGCCTGTGACCCAGATCAATGAAAATTTCAGAAATGCACTGCTAACCACAGAATCTTTACCTGTCCTTGAAGCCATATTCTACCTAGCCATACCAGAATTAGGAATTAGAGGATATTTTGTATAAAAAACTTTCAAGAGTAATTCTACGTTAGAATAAGATTAACCTCATTTACACATTGCCTGGTAACTTACAAGGAAAATTGTACTCAACAGAACCTTCCCTCGTGTTAGAAGCACAGAAGACAAACAGCTTCCACAAGAAAGTGTAGAGTAACCTCCTCCCCTGCCTATATAGCATATATATTTATACACAGACACCAACAGTAATCTCAAACCGACAGAATATTACTGTCATAGAAGGATGAAAAGATCAATTCTTACTTCAATGTGGCTTGATATTCTATCCCTATTTTGCATCAAATCATCAGTTCATTGCCTTTCTAATGTTCTCAATGTTCAAAAATTGTGTACTTTCCTTTTACCCTGTCTGATATGTACTTCTATTCCACTATTCACGCAATGCATTGTAAAAATGCATCCATTTATCGGACTTGACACATTTGGTCAATCAGACAAGTCACCACACAAAAGCAGGAAATATATTTTAAACATGATGAAATCAAGATGGCTGTAAAGCAGTGAGATCAAAAAAGAAACACTAATTGGTGATGACAGTGCATAGAAGTTGCTGGTTAAAAATACACCTATTTACGCGATATATCTCCATATAGCTTTTTGTGTGTAATGATACATCTAATTGTGTTTAAATATGCTTCTGTTTATGTGATGTTTCTATTTATGTGAAACATTTCTATACTGTTTCCCAATTCCATACCATTTGTTATTTCCTTAGTGCTAAATTGCCTTCTGCTTTGCTCATCCTCTCTAACAAGAAATGCTGCAGAAGGGCTTTGTAGGGATGGGGATTGATGGTGAGGAGAGAAAAGTATTCCAAACCTGTTGTCATCAAAACAGAGTATGATGGCAATAGTCAGTTTTGTTCTTGAAATTGCAATTAAAAAAAAAAAAAGCCAGGAAAGCCAAACTTCAGACAAACCATTTCCCTGTTCATGAAGACTTCACAAAGAGGCAGCACATTGACAGACACTTGCTGTAACTGGCAAGCACAGAGCACACCTGCAATGCCATGCGCTGGTTTTGCATATTTGGCCCAGTACTTCTTGGCAGTGCACCGGTAAGCTTGTATGGCACGTGACAGGTAATACACAATCTCTGCTAACTACAACAGAGTATGTTTAATCATCACAGAAAAATGACTGGGTAAAAGTGCTGCCTTTGTTTCTCACTATGTATCTCTTTTCATTTGTTTCATTTTGTATCTCACTACGTATCTCTTTTCACACCCACTACGTATCTCTTTTCATTTGGCATCACTTTCATCACCTACTACTACATGCTCCTCTTTCCAGCACAGAGACAATACAGTGAAGAGCATAAGCTCTTCTATTTTGGCTCATACACAATCAACCCATTTTCTATTCTAGAACTATTTATTTCCAGTCATGATTCATGAGACAGAAAGAATACCACTTGCCTATCAGATGCCAAGGAGATCTTACAGGAATGGCAATTAGAATGTTTTTTATTGTGGTGAGTGCAGTTGATATGAAGCCTAGAGGAATAACTGAAATGCAGCCTTTCAGTGCTATTTTTGCAATTGTTTTATAACCACACTTCAAGGTTTTTCATCTAGCTGATGAAAACGGAAGGCAGATGAAAGCAGAAAGAAAACAAAAAACCCAGCAACCCACTTTGTCAAGTTTACGCCTAGATGGTAGACACTCCTTAATTTTGTGGATTTACTTTTTCTACTTTACCTCATATTATGCTAAATTATATACTAAATAAGCTAGTGCCTGAAAGGAAAAAAAAAAAAATGTTGGAGGGATTACTGGTGATCTTTATGCAAGGCATTAGATAGATCTATAATAATTTAACAATAAGTCATGTATTTTGCATGTGTGCACTATGAATAGGTCCTCTCAACTTCAATGTAATTATCAACCATATGAGAAATTAACCACGTTCAGCCCTGGGGGGTTTGTACTCTACTCATTTCACATACAGCATTTATTTGGACACTAGATAATGCAAAGTGAAAGATTTAAGACTCTAGAATCAATAAAACTAGAAGAAAAAAAGTCAAAGCTATTGAGATGTTATCACCTATTCAAGTTCCATCATTTTTACCAGCAGCATTTGCTATGCTTCTCGAACTTATGGTTTTGTTCTGCAAAGCTTACTAGCTTTTCTAACTTCTACAACATAATATGATGTCTTCACATGAACAATTCTTAACAAATGAATTTCATAAAATGAACTTTAAAAAATACCACTCCAAATTTTTAAATTTAGCTTCAAGAAAATGTCAGCTTTTAATACCTTTAAAACTACTGACCTTACTTTGTTCCTATTTGGCTTTTTTTTTTTTTTTTTTTTTAAATCACTTTATATCTTGTAAGTTCAGGGTAATTTTCTGACCAGACATATACTGGAGGTAGAGGGATACTTTTCCCTTGGAAACACATAACTCAGGAGGGTTTACTTCAGTTTCTTCCTCACTCTTTATAGAATAAAAAACCTGAAATACAAACCAGAAAATGACAAGTAATTTTGTTTTATGAAAAAAAAAAAAAATTAACTGGAAAATGTATACGTGGGTTTCTAAAATGGAATTAAGCATCCCAAACTACACAGATACAGTATTATTCATCTACTGTCTTTGGCGAGATGATTGACTCACGTATTTAAGTAGCACTATGCTTTTTCCTTGTTCACAGGAAAAACAATTCTGTTAAAAAATACAGTTAAGATTATCTGAACATATCACGTTACAATTGGCTGAAGATTTAATTAGATATATTTGGAAAGATGCACATCAGGTAAACATGATGCATGATGGGTTAGATGCACTTTCCCCCTTCTAACATGAAATACCTACAGAAGTTATCTGGTGCCTTTCTTTCACATGTTCCTTTCATTGCATTGTTGGTGAACTCCCAGTTCCATCCCAGCCACACAGTCCTGCTGCAGCTCTGTATGGACCAGAAAGCACGGCATGGTGTTTCAGAGCAGAGCTGGGATATAGCCTGTGTCTGATAAATGAAGGAGCTTTTACTGTTAATTGAAATCACTTCTCTGAGTACCGAATGACCAAAAGTAGCAAGGCTTTTCTTCTTTTAGCATCTGCTGCTACTTCTGTTCAGCTACAGCGACATAAAGCTAACCTTAATTTCAAAGGCATGGTGTTATAAAATGGCAAAAAATGTTATCTAGAGAGACAAAAAAAAAACCTTGTAATCTTTAACTTTATAAATTCACACCTTACTTTTCACGGGTAAGAAATCCTTTGTTTCACTTGCGAGAGCAGTGAACACAGAGGTAGTTGCCAGGAGCTATGTGTTGGGTGAAAACCTTCCCGAGATGCCAAACCCCTGCTGCCAGGAGAGCAGTAATCGCCTCAGGTACAGCTCCTCTGGGAGCCTCTCCGCTAAGACCCACACAAGCTCCGGCACTGTTCTTTCGAAACGTCTTTATTTTGCAATGCTGACAAAAAACCAGAGCCCCCGTGGGCCTGAGGGTGCCCGGGTGGCTGCTTCTTCCACACCCCTCGCCCGGGCACTGCTCCCGCAGGGGGAATCTGCTCGTATCTCGATGCGAACTGGTACCGGCAGACCGCGGGCAGCAGCCCCTGGAGGCCGAACGCTCCCGCCGGGACGGCCCGCTCTAGATGCTGTATTTCAGCTCCACCTTCCAGCTCAGCCGCCAGGGCTGGGCGGGCGACGCGGACTCTCTCATAGCAGCAGGCGAGAGCACAGCCGGTAGCGGTCAGGCGAGGCCGCGTCCCTCCGCGCCTCCCGCCGCAGCACCACCGCGGTACCACCCCCCGCTCGGCTCCCTGCCGGCTCAGCCCCGCCAGCTTTTCCCCTCCCTTCCCTTCCCTTCCCTTCCCTTCCCGCCACGCTGCGCCGCCCCCCTCGGCTCCGGGCGGAGGCTGCAGCGCCCCCTGTGAGGGGCGGGGGTGCCCCGGAAGTGCGTGGGGAGGCGGGCGGGGGCTGCGGCCCGGCCTGGCCCTTCCCTTCCGGGCCTTCCGGGCGGCGGCGGCGGCCGGGGGAGCAGGCCGCGGGGAGCAGGCACCATGAGCGACGTGGTGGAGCGGACTCTGAGCGTGCTGCCCGGGCTGCTGGGGCAGCACGACCCAGGCGTCGGGCCGAGGGGCGCCGGTGGCCCTGGCAGGATTTCGGCTACCTCCCGGCTCGGGAGCCTCATCCGGAGCATCACGGCTCTCACCTCCAAGCATGTACGGGCTGCGGGTGGCCTCCCGGGGCGGGCCGGACCGGACCGGGCCTTCTGCTCCTCCCGCCGTGTCGAAGCGGGCGGGGGCCGGGCCTTACTTTTCTCCCTTCCTGCCCCCTGTCCTCCCTGAGGTGCCGGCGCGGTGCCGTGCGGTTAGGGGTGCGGTGCGGTGGGGTGCGGTGGGCCCCGTGCGCCGTGGCTTCTCCCGTCAGCCGCGGGGCTGGGCCTCGCCGAGCTTCGGGATCGGGCGGTCCTCCTGGCTGCAGGGCGTATTCGTGGGCTGCCGCGTTGTGCTGTTCTGTGGGGGCCTGGGGGCCTGGCCCAAGCAGTCCTGTGTGACTGGTGTATGCTGGTTTTGAGAAAACTCGGGAATTCTATTCGATTAACGTGTCTTCTTTGACTTTTGAGTAACATTTTGCCTCGAGAATTTATGCAGCATTAAAATAAGTTTAATTTTTCTAGGAAGAAGAAAAGTTAATCCAGCAGGAGATAACCAATTTGAAAGCAACAGTTTCAGCTCCCAGCACAACACTTGTAAGTTCTGTTAGTGGTTAGTGGTTGTGGGAACAGCAGATGAAAGGTGAAGAAAAACAGTGTTCTCACTTCTTTTTCCAGGTAGAGTGTATAGGTTCTCTGCATTATAGATATTTAATCATTAGCATTAAAAGGTGCCAATGTCTGTGGTTTTGCAGCATGGTTAAATTAGTGAGGACACTGTGCTTCTGTTTGAATAATTTGTAATGATATGGTACCCAGAATCTGTCATTCTGTAGTTTTTGACATAATGCAGATAAAAAAAATCTGGATAATGACCTGCTTCCATCAAATAATGTTCTTTGCAGGTTGATATTGCTCTTATAAAGAATTTGTGATGTATAAGAAGCTGTGCTTTGTCGTACACGCTGTTGCTCATGTCAGAGGTGCAGGGGTTGATATACTCTGGTTTGAGTTGGTTAATGTGTATCTCAGTCCCATGTCACCCAATAATTTATTTTTGGTATTTCAGAAACTCATGAAAGAATGTATGGTGAGACTCATCTATTGTGAAATGCTGGGGTACGAGTCTTCCTTTGGATATATCCATGCAATCAAGCTTGCACAGCAAGGAAACCTTTTGGAGAAAAGAGTTGGTATGTGCACGGAGCTCTAGCCTTAATAATATTTTCAAAGTGTGTTTTTAAATTTTTGTAGGATTAATTATTAATGTAAAAATATTACTTAAAGTATTTTCTTTCATAGTCTCTCCTCTTTGAAAAATAACAAAATCCCTAGTTTGTGAGCTGCTCAGTATCTGCTTGTAGAGCAGAAGGCAGGGGAAATTCATTTATTTTAAATCATCAGTTGTTCTTTCATTGTTTTGAATTGTGGCACCAATAAACAAGTAATTTACCATAAATTTTGTTAACACATCAAGCTAAGGATCTGGTTTCTTTTTCAAGTACAGTAGTAGAAGAGTAGACAAAGATGTTAATGTCAGACATTTGTCAGACAAGTAGACTTTGTTTTGATGCTTGTAGGATTTTTTTAGTTTAGAAACAGTTGTGGTCAGTAAGGCAAATGAGGAGATCCATATAGCATAGGTGCAGAAACTCCTGAGGAAATCTGAAAGGCTAGTTCAGACTTGTTTGAAATCTCGTGCCATTGCGATTTCCTTGCCTTCCAGGGTGGTTATTAACTTTTTCCTGGTAGATTTAGATTGAAGTAGCTGTCAGCCTGTCTCATCTGGAGAATTTCCTTGCAGTTGCTGATTCAACTGCCTAGTGAAGACATTTCTTCTTGTTTGCAGAGAAAGTGGTTTAACTCCAAGCAATACTATGTCTGCATACGCAGAAGGAAGGCAATGTCTTGCAGGATATGCTTGTTTGGTATCCTTTGTTTGAATTCCATCTGGATCATCTGCTCAAGTATTGGAGTTTGAGAGAATGTGCTGCAAGTCATGATTTAGAGTTGCTTTACCCCTGAGTAATGAAAGCCAGTGCACAGGTGCTCTGGTAGAGATTAAGAAATTCTATCTTCAAACCTGGGAGGGCAGGTGGTAAGCTGTTTTGAAGAAAACTTGGTGACCTCTGTAAGTGTCAAGAAGCAATGTGTCTTGTTATTAATTGGTTTGAGACTTTTCCATATTAGGGCTCTTTTAGAGAAGGCTTTGGTGAAGCAGCATATTTTTATTTTTTCTTAATGTAGGTGCCTTAATGTTCTCTGGATGCAAAGTGCCCTTAAGCTTTGATCTGGTAAAAGGATGTTATAAAGAGTGAGTGGGGTATTTTTTGTTGCTGTTGTTCTGCAGTTATATGTGATATACAAGGACGACCTGGTCTGTTCTTGGTGCTGAATACATACTGAAGTTTGTATTAAGGAATCTTTGTCAGTTGATCCAATGAAGATGGGTTACTCTTTTACACAGTGTGAGCCTCAGTGAATGAGACAAAGCTACGTTTTGTAGGTGTGCTAAGCTGGTCCAGTCCATAGTTTCGCAAGCAGAAAGATCCCTCTGATACCCCAGACAATACAGTTATTTGTATCTAAGTTGTTCATTTTGATCCCTGAGCCATGAATGAACCAAGACTTTTTTTTAAGATCTTGAAGAAAAAGGTTTCTGGCCAGGTTTCTTTTCTGGGGTTCTGGAATTGTTTCATCCTTATTAAGAAACAGCAAAGGAATTTTTGGCATATGATGGCGAATTTACTCTTCTATATCCCAGTTGAATATAAAATTTATTTGAAATGGGACCTTATTTTTGAAAAAAGCAAAATGGAAACAAGGAAGTGGATTTGTGTTGTGTAGTCTAGAAGTAATACACTTTTCTCCGTACAGAGGAGTTACTGTTTTTTCAGGAAGTGATTTCTCAGGATGCTTTTGGCTGGTCTCTAGCTATAACAGTATTGTAATGTTTCTTATTTCTCACAGCTTGTGAGTTATTAGCAAGTTGGGGTTTTTTTGTTGAGCTTTACTGAAATGTAAATATAACTGGCTTACCCGAAAATGAAAGAAAAGTCTTGATATGTAAAACATGAGCAACTGTTGTCCAGCAGTGGGGGTTTCTGTAATTTTTTAAGACTGTCTGTAATCCAAGACTTAAGTTTTCTATCTTGAAGTTGATTATTGCTTGCAAGTGGTAATGGAGGCTGCTTTTTTTTTTATAGGTTACTTGGCAGTTTCTTTATTTCTACATGAAAATCATGAACTGCTACTTCTACTTGTGAACACAGTTGTGAAGGTACAGTGTTTTTGGAGGTCTGGAGGTAAACTAAACTTGGACCAATTCTTTGCATTTTTGTGTCATACAGCATCTAGCTATGTACTTGTTAGTTCTGTCTTGCTGTCTTAAAGTTACTGTTTGGTTAGCAATAAAAATTAGAAATGGCTTTCTCTGGCTTTTTAATTTAATCTTGGAGTTCCTGCTGTTGAAGCAGGATTTTAAATCTTTTTCAAAGGAGATATATCATAAAATTTCCTTTATAAAATGTACCTGTTATATACATTCTTAACTCCAGGAGGAGCCATGCATGCATATTTGAATGTAAACATTTCCTCTTTAGCTGACAGCAAGTATCTAATTGGCTTTTTTGAGTTCTTTTAATACTTCTAGAAAATGGAAGTATGCTTTGGAGTGGCACTGAGAATCTGTTACTGAATAGTATTTCACAGGTGTCATCTTCTGTATTGCTGCCTCTTACACGGAGCAGTTGTGAGTTGTTGTAACTCTTTCTGCGTAATAATTACTGTTATATTACAGTGGGCCAAAGGTGCATAAATGATAGACTCAAGGGGATGCTAATTTTGTTGTGATTGAAAAGTGTTTTATAATCTTTAAAAATCTGACTTGAACTAGCAAGGCTATAGAAAGAGGTGAAAATAAGAGTCCACAAAGAACTAAACCAAAATGAGGACTGAAACCTATCTGGGACAAATGGCCAGAGAAAATAATGATGTCATCTGGAAATCTTACATGTTTTATTTGTTTTGAAAAATAATTGTAGTCTTGTGTTTGAGTAATTCACCCGTGCTTTTTTGGTTTATGTTTACAGTGAGCTATATCTACTATTTAATTTTATTTGGGGTGGACTATGATTTTTTTATTCTTTCTTTTGTAGAACATTACACGTAATTTGCTTAGGGAGTAGGTAATGTCTTTTTTCAGTGTGCAAATATGTAATTGGGAGGATTATTGAACTTGGTCTTTTTTCAATTCTTTGAAATAAATCAAATTCACTAGAGAGAATACTGTTCAGTTCTGTGAGAAGTGACTCATCTCACTGATCCAACTGGGAACTTAGCATAGTTTTGCAATTTTCAAACTATTTCAGTAAATAAACATTGATTGTAGCTCTATGTGTTAAACGTGAATGTAGTTCTATAATGCAAGCGTGAGGAGCTGTGTGTTCCTTATACCTGTATAAAAGAACCACCAGATTAGCTCAGTGAGAGCTGACACTTTTCAAACACGAGCATATAGAAGGATGGCTGGCAGCAGGATGCTTGCTGTAGGTGGGCTAGATCCAGCCTGCTTGTGGAACATTTGAGGTATGTCTGTGCAGAATTTAGAAGTCTAAATAAAAAATTGCTCTCTTATTTCAATGATTGTAACAGGACTTACAGAGTACTAATCTAGTAGAGGTGTGCATGGCATTAACTGTTGTCAGCCAGATCTTTCCACGGGAGATGATTCCAGCTGTTCTTCCCCTTATAGAAGAGAAGCTTCAGCATTCTAAGTATGTATTCATTTACAGAATTTCAAATGGCCTTGTACAGTTGAATGACTTAATTTTGTAGGTATGTTTAGTAAACTGGTGTTTTTTTCTGAGTTGGTCTTTCTAGTAATTACCTTCAGAAATTGTTCTTCTGCTTGCTTTTCTCTTGGATTCTTGTCTCATTTATTTGCAGTCCTGACTGAGTATTGCATAGGTATTAATTTTTTTCACAACTAGTTTTGGTGGGTAAATGTAAATGAATTTATCTGCTGGAGTCCTTTTAACAAATATGTGGATGAAAAAGTGTTTGTAGAAAAAGTGGAGAAACAGATCAGGATCCTTGAAGTACTTCACTGATAACTTCTCTTAAATAAAGCTATTTATAGAAACTTTGTCAGTAAAAGTCTATTTGCAGATATCAATACATCTGAATTGTCTGATTCTTAATTGATAATATCCCAAACACAGAGGATAACTTTATAAGTGTTATGGTATTAGAAAGGAAAGCACAGAATGAACTGACTCAGTAACTTCAAGAAAGGTATTTTTTTGGAGCTGCATGTGTGACCCCAGCAGATTAGCAGCAGCCAATTTCATTGTTTATTTGGTGGCCATTCTTTTGAATTCTCAATCTGACATCATGCCCTGCTGTGCTTTTAAGTTTGCTTTGTCACTTCCTTAGGTGGTATTTGCCAAGTTGTTTGTTATCAAAGGGGTAAAACATGGGTTCTCACTTCTCTCAACTCATTATGTTCTTTCTGATGGTTGGCCACGTAGTTATACATTGCTGTGGAAATAAGTTCATGCTGTTTTGTTAAGTCAAGTACTTAAAATACACAAGCAGCTTCATTTTCTTTTGTGTAAATCTTGTTTCTCTTCAGGGAAATAATCCGAAGAAAAGCTGTTCAAGCTTTATATAAATTCTATGTCATTGCTCCTAACCAAGTTCAGCATATTCACGATAAGTTCCGGAAAGCTTTATGTGACAGGGATGCTGGAGTCATGGCTGCTTCTTTGCATCTTTATCTTCAAATGATTAAGGTAGGCAAAGAATCAGAGGCACAACTGAACTTAGAAACAATTTATATATAATTTTCAATGCACGGTGTAGTGTACAGGTCTGTTTTGCAGAAAAAAAACCTACTTGTATTTGTTAGAAAAGTTAATTTATGTGATCATAGATAGCTCTGTTATCTTTGTGCTAGCTCTCCATTTAGCTTGACAGATCCACTTCTTGCATAATCTGAATGCATCCTTTCCAAGGTATCTCCTCTTCCTGTCCCCACCAATCAAGGGTTACTGTTCCCTCCTATCTGACTGCAGATCTAATTTAATTATCATTTCCTTAACTGTTTCCATCAGCTTGATGACAGGTTCCAAGAGAAGTACTATTCCAGTTCTTCTGGAAGGAAATTGGTTTGTTTTGGCTAGCACTAGAAAGATGCCACATGCATCTCTACTGGAAAACATGAGATGAACCATAAACTAAAGCAAGGGCAGCAAAGAAGAGAATGAAGCCGGCATCCTTAGCTAGATGGTCTAACTTCTCCAATATGTTAAAGGGTTTGCTGAAATTAGCTTGGTTTTTTTTACTGTTGCCTTCAAGTTACTTTCACTCCCTTTGTAAATGTGTGAGAAAAGAGCATTAGTTTAAAATGAAGAGTTTACAAGTGTTGAATACAAGTTGGATTTAAAGAAATTATCAGTGTAGGTATATTGATCTTATTCAAATTGTGGATTATTTTTACTTTTGAGGTGCTATACCAAAGTATTTGAACTGTATTTCTTTTCTGCTATGTAGGAAAACTCATCTGGATATAAGGACTTGACTGGGAGTTTTGTGACCATCCTAAAGCAGGTAGTGGGAGGAAAGCTTCCTGTTGACTTCAACTATCACAGTGTGCCAGCACCATGGTTACAAATTCAGCTTTTAAGAATATTGAGGCTGTTAGGAAAAGATGATCCAAGGTAATCAGAATAATCAGATCTTTCTCTATAATTAATATGTTGAAGGTATAAAGAATATAATAATGTGTACCTCATAGACAGCTTTCTGTTTTTTGTTTGATTTGTTTTGGTTTTATTATTTTTTTATTATTTATTTTCATAAGAGGATTTCAGTGTTGAACTTCTTTTAACACTTTTATTAACCAATACAGTGAGCAGATAATTTTTAAACTGCAAAATTAGTTTCTTAGTCTTGGGGTTGGCTAAACAGTTGATTATTGTGAAATATGCTTGAAATATTTCTGCTGGGACTTCTTTTCTAGGCTACCAAACAACTGTAGGAAAATCCAGAGTAGCAATAGTTTAAAATATGGCATAATTTTATGAGGACCTAGTTGTCTGTGATCTTTCTCCTGCTGATCTTTTATTTTTTAAACAATTAGTGAGGGAAGTGCTTCTGGTTTTTTTTTTTTCTTGTGATCCAATAAATGCTTCTTTTGAAAGCTTCAAACATCTTGTTAGATGCTATTTAGAATCATGTTCTAGAGCTCTTCCATGTTAAAGTGAATGTGGATATGAATAATTTGTGTTACAGATTTCAGTAGTATTGGTTGATCTGCTTGGCAAAATAAGACTGCATGCTTGTTACTGCTACAAATAATTTAAAATATTTTTTTCTTGTTAAATAGGACAAGTGAATTGATGTATGATGTTCTAGATGAATCTTTAAGAAGAGCAGAGATAAATCATAATATTACATATGGTGGGTAAGGTTATTTTATGTAATTATCAGTATTTGGCAAGATTGAAAGTATGAATAGTTGATCATGCTAAAGTATTTGTGCAGTACTTTTGAAAAACCTAATTATATTTTTAATAAACAATAACTGTATTCTTAAGTGTTCAATTGGTAAATTATGAAACAAGTGATACATCGCTGTATCACAGTGCAGTTTTTTATCATTTTTATCAATGAAGTAAAGCATTTTTATTTACTGGGAATTCATCTTGACTCAAAAGCCTCTATCTTATGTTTGCATTGTCAGCTCCTTCATACAGAAAATCACCTTCTTCATGAAAGCTCCTTATTCAATATTGCTTAAGTTGAAAGAAATGATAAAAGTCCTAGTGATCCAGCTCTGTTTATTAGAAATGCTTAGATCTTCTTTTCACTGCCCTGAGAAAGGCAATAAAACGTGTGCAAGAGTGACAGGATCAGCTCTTTACAGCTGTGTAGAGCTTTTCTCTAGCCACAGCTAATGAAAACTACACCTCCAGAGTTCAGTATTAGTGGTGCGTCTGAAAAGATGGTTTTGGCACACCTCTCAGTTAAAAATTTCTACAACGTGATAGAAGGCTATGTTCATTTTGTTATCCTCTCAGTCGAGAAAGCTGTATTTGTATTAGAAAAAGCAAAATGAGTAACTGCACTGTTAATAGTTCTTTTCTAATAAAAAGTTGAGCAATTCTTATTGTTTGTTGCCTTCCACTCCTGAGGTCTTAATACTTCCTCAAAGACCCATGATGTTCTAGACACTCTAATGTTCTAGACCCCTCACTTAAGAGCTGTTTCACTACTGAAAAGAAACTATCTCCCCTCATTATTTTATTGTTAAACTCCCTTAAGTGTGCTAATTGACTAGAAAGAAACTTGAGACTTCTTTAAAACAACACTGTGTTGGGGCTGGGGAAAGGAACATGGCCTAAAGCTGTAGATGTCTGATGCCTACTCCATACATGTTTTGTGATAATTTTGCATTGTGTAAGCTTCACTTACACTAAAAAGGGAGGCTTTGGGGAAGTAGTCTCTTTTAAACAGTAAATGAGGAAGCATCTGTTAGACGTTTAGTGTATTCAATTTATTGTTTCTATTTATTTAGGCAAGAACATACAAGATATTGGGAGTTGTGTTGCCTTGTAATACAGAGAATTTGCACTTGCAGTTGGGAGGAGTTAAACATTGAATTTGTTTTAAGCACTTAAGGGGCCACAGTGGGCAGTTTATTATTATTTGTACAAGGACATAGACTTTAGGTATGTTGTTTTTGTTCACATACAATAAGCTTTTCATAAAACTGTAGTTGATGATCCCAGACAAAAAAGAAAATGTACTTGGGTGACTGCTCTTTCTTCCACAAAGTCCTTGATTACTGCATGTTTCTTGCTTCTCGTGGGCAATTGAGTTGATATGCTAGTCTTTCTCAGGTTTAGTTCTGTGGTGCTTAAGAAGGTTGTCTGTTGGACAATTCATTTAGAATGAAAAGAACAACTGAAAATTAAACCATGATTTTAAATGCCAGTTTACTCAGTCTGAGTCTTTGTGAATTGATGCTGCAGAAGATGAATTAATTATTTTTTTATGTTGCTCACTTTGCTTCTGGCTTTTTGTCAAACAACTATACAAAGTAGATTTTTTTAATAAGAAACTTATTGGGATGATGTTGGCTGTTGGTAGTAGCTAAGAAGTCACAGGAATTATTGAAAAATGCTTTGTCTCAAATCCCTTACAGTTGCCTGTTGGCTTTTGAAAGACCATCCCAGTCCAGTCCCTTGAGCAACGATAGGAGACTTTGCGTTTGGAAAAACTTTAAGGATAGAAAATTGTATGCACAATGACAAAGCCTAATAAAAAAAATACATAGATAGTAAAGGAGATAGTCTTTCATCCTGGTTTTATTTATGTCAGTAGGTACTCTGCAGTTAGATTCAGTGGGAGTGGGACAGTGCTGCAATTCCTTGATACAGTCAATTAGCATGTTTGATTGTTAAAAATTTTTGTGCTATAGAAGTATTTAATACACATTAATATGTCTTTTTTTTCTCCTCTGCAGCCATCTTATTTGAATGTGTCCAGACAATTTATACAATTTATCCCAAATCTGAACTACTTGAAAAGTCTGCCAAGTGCATAGGAAAATTTGTTTTGTCACCCAAAATTAATTTGAAATATTTAGGTAAGGATGCCTGATTTTATGAAAACGTTTTCAATCTGCTCGCAGTAATCTACGTCCTGTTACATCACTTCCAATCACTTCTATTCTAGGTTTAAAGGCTCTAACCTATGTTATCCAGCAGGATCCTAATCTGGCACTTCAACACCAGATGACAATAATTGAATGTCTGGACCATCCAGATCCCATTATTAAAAGGGAGGTCAGTGAATTTTTGAATGTCAAAAATTAATTCTTAAGATGGGTGATAGATTTTCTAAAAGGAGAGCATGAAAGGTATAGTATGGCACAGCTACCATTTGTAACTGCTCTCTCACAATAGTAACGTGGCAAGCTGTGTAGATAAGCAGTTCATTTCATTTAAGACTTGCCAAATAAAGACAGTTGCTCAGTTTGGCATCATACTGAAGTATGTTTGCCTTCTTCCTTTTTTGAGTCCTCAGAGCACGTTAAGTATGTTTATTGCTTTCTCTTTCAGACTTTAGAGCTTCTCTATAGGATTACAAATGGACAGAATGTAACTGTCATAGTTCAGAAGATGCTTGAATACTTAAAAGAAAGCAAGGAAGAATATGCTATCATCAACTTAGTTGGCAAAGTAGCAGAACTAGCTGCGAAATATCCTTTTATTTTTCCAAACTAGCAGAGAAATATCCTTTTATTATTTGGAAACTTTGGAGTAGAAGTTCAGGCAAATGGAGCATCATTTTTCAAAGATGCTTTCAAAGCACCTTTCATGGTCGTTTGAAGTAGGAGGTGTTACAGCTGTGATTTCCACTATTTCAAATGGAAAAAATAATATGCAAAAGAAAACAAATATAAAAATGACCACAGTGTTTCCTGTATATCACTGAGAGAAAGTAACAGCACTCAAAATGCATTGTTTTGGCTTTAAAATTCAGCATTAAAAGCTTGTGTTTTTAAATTAAAGCTTTGAAGTCTTAACACCACTGCATGGAGAAAGATGCCTCGGGGCTACCTTGAGTGCTGTTCTACAATTGGGAGAGTGATCTTCCTATCAGAGAACTCTTTGTTGTTGTAAGGATTTTAAGAATAACACACTTTAATAGAAGTAAAAGATTCTTAAGCTATGGCAAGAAGATGGAAGTTGTGATTAGAGATCTGGCATACAGTGGATATTGCTGTTATAGACTGTTGCCACTGCTTGATTTTCAGTATGTGTTCTTGTCTGATAATAGGAATTCTAAGTGTTTACAGGAGACACTTTATGAAAGATAGAGGAACCTCTTCAGTTGCATTGAGCTGATATTTGACCATCATGCCCTGGACTTACTGGGGAGAGTACTATGGGTAGTTTATTTGTGGAAAATCCGTTTCCTTGGGAAATGCCCTGAAAAAGAAAGAAAAAAGTTGTGCCTTAGCACTTCATTCCTTAACATGTGGACACGTATGCCCCTGACAATGAGTGGTTTATCCAGACAATGAATGCTGTGTTTTCAGTTGGAGGTGACGTTGTGCATCTTGATATCCCAAACAACTTTCTGAGGCTGTTGGCTGAAGGCGAGTAATTCCCTGAATGCTCTGAAAAATTAGATATGTTCCTCAACCATCTTTTTTTAATCTCCTTAAAATGCAGCTTGAAATATTTGATGTGAGGTGTCGTTTGCATTTCATGCAAAGTATATGTTGTTTTATATCTAGGATTTGGTGATGGAAAAGAAGATAATCAGCTACGAATATATGCAGTGCAGTCTTACTTAGCATTACTTGAAAAGGAAGATGCAGTGTATCCACAGAAGTTCCTTCAAGTTATGAGTTGGGTAAGGTAGACACATGGTCAAAATTGAATACATAGATAGAAGGAAACTGTCAAAGGTGGTGATGTTTTAAAATTTTTTTTTTTTAACTTTTATTTTTACTCATTAATATTCTATTTTTACTTGAAGTCAAGGTAATGTACTAAAATCTATTTTTAGTGACCTCTTGGTGACTGAGGACTACTTAGCTTGTCATAGTTTGTGGAATAGCTGTCTTGCTCCCTTTAAGGCAAGTGATTATTGGAATGGCTTAGCAGCCACATGAATGACTGCATGCTGAGAGCCTTTGTGTCTTTGTCAGAATTAGGCCTGATGTGTTTGTGAAAGGTGAGTGGCCCAGTACTGTGCTACTATTGTCTGTTACATGTGTAAGCTTCAGCTTCCACCCAAGGAAGAGGCTGCAGTATGAGCAAGTCATATTATGTAAGGGTGTAATTGCTATGTTTAGCTTTCTTTTTCACACAGCTGTTTGGCTTTTAAGAAGCTAAAAGTTGGAGCTGTCTGAGGTAAACAAAGATGATTTCAAGCCTTTGACATTTAAAACACAAAATGGTAAAGAAATAATTTAGAATATGATTAAATATATATTGATATGATTTAATATATAGTGGTGAGACACTGGAACAGGTTGCCCAGAGAGGTGGTGGAAGCCCCATCCTTGGAAGTTTTTAAGCCCAAGCTGGATGGGGCTCTGAGCAACCTGATCTAGTGGGAAGTGTCCCTGCCGTTTGCAGCAGGACTGGAACTGGATGATCTTTTAGGTCCCTTCCAACCCTGACGATTCTGTGATTGTAAATCTCAGATTCTTGCGCTTGAGGTGGATTTTGTTGTGTTGTTATTTACTACATTCTGTTTTCAAAATTGAAAGTAATGCTTTATGTGACTAAATGCATATTTTGTTTGTTCTTTGTGAATAGGTGCTGGGGGAATATTCCAGCCTCGTTACAGATGTTGATCCAGAAGTTATTTTAACAAAGCTACACAGCCTGCTGAAGATGACATTTGTTACTCCTGAAACCAAAGTGTGGATAATGGCTGCAGTCACCAAGATAGCATCACGTACCTCCTGTTCAAAAACAGTTGACAAGCTAATCCAAGAATTCAGCAGCTCTCTAGATACCTGCATGAGGCAGTATGCCTTTGAATTGAAGAATCTGTGTGAAGACAAAGCACTGATGAAAAACCTGCTTCCATTTGATGCTAGTTGCAGTGACATGGTGGTAAGACAGCTGCAATGTGTGTTCTCCATGAACCTCTGTAGTTTGGGGAGTTGAGTATTTTTGGTAAAAATGTGATTTCAAAAGGAGTGATATTTGACAGTTCTGACTTGTGCCAGTCTTCAGTCTGCTTGAAGTGAGTTTTTAGAAACCTACTCTTTCAGCCATATGTGATGGATCATAATGTTCTAGACAAAGATAAAGGACCATGGTATTTAGTTTGTAACCTGGAGTAGCTTTTAGCAAAACTGATTTCATATGCTGCTTTAGTTTTCTGTTGTCCTTTTTTTTTTTTTTTTTTTTTTTTCCTCAGAGACAAGGTAGGCCTGCTTTAGTGATAGGGTACTGCTTTTTGTTCAAAGGCTTTGCCTTCTGATCTTGACACTGAAAAGTCCATAGCAAATTATGGAAAACAGTATTGCCGTTGCTGAGGTTTTGAGGAGTTTGTGGATTCAGTTTTCATATTTTGGGAAAACTCTGCCTTTTTTGCTTTTTCTTCTCTAGACAAAAATCAATATTGGAGAAGTTAAGTTTCAGATCTCTAGCTCAAAGTCCATTTACTTGCTTAACAGTTTCTGTTAATACAGCAGCTTTACTGCTAGATATGGAAGATGAGAGACAGAACATCCTGATTTGCTGATAAGACACAATATTGTTCTGGTAACATCAAGCTCATGAGTAGAAAACATTTCATTGCTTTCTTACTTTTCCTAATTCTGTGTAGGTAGATGCTTCCTTATCTTTTCTGGATGGGTTTGTGGCTGAGGGACTTGGTTGTGGTGCAGCACCATATAAGCCTCATCACCAGAGACAAGAGGAGAAACTTTCTCAGGAAAAAGGTGATTGTTTGTTGGCTGCATTTATTAAATAGCCGGTAAATTGCCCAGTAAGTATTAACAGAACAATCTGAGTGTACACCTATTATTATTTCTTAAAGTAATGTTATCATAATCTTAATGCATCTTTTGTCTGTAGACTTGTGTAATTTCAACTTAGATTTTGGTTCTGCATCTGTCTAGCTGTTACATGCAGCTTTTGATGAATGAACAGTTGGTGTACTGCAGAATGTTTTACTATCATCTCTACTGGTCTAGGAAATGTGAAATTTATGGGGAGTGTTAAAGTGAAAGCAGAGGGTTCCTAACTTTACTATA
The DNA here is from genome assembly GCA_025345505.1 of Todiramphus chloris collaris. Classification (NCBI taxonomy): domain Eukaryota; kingdom Metazoa; phylum Chordata; class Aves; order Coraciiformes; family Alcedinidae; genus Todiramphus; species Todiramphus chloris. Next base: position 1,014,009 of record JANVCC010000036.1, read on the forward strand.
CTGAGCATTTAGTCTTGCTTATGGAATTATAGTTTGCAATAATGACCATTGTGAACTTAACATTGTGACGTAAACATTTTTTTGAGAACAGAAACATCCATTTTTAATGAGGATAGTGTTCTGAATGGGAATCCTGGGAAATGCAGAAGTACAGCATGTATATTTTCAGAAAATAGATTTTTTTCTTATCTTTTTATGCCTCGTTGTAATTTTAAGATTTTGTTTGTCTTGCAGCTCTGAATTTTGAACCTTATGGACTGTCATTTGCTTCAAGTGTGTCTTCATCTGGAATCACTGGCAGACAGTCCCCCACTGGTTTATCTTTTGGTTCTGATACATCTGGTAATAGTGCTGAGACAGGACATAGAGAGTGAGTTAATTTGTGTTTGAAATGAAGTACATTTAAGCTTCTCTTGTCAGTATCATGAGTCTTTGCTTCATTAAATGGAGCTGAAAAGAATACAGTTCTATTTGAAAATTTCTGTCATAGAAGAAGAAATTCGGATGGCGGCATCTTTGAAAGAACTAGAAAAAAGCTAATGCAGTTGGTCTGGTTTTCCACTTTCTTCACAAACTACAAATTAAGCGATAGGTAGTGCACTAAAATTGTCACAGGATTACCTGAAGAATACATGATTAAGTTCTTTTTTTCCCTCTGGTTTCTTTCTTTTTCTTACAGGCTATGCTTACTTTTTTACAGGCTTATGATGATGTGCCTTTTAAGGAAGCATTTTTACATAAAAGTGAGGCTAAGATTCTCAGTGTAAGATACTCATCAAGTTTTAGGACAGTAAAATAAATTCCATATCCATAGTTTTATAGAAATGAGTAATTTCATTTATACTCTGGTAAATTGTTATGCAGGAAACCTTGGAATTCTTTCAGATTCTTGAACGGTTTGTAGAAGAAAATTTGAATGAGGCTTTTAGGTGTAGGACTTTCAGCATTTAGCTGTTGAAGTCTGTTGAATTAACTTCTGCTAGAGTTCAGGGTGTCTTGAGAACATGAACGATTTTGAGAAGAAATAAAAATACTAGGTCTCATCTGGTTTTCAGTCTTTTATATTAATTTAAATTATTCTTTAAGGAATCAGTAATGTAACTACTTAAACAGAAATTCCCAGAATCTTTTTCCTGGGGAAGAAGATAGTCACCACATTGCTTATATTCACTTAAAAAAAAATACTCAAATACATTATAAAAGTAACCTGAAGCTGTGGATAACATTAGCAAACACAGTCAGCTACGGGCTGCAGCTGTCTAGTGCTGCCTTAGTATATATGTATACTTGGGACTATATAGTCTAGACCAAGTTTGCATCTCTGGGGTGTTTTATAAGTCATGACATTACTAACCTAGAACTTCATGCAGATTATATTCCACTACTCACTGTATATCACAGTACCAGAGTTGTGAATGGTGTTTCGGGTGTTGACATGTTTTTATGAGCATGATGTTCATGCTTGGTTTTGTTTGCATTTTCAGGACAAGTATTCTGAAACTTGAGGGAGTTCGCAAGCTATGGGGAAAAGAAGGCTATCTTCCAAAGAAAGAAAACAAAGTAGGGAAAGAAAATGAGCCACAAACACTTTCTTGTGGCAGCTTATTAGCAGGACAGGTGGGTGATCCTCCTGCGTTGCAGTCTGATCAAGTTGCCAGCCTCTCTGAGGAAGACAAAGCGAAGCAGCAGTTAGCATCAACTTTGTTTATTGGCCTAGGATCAAATGCTGGTGTTAGTCTGGTAAGTGGTTCTCTTGAGATGTACCAGTTTAAAATTTATATATTGCCTTATTTACAATTGCAGATATTTATATGCAAATGGAGATCAAATTATTTTCATGGTAAAATGAGGCAGAAATCCCCAAGTTATTGAAAAATTCTTAAAAATCACTTTTCTAATCTCCTAATTTGTTAGGAATGTGAAGTGGGTTGGATATTACTTCATGAAGCAACCTCTGGAACAGATCCGAATCAGTAACTAGAATTTCCCTCTTTGTATGTTGTACTCCAAGTTTTAACCTCAGTTTTCCCTAGAAACTGTTCTTTGACCCAGCCTTGCAGAGCTGTCGGTATTCATTTGGCAGTAGGGCTAGAGTTTGATGACCTATGTCAAGACCATTATTTATTTATGTATGGTAATATTTGGAACGTTAAAGAACTCACCATTAGGTGATTGTTGAAGACTAGCATTACCATATTAGCCATCTCAAATCCTGGCATTTGCCACCAATTTAACCAGAAGATGCTTAACTGTGTGTACTTTCTTAACAGGAGCTCTTAGTTTTAGAGACCCTAGAGTCATTCTTGCACAATAGGCTAATCCAGTACCCTGTAAGAGATACAGTAACCCATTACAGTTTTTGGAATCTATTTGTATTTGTCATCTCAGCTGATTACTTGATAATTTTTTTGTCCTTGCTCCCTCTGTTTCATGCTGTTAACAGTAAGAGCTGATTGCTAGAAACTTCCCCACCCTTTTTTGCTTTTTTTCCTTTTCAGATGGGGAAAGCAGACACATCTACTCAGAAGTTCAAACGAAAATCAAAGATAAATGAAACTCAAAATAGTGAGGACCCATCAGACTTCCAAAGTAGTGCTGCTTCAGATTTTGGTCCCTTACTTGATACAGTACCTATTAACATGGAAGACCGTGAGGAAGAAATACACACAAGGCTAAGGAAAGCCTCCCTGTGTTCCTCAGATATTGTAGAAGATAATTTATCATTTGAAGGACCTCAGTCCCTAAAAAAATCCGAGCTGGATGACAGACTTTCAGATAGTAGGCTGCCACAGTCATCTTTGTTTGCTGATAGTAATATTGAAATTTTTCAGCCTTCTACAAGTGCTCAATGTGAAAGTGCCAGTGAAACACCTTTGGTCCCTTTCTTACCAGAAGAGCTAGAAGAGCTGGCTCACTCTGAAATAGTGGAACTCTGTCAGAGTGATGCCTTAGCTCTGTATTTATGTAAGGTGTGGACAGATAACTCCCTGCTGCTCGCTGTTTTTGTTTCAAATAAAACCACTTCTGCACTTAATACTGTGAACTTAGTGTTTGAAGAAGCAGAACATTTTCAGGTAAGAAACTGTTTCCATTGTATTTCAAACTCACTTAGAAATTCTTGCTTTTCACTTGCATTTAATTATGCAATATTTGGTTAAAATAATAGCCATGCCTTCTTCCTAAGGCGTTTCCTTTAAAATCTGTGGTATGACTATTGCACACATCTCGTGTGTAGGAAAGTGGTAGTGAAAGAAATCTCATTCTAAGCTTGGTGTCATTTGGTATAAGAGTTAGCATCTCACTTTTTTAATTGACTGTGGTTTCATTTTCTACTACTTGCCTCCATGTGACAAGTATGCATGACTTTTCTGTTCTGAAATCAGCTTCTTCCTGGTGTTTATGGTTGAATGCAAACCAAGCTAGTCATACTCTGAATGGTATATGACTTGAGTTGCCAAAGAAATCACTGTGTAACTTTTTATTTCCTCTGAGCTTGTGCATTCATTTCTCTTTATCTGATATGCAGACATGATGCAGTTTCTACATTCACATAAAATTTGTGTAAACTTGCTTCAAACTATTTTTTTGTTTGTTTTTCACAAAGATATCAGTCATATTCGTTCTTGTTCTCATTCATCCAGTTGATGTGGAGAGGAGTCAGTTTATTTTTTGACATCAGCTACATCTGGGTTGGGACTATGGGTGGTAAAAGCACGTGGCAATCTCCACTGAAACTTCATGTAAATAATTGGATGGGTATTTAGGAATTGCCTGTGAGCATGACTCTGCACATCTTGCTGAAAGAAGCACAGAATTATCAAACCTTGGAGACACTCAGCAAATGATAACTGGATAAAAAGAATTAAGCAGAATATTTATTTTAGAATTTACTTAAGGAAATTGGTTACAATTTGTGGCTTGAATGAAGCCCATCATGGCATTGATAGAAAGTGGGTGTCTGATGTCTAGTTTTATCTTGTAATTCACTTAAGTTTCACACAGACCACTATCACACATAGAATCTGTTACTAGTTTGGAGAGGCAAGGGACTGTTGAGCAATATTGAGATTATCCTTGTCATTAGGGATGATTTCACAACTTGTTGCTTCTAGCATATAACTTGGGGTAGGTTACAATGTTACTTGCTCTTGTATATTAGTTTATTTTGGCATTGAAGTACAGAATTCAGGTTCTTGGTTGTCAGTTCTTTGTCTCTTGGCACACGTGTGGGGGGAGGAGGGGATCCAATTGGCAGAAAGATCCAACTTCCCCAGTGTTCTAATTATCATAGAACTTTCTGGATGGGAATGATTGATTTGTCCTCAATGAGAGCTGAGAAATGGTCGCTTTGTGTACTTGCCAAATAGTCCAAGAAGAGTCAATTGAAAGGCACTTACACAAACTTGAGAGCAAGACTTATGTTTATATTCCTTTTAAAAAAACTCTACAGATACTGGAGAGTCCCACCTACCAGTTTCCTGTAATTGAAGCTCAAAGTGTGAAGTGTTGCCAGAAGTGTGTGTGGATGGACAAAATCTGTACCCAGGGAATTCTTTCTGGCTCTGTGAATTACCAGTCAGAGATGGAAACTCGCCTTGAATTTTCAATAACTTTATCATTGTTGGACTTCATCAGGTAAAAAAAAAATAAGCTTCAGTTTTTAAAAATGTGCATACTCAAAGTAATATTAGTCTGGGGTGGGATGATGCGGGTATTGATTATGAAAATATAAGGCTTCATCTTGAGCAGCTAATTTTAATCTAATTGAGATTACTATTCAAGATAATAAGTAATTAGTTATACACTTACAAAAAAAAAAGGGACAAAGTTCCAGAAGTATAAATTCAGTGGAGAATATTAACAGTAGGTGTAGTTTAGAGTGGTCTTGAACTAAAGAATGTATTTTTGAGGAGGTTAGTAGAACTGAGTGAACAGAAGGATGTGCTGTTTTAAGATGGGGCACAGTATAAACATGTCAAACAGACATAAATGATTTGGGTACAGAGACTTGAGCATTATATGAAAAGTCTGACAGCTTTTGCAGGGGAAGAAGAAAGCTCATTCTTTTCATTGTTGAACACTGCTTTTATTTTGGAGTAAAAAAAGCAAGTGTTCTTTTTCCAGTAGATTTTTCTGGTTTAGAGAGGAATCCACTTTGTTGTCAGTAATAAAGTCTACCTCTCATTGAACTTGTCTAGTCTCTTTCAGTGGGCAAATATCTCAAGGCCATTCACTTTGGTCTTCCATTTACATAAAATAATGTATTAATATTAATTTTTAATTTAGAAATCTAAAGCAAGGAATAGAAACTTTTTTTAAGATGTTAAGCTAGAAAGAGGAGTTTTTTTAAACTAATCTGTATTTGCTTATTCCTTGCTCTGTTGTCCGGTTGCTTCCAGATAGGATTTTTTGGGAGACCAAATATATTCTGAATAGTGTATCTTCCTTTGCTAAGATGTGTGGTGACCTTATTTTTAGGCCAATGGAAATGACTACAGAAGACTTTGGAAAGCTGTGGTTGTCCCTTTCCAATGATGTGAAACAGAATATAAAAATCCCATCTTCTGGAGATTCCCTTTCAGCAGCTCTGAATACACTGCAACAGAAGCTGAAACTCTATATAGTTGACACTATAGGTGAGTGAAGGTATTCTGCAAGGTTGCTTAAAACTTACCATTTGTCCCAGGAAAATAAGTGTGTGGAAGAAGGTATGTTACAGTTTAAGGCAGGGAATGTTTAGGAGCATAGCAAGCATGGGAGGATTGTCTTACAGGTTTTATTTGCTTTACTCAGGGGTCTCTGTAGAGATTGGTGTAAAGGTGCAAGTGTACAGCACACAGTAAACTTTACAAGGGAGCAAACTTCTGCACGCTGAAGAGTTTCAGACAGGACAGAACAATGGGAATGAAGTTGTAAGCAAATATGAAGCTGGGATTGCATGCAGGAGGAATGGTTTTTGGGGTTTTTTGTGTTGTATTAGGGGAGTAGATGTAAGAGTAGAAGAAAATGGGGAAAAATGGGAGTTTGAGAACAAGGTACATTTTTTCGTGAATTGTGCTATAGCTATTATTACTTGTTAATTGTTAATTGATTTATTTCTGTGGCTTCTGTTTCAAGGTAATGAGGGTATACTGGCATGCCAGCTGCTTCCATCTGTGCCCTGTCTGCTGCACTGCCGTACTCACTCAGGGATGCTGGCTTTGTGGTTCAGATCACCTTGTGCGGCTCTTCCGGATGGTTTGCTTTACCAATGTCAAAAGGTGATGGAGGAATCCTAATAACAGTAGTGCTTGCCTTAATCTGTTCAGTGTGTGAAAAGGAAATCAAAGATTCATACAGTTGCACAGATAATTACCAAAGCTCAATAAAGATACTGCTTCTCAGAAGTATTAGAAGTTTTCTTCCAGCTGGCATATGTCATCTGGACTTGGGGGGGGAGGAAGAATGATGACCCAAATTACACCTGCAAAAACATGCTCAGGATTGTACAGTAACTAACAAGTAATCCACTGAAGTATTGTTACCTGTTTATGTGAAATGTATATTTCTTAATTTTGTTGTAAATGCCTGAAAGTATTTATTTTTATTATACAGCTTTTATAGATGCCGACAATTATTCCTCATAGCAACTACTCCAATATAATTTTAAAGAAAACATCTCCATCGTGAGGTCAGACTTGATTAGTTATCAGGATCATCTCATTTTGATAATTTTTCTACAGCTATTTTTAAGCACTGCTGGCAACAAGACCTTCACTGGTGGTTATGTAAAGTAACACGTTGCAACAAATGCATGTTTTGAAAATAATGAAAAGATTTTGGTGAGCAGCAAGCTTCCTGTGATCTGTGGTATTTGCCATTTAAGTGGTAGCATCTAAATAGGTTTCTGATAGGAGCCAGATGTGTGAAATTGTGTGGAAGCACCTCCTGGGGATATTATCCAAGGCCCTTCAGGTTAGTTCCTGTCTGCAGTTCTTCTGCCTCATGTTTCAGTCATATTCTGTTTCCTTAGGGGTGTGTGACAGTGAATATCTGTGCATGCCTGAAGATATTTCATGTGGATCAAGTCTGAGCTGACTGAGCTGGGGGTAGCTGGCTGTGGAAAGGTTGATTAGTTTGTAGTTGCCTACCAGACCCCCAGACCATCTTATAAATTTCATCTGGCCAATATTTTTGTCATGAAAATTGACATGGCTGAGGTGTAATGCATGGCTAGGAACCACAGTAAGGCCCTAGGAGATGTAAGCCAGAGCAGCATACGTGCTAACTGTGTCTGTCTAGGTTGTCTCTTTTTCTTCCTGAAATAACCCCCCCGTCTTGAAAAGCTGACAGTCTTAATTTATACAGATAAAACTTTATAATTGTTATTATTTATAACTGGTCATGGTTTTTTTATTTAAAACCATCAAAGATTGTACACATGGTTCAGACATGGTATAAATGGATTCTATGGCAGAATTCTCTCCTTTGTGTTTCATATTAACAAGGAAATTTCTTTGTTATATTTCAGAGTTATCAGTGTTTTCACCTGATAAGCACTGGTTGTAAAGGAAGGTAAAATATTCTGTTATTTTGCTAATATTTTGGTGAATGTTCATGAAATCATTATACAAATGTTAATGTGCTGTGAGTGGTTTGTTTTTGGGTTTTTTAAGTCAAGTCACTGGTGTTATCACAAGTCTAATGTAAACAAAGCTCCTTTTTTTTTTTTAATTGCTGTTTCAGTACCCTTTTACTGAGGAATAGAAAATGCACTGAACCTGTAAATAAACTTGATGTTCTGCATACTGTAATGTTTACTTGGCACTTCAAGACAGTTTATATAAATGACAACTTATTTATAGTGGAATAATTTCCAGCAAACTGTTTCCTTGCTGGTAAATCAGACTTGTGTTATGCAATGGGACTTCTGTAGTCATATGAACTGTAATAGAAGTATCTATCTGTTGCCTATGCATTTAAACCATTGCAGCCATGAGATGTCCTAGTGTTTGAAAAGAACAGCAAAAGACAATAATGCCTTCAATTGTTCATGTAATGTTCTTTATTACCTTTATTGCCTAATGTATGTTAAGCTGCCAGTATGCGTATTTGAGGAGCTTTATGGTATCATTACATAAAGGAGTTTGCAGGGAATTGTACCTGTGTCAGTCTTTTATTTTTTAGATTGCTCAGCAGATTTTTTTTTTTAATCTATCACCACCTTTGCATTTCTTCTAGTTTAATAAAATTCAGTTTCATTTGAGAAATGAGCTTGATGCTTGTTAAATAGTCTTTGCTGCCACGTGTAGCAGTGTTTCTGCATATTAAGAACTAGGTTCTATTCTAATTCTTTCTCTTTGCATCTGAACAGTGATGAAGAAAGTAACATTGCAGAAGTCTTGAATCCATTGGTGATTTAAATTTACTGTGTCTTGCTTGGAGGTGTAAAAAGAGTGGAAAAGTTACACTTTGGATCTTTTGAATGGCGTTCTGTGTGCCAGCTTGAATACTGCCAGATTGCAGGATTTGTGTTTAGGCATCACAGGAGATTTTGGGTCTCTTGTTATTCACAGCTGACACCAATGGCGTTTTTTTAAGTCCAATGCTAACATACACACCATTTGCTTTAGGATTGGAAAGGAGTTGGGAGTTTGGGAAGTTTGGCATCATTACTGAATTGAAGGCTGCAGTCCTGCTCTATAAATCGTGAGGCCGTTTTGTGTGGCGTGACTGTCGGTGTGTGACAAGAGAACGTGCTACACTGCAGAGCTTGGACCTTGAGAACCTTAGCAACTCAGTACTGGGAATCCTTCTGATCTTGATCCATCATCCAGTTGTCTCTAAAACGAAATACAGCTGCACAGAGGATTATACAGAGGAACATTCTTTCATCTAATTCTGCATTGAAAAATCATTTAGTGAGTATCTTCATCTTCCCCATTTACTTTTCTTTTTGACTTAGTAGATCTTGAAGGATTCACCTGTTTTCAGGGAAAGGGAAATAAGGTGCATAGAAATAGGTTAGAAGGAAGAGAGTGCACAATCCAGTTACCACAAAGAACTTTACTTTCAAGGGATAACCAGAGGCCAGTCAGAGTATATCCTGACCTTTCTGAACGGGCAGGTTGACAGTGTTTTGGACCAAGCACCTAGGTACCAGGAGACACAGCTGCTTTATTGCTCTGTGCCACGGGCAACTTGAAATTCTGGACATTTTGGAGTTGGCAGATAAGTGATTGTATTGGCTCTGTATTTCAGCTGGTTTAAAAGGTTCTTCCCTCTTAGCCAAAATATTATAAATACTTCAGTAGGAAACTAGGTGGGAGTGCAACGTGGCAGTATGATGCAGCCTGTTTTCCTAAACACAGATCAAATCTCCCATTGTGTCATAATACTTTTACTAGTTATTCCCAACCCCTTCTCATCCTGTAAAGACCCAAGAGAATAAATTTGTGTAATGGATGGCACTGTCTTGAGGTTTTCTTGCTCTTGTAAGTAGCTCATAAATGACATTTCCTGATGGTTTCTCAATACTGGCAAGTTATCTAGACTCCCACTATAGCTTTTCCAGCATAAAAAGCTGCATTGTTTTTCCTGTGTGGCAAGACTGTGCATTGTCTTTTTCTGGCTTTGAGTTCTGTAAAAATGGAAATAGACCTGCTGAAGTCATCCAGTCCGGACTGGCTCTTGCATTTTTGTTGCTGTGATAAAAGTTAATTGTGCTTTACTTCTTGGTTCTCTTCAGGGTCAGCTACTCAAATGCCTTTCTGTGCTAGTGTTTTGCTAACAGAAGTGAGATTATGTGTTCAGTGGGATGTGCTGCTCTGTGGTGTATGTACAATCTCATCAGGATGCCAGAAGTTAGCATTCTGTTGAGAGTTTCTTGAACATCAACATTTTTCTCTTCAGCTTTATGTAATAAAGTTGGCAGTGATGAAGCAAAGAATATTGTGCCCTGCCATGATATGATTCATAAAATTTAGCCCAACAGCAATATTTTACCAGCAGGGTGGCTTGTAACACCACTTAGAGAGATTGCTTTAAACTTTTATTTTAAGGTAGTTGGCGGTTTTCTTTGTGCCAATCTTTAATTGGTTTCACTATAATTGCCATGTGAGTTGTTCTCAAATCCTGAGCCTTTGCAGCCAAAACAATTTGCCTTTTCTGGGAATGAAGACAGAAGAATATATGCTTGCTGTTTTCTGGTAGCTTCTAGAATCTCTGTGTTTAGGGCAGGGATTTGAAATCTGCTAGGGATGTGTCTTCTGTCTTAACTTAAATCACATTTAGCTGAACTGAGCTAAATATATCATGTAAGACCTTCAAGAAATTGCTTGGTAGAGAGCTAGACCTTAGCATGGCCTATCCTCTCTGGCCCTGATACAGGCTCTGCCTGTGCATCTTCCAGGCAGTGTTGAGGCTGAGGCTGGTACCTGAGCACAAGAAGCTTTTGCCCCTTCCCCCACATGACTTGTGAGGGAGTTTCTGAGCCTGGTGACTACTAAAGACATTGAGTCAGCATCATTTGTTAGCTCAAGTGCTTGAGAACTTTCTGGAAAATCAGGGGCTTTCCAGTTTTCTTTTAAACCCTTAAACTGTCCATCTGCCTGCCTCCTGCCTTCACAAAATCTGGTCACCAGAGAGCATTAAGGTTGCAGAAGTTGAAGGTGATAAAACTTAGATGACGTGAATTTTCTCCTCTTACTGCTTAATTTCAGTTACAGTGGATGATAGAATAAATGAACTGAAAGGAAACAAAAAAGGCAGTAATCACACATTTTTAATCCACAAATATGATAATACATCATATACTTAAGGTGACCTGCACAGTGCCCATATTTCAGCAGTGTTATTACATACCAAGCTACAAGTACAAAAGTAAACAATGAATATACAGGATATGCAAGTATGAGAAACACTTGAAAACATTCCTTAAGGCTACTCAGCTTTATAAATAAAACAACAGATGTTCAGCTGGTATGTCTAAAATACTGGAATCTGAATATTGATACTTGAAACACACAGAAAGTCACAGATACAGGATATCCCTTTCTTTTGGACATCTTGAATGTGGAATAATCACTTTTTTTTTCTGGCTTTAAGAGATTTGTTTGCCACAACTGAAACAAACACTCAAACTCTGACATTTGCACTGGGACAGGAGTGTTGGATACAATAAATACTGTTCCAAAGCATCAACTGACAAGTACGAGCTTGGAAAGAATGCAGCTACTGGTGCAGGTAAATATGGCTCTGCAAACAGCAGAACTTGCAACACCAAATGTTGGTATTTTGTTACTGTGCCGTGTTGCAAAGGAATTGACAGTCATCATTGCTACTAGATACACTTTTTATGGCTAAAGGAAATACATGGGGAAAATAGAAATCATTACAAATGGCTCTGCCATTTTTACTGTGCTCCAAAATGAGTTTTCCTGGGAACAGATAAAAATCCACCTAGCACAGCCCCCGTGGATACATGGCCTGGGTATGTGTGTTCTCAACTGTATAAAGGTGTGTGTGCAGTGGTGGTCAACACTGTTGTTGCAAGAGCTAAAATACAGCTATTCTGGGATGAGGAAAGGCAGAAGAATAAAATTTTGAACAGTATTCTCTAACACCATAATATTTAAGAGTTTAAATGAAAAACATTTTTTTTTTTCTTATCCTAAAGTAATAAGTGATCAACACTGGAAGTTTTCCTTAAAGAGGAATGGCTTTCAAATACACTTTTTTTTCTCTTTGCCAATTTTTGAGTACATTCATTGCTAGATTATATGTGATACAGAAGGTATTACCTCCAGATAAGGGGTTGTCAGTCATCTGTGTCAACTGAAAGGAGATTGTACGTGATACTGAATTGCCAGTGGACAGAGGTGAGCCTGGAGGATAAAATGTAGAGGGCGAGGAGAGGAGAGATTTTTGAATGTACTTTCTTTACCTGGGGTCAGTCAGCACCTACTCAGCTGCTAGGTTTTGCAAGAGGCAAGCTGGTGTATCTGCTCTTCTCCTCCCTTAATCCTAAAAAAACTGTACAGAAACGAGTATTTCTTTGCAAAATGTTTTCAGTGTGAAGACATTAGTGTATTTTGTTAAAAAAAAGAAAGTCACTGAAAACATTCTAAACAAGATACGATTTCATCGCGTTCTCTACAACTGCTCTCTTACGACTACGGTGAATACACTACACGTGGATGGTGCTGCAAGCATAGCAGATGCAGTTCCTTTATTATCACAACTCTGTCTTATCGTAGGCATAAATTAACATCATGGACACTTGATCTAGGCTGAATATTTTGAGGTTATGGGATGTAAGCATCACTTTGTTGCTCCACTGGTGTCTTAGTCGTGGCTCCTCTTCACAAGTGCAGTTTCAAAAGCTACACAAAGAATACTTTGTTGCCAGGCAAAACGATTAGAGCACAAAGCAGCACAACCTTCAGCCTAAGCTCATCTGATGTTATCAAATACATAAACCCTGAGTGGGGAAACTGGTGTGCAACTTTAGTTTTCTGGTTACCTTTGAGCTTGAACCACTAAGCTGCTTTTCAAAACTAAAAGGGGACATTCTCTCTGTTATTAGCAGGTAAAAAACAAAATCCTCTAATGAAAATATTGCTTCATAGAGTAGTTCTTGAATTTTTTTTCCAATTCTACTCAGTTTGTATTATTTATTATTCCCCTATTAAATGCCATGTAAAGTTGGAGATGCCTTCTCATATTGATGCCTGATCCTTTTGAAAAGAGTGAGTTTAAGCTGTTCACAGCCCTGCTTTCTGTCTAAGCTTTTACATGGAAAATAGCATGGAAATAATAAAAACATAAGCACCAAGGGCCAGGGGGTAAATTCCATACTTTTTTTTTTCCCCCTTCACCTGTACTTTTACACAGCCACGTGTTTGGATTTACTTCCTTTCCACATTTTCAGCAGTGAACACAAAGGTATTCAGACCATGGTGTATGTGAATCAGTCTGTTTCTGAACAATATACACCAGCAGCCTTGTTCACGCCGCTCCTTGGAAAAAACTGAATTTATCTGAACAAAACATTCAAATCTGATTCAAATTTTCTACATCATGAGCCTGGTGAGCATTTTCTAGCCCCTGCTGGAGACTGCAGTAAGACACCAGTTGGGAAGGATGCTTGCTCCCTACAGTTCATGAAGGGTGGGTAGTTCCAGAGAGAAGTTTTTGGCTGGTTTCTCGGTTCTGAGCTTAGTTTCAAAGGACCTTCTCGTCAAGCAGTTTGTTGATGCCATCACAAATCCTTTTGAGGTACGGCCGGCAATCCCCATCGAGACTGTACAGGGCACTGAGAAATTCCACATCCGCAAAGTGATTGAAGACGTGGTTGATGCGCCCGTGGGACCTTGGCGTCAGGTGTCGGTCTACGAGTTCGTGCACGAGGTCTTTACATTCGTTCAGAAGTTCTGCGAGAACGTTTCTGTCAAAAGTGTATTCCACCTCATAGAAGCTGACAATTGTCATGGCAGTTTGATTCAGCTTCTTCCTGAACTTGTCTACAATTTCCAGCTCTTCTTGGTTGAACTGGTTATTTCGATAGAGGATCCCAATTTTTATTGCCACTTTAATCAGGTCTTTCATAATTTTATGGGCTTCCTTTTTGTTTCTGGTGTGTTCCTTTGTTACTTTGTACAGCTCGTCGAAGATTTCGCTGCTAGTGTCATCAATTAGCATATTAGCCATGGTTTTGGTTGCCATTTTACTCAGGATCTTTTTCTGGGCTTGCAGTGCAAGATTCTTTGAACTGAAACAATCTGGACCTGTTTTGGGATAGCAGAGAAGAGGGAAGATGTTATTTTTATTTGGTGAATAATTTTCATGATCAGTTAAGAGAAGCAGTACCTACGTGCTTGACTGCTGTATTCTATGTATGATGGATCATTACATGTAGTCCTGATTGCAGCAATAGGAACAACTCCAACACTATTTCCAGGTATCCTTAGGGTCTCCATGTTTCAGATCCTGCTGTCACTGAGATATCTGCTTACAAATTAATAATGGGATATTCTGGCAGGGGATAGCTATGCTGACTTTTTGCTAGTCTTTTCCTTTTGAAGTTCAATACTAAAGCTTTCCTGGCAGAGAGATCCATTGAGATGTGTTCAAGGTAAGCATCAGAGACAAGCAAAATGAGATACTGAGAAATAAGCATGTAAACCTGAAGCAGTTATACTCTTGGACATTGGGAGGCAATATTGTTCCACTAGTCGACTTCGCAGCATCTCAAATAAGGGCTAATACAGCAGATCCATGAGCAGGGCTTTATTTTGCTTTAATCTCTAGTAATGGTGCCTTTCCTGTTTGTCACCAGTTTGCGGAATGTTATCTTTACAAAACATTGGTGCTTCAGCGCATGTGATTCTTGCCAGATCAAAATACTGGAGCTACTTGCTCTACATTTATCAAAGACATATCTTTGATTTCGTTATCTTTCACCTATCTGTGCAGGTTTCACTCAGCATAGCACCTGAGCATGTGCTTACTCCTGCTGAACTTTATCCAATGAACTCCTGTAATTATCGGTACAGATGAATCTGACCTTCCTTTGTTTTTCACATTAATTCTGGGTTCTAACACCTTCTATGAACAAAGGAAACAGAATGATTTCATATGAAATAATCATCCAGTTTAATACTATGGTAGTGAAGTGTCTGTTGGACCAAAGGCCATTTTATCATTGTTAGCAGATGCTGATGAGTCTGTTTATACTCAGGCTTGCAGCCAGTGAAGTGGGTGCTGAGCACCAGCAGAGCGGTCTCTGGTATGAGACACCTTCCTCATCTTCCCCTCACATCCCTGCTCAGCATTTGCTCACAAAAAGGAGATGCCCATCTTTTCCTGCCATCCGAGGACCTTGCTTTGCTCACCAGGAGGCCAGAGCCTTGGCTGGGGCAAGGGGGATGAAGGTAAGTGTGTCCTTCACTACTTGCTGGGAAACCAAACCACTAGGAGAGTAAAAATAACAGTAAAATTCAAAGCCTCTGGTGCTGATTTGATTTTGGAGCCTGAGTGGGTCTTAGGCTGGTTGGGTGAGCTTCAGAGGCCCTTTCCAGCCTTCAGCCCATGAAAGCTGTCACAGCAATCATCTGTCAGTCATGCAGTCAGATCCATGGCCGTGCTTACACTGCTGTGGGTTCACTGCAGCCTCTCCTTCCTCCCTGTGCTCATGATCTTTGCATGAGGAAAAAGGGGTGCTGGGTGCCAGCCTCACTTCAAGTAAGTAACACTTTGAATTTAAACAGCATTCTGCTTAAATCCTGTTTTTCAAGTTAGCCAGAACGTTGCCATCCTTCTTTCTGCGCTACAGCCGCACTGCTGAGAAATATGAAAGAGTAATATTTAATTTCAACTGAACCACCACCTGGAAAAAATAATTCAGTGTGCCTAAAAGGATTGCCTGTCATGTGGAGAGAAAATTGTGGGGCTGAGCTGCTGAGTGGAGGAAACAGAAAAACTGTGATTTCATCTAGAAATGCTAAAACCAGGATGAAAGCATTCTTTCACTTAGCAGTACATGGGTGTATTAATAGTATCCACGATGAATCATTTTGTGCATTTGACACAGTAAAATGGAAGATTAATATTAGTGCCTGGTTCTGTAGCAAGTGTTTCCTATTAATCAAGTGGATGCAGTTGTTCAGTATCTGTTTTGATCAAAACTTGAAAATAACTGCAGTGGGTTTTGAGAGTGTTAATTTTGCTAACTAACATTCATGCCACTTCAGGCTCTGTATCGTTCTCACCAGGTGAGAGCCCAGTCTGGCTCCTGCCGTGCTGAGCTCTGCTGCAGGGCAAGATGTGCAGAGCTGTTACCCGAACCAAACCAGCAGTTGTGCACAGAGGTGACCAGAATAGACCAGCAGTTGTGCACAGAGGTGACCAGAATAGACCCTGTCTCCCCTAACCTGCCCATGTCTTTGGGACAGCAGCGCATCTGTGCGAGAGCCAGAACCAGCACACCACCACCACGTTCTCAAACGCACACGTGCAGTGGCTCCCCCATCTACATCATTTCTGAGAGACAAAATCTGATGCTAAATTAGCATGTAAAAGCTTCCCGTAAGCTTATCAGAAGCGAGGTTCATCTGTCACCAGAAAAACTTGGTTCCAAGGTATATTCCTGTATTCAGAGTCCTGGCTCTTGTGCACAAACTGAACAGAATGTGTTCTTCAAAGATGGGTTTCCTCCCCCGCGAGGAGTTTGGTACCTCCAATGATGACAGCACAGCTCCTAGTGAAAGGAGCAAGCTGTGAATTGGGCAGCACAGCCCAAAGGTCTGGAGGGTTTTTGTGTGGCAAGTTCCAAGTGTGGGATCTGCTATTTAGCAGCATGAGACTGAACTCCTGCTCATCTTTCTAAAAGTAAAATGGGCCCTAATGCTATACCTAAAAAGTAAAAGGCCCTAATGCTATACCCTCCCCTTCCTCTTACATCTCTTGCTCTCCTCTGCTCAGAGCCCTGGAGTGGGCCCCCATCAGCACTTTGTGCCCCTGTCTCTCCAGTCTGTCTCACCGTGGCATCTCTAGCAGCCGAGCTGTGCCAGCCATGACACCTCAGAACCCCCAGAAACCAGGCAGAGTCAAACACTCTTCCCCCGTCCTTCCGTGTTTGTGCAGCTCTGTCAAGTGTAGAATCTGTCCTAGCTTGGGAAGCTGCACCACTGTGGCTTGTGGTGAAACTCTTCCCATCACCTGGACCAGACACGGTCCCGGTGGGGAAGGGCAGTGCTGGCTGGGGACACAGGACAAGCCTGTGCCTCTGTGGCACGCTGTGGTGCTCTGTGTTAAACACAGAAGCTTCAGCCTGCTGCCGTGGTCCCCCCACCACGTCAGGAAACTGCTGAGAAGCTCAGGGAGGACAAATGGTGCAGCCCAGCTGCACTAGCAAGCTGCCAGCCTGGATGCCGTGGGCTCTGCAGAGCCTCACAGAATGGTAGGGCTTGGAAGGGACCTCCAAAGATCATCGAGTCCAACGCCCCTGCCAGAGCAGGACAGAACTAGAGCAGGTCACTCAGAAATGCATCCAGGCAGGTCTTGATGTCTCCAGAGAAGGAGACTCCACAGCCTCTCTGGGGAGTCTGTTCCAACTCTTACAGTAAAGTAGTTCTTCCTTGTGTTGAGGCAGAACTTCCTGTGCTCATGCTTGAATCCATTGCCCCTCGTCCTGTCACAATGCACAGGTCAAAAGAGGTTGTCCTGCCTTCTTGACACCCAGCCCTTAGGAATTTATAGACATTAATTAGATCCCCTCTCAGTATTCTCTCTGGACTAAAAAGCACCAGGTTTCTCAGCCTTTCCTCATGAGACAAGTATTCCAGCCCCTTCATCATCCCCGTAGCCCTCCATTGGACTCTCTCCAGTAGATCTCTGTCCCTCTAGAACTGGGGAGCCCAGAACTCCAGTGCTCCAGGTGAGATCTCACTAGGCCAGGGTAGAGGGGGAGAACTTCCCGTGATTTGCTGGACACACAGTTCTTTATGCACCCCAGGATACCACTGGCCTTCTTGGCCACAAGGGCACATTGTTCTCCCATGGATAACTTGTTGTCTATCAGGTCTCCAAGGTCCTTTCCCATGGAGCTCCTCTAGCAGATCGCCTCCCAGCCTGTACTGGTGCATTCTATTGTTCCTTCCCAGGGGCAGGACTCTGCACTTGCTCTTGTTAAACCTCACTGGGTTCCTCTTTGCTCAGCTCTCCAGTCTGTCCAAATCTTGCTGAATGCCTACACAGCGTTCAGGTGAATCTGCCCATCTTCCAGGAAGGAAGGAAGGAAAGGAAGGAAAGGAAGGAAAGGAAGGAAGGAAGGAAGGAAAGGAAGGAAGGAAGGAAGGAAGGAAGGAAGGAAGGAAGGAAGGAAGGAAGGAAGGAAGGAAGGAAAGGAAGGAAAGGAAGGAAAGGAAGGAAAGGAAGGAAAGGAAGGAAAGGAAGGAAAGGAAGGAAAGGAAGGAAAGGAAGGAAAGGAAGGAAAGGAAGGAAAGGAAGGGAAGGAAGGGAAGGAAGGGAAGGAAGGGAAGGAAGGGAAGGAAAGGAAGGAAAGGAAAGGAAGGTTGGTTTAGATTCCAGCCTCCAAAATCATGTAATGCTCAGACACCAAGGTGACTCCTTGCCTTTCACAGATCTCAAGTGGTGAGCCACATCATTAAACTCAGGCTTTCATGGGGACTACAGGATGACTGTGGCAGCCTTTTCTTACTTCAGCTCATTACACAAACTAGATCTTTGCCTCCTACATACAGCAATTCTATGTTCTGCTTTCTTTCATACAGCAAAACAAATCAGCAACAACATTATAGATGTATTAGTTTTCAGGAACATTACACCAAAGCTCAAAATGAGAAACCGACTGCTTTGCTGGGTAAGGATTAGCTGCCATTAGAGAAGGTCTGGCATCTTAGTTTTTACTAAAATAAGGACCACTTCTTCCTTCAGATCTTCTGTCTCCCTCTCTCTGTCGTCAAGAGAGTCGTGTATGATAAAAGCTATTAAAAAAGACCCTCACAACGGGATTGATCCCACAGAAATCTTCCATCCTTCAAAAAGTGCAGCTCTTCAGAGCTGTATTTCCCCAGCTGTGATCCCCAAAGGGGAACAGCAGAGTCCCAGCTGCAGGCAGGACAAAGGGGAGAGGCTCCCCACGCTTGGTTGGGATGCTACACCACTGCCCACCAGTGATGGGCCAGCTTCTGGCACACAATGCTGAACATGACAAAGATGTCTCACAGCCACTAAAATTAATAACAGCATTGGTTAATAACAGAGTTGCTTAATAACAGAAGTGTGGAAAAAGTTTGGCAACTCTAGAGAATGGATGTAAGAGTTGTGTATTTTAAGAGTTTTTGAGACCAAAATGAAAGAGCATCTGTAATATTCTCGAAATATTTGATTCCAGATGGCTGTGCCAAGTACAAAATGGTTAGAACTAAATACTCAGCAATACTATTTTCATGCAAATACCCATTCAGCCACTTGTACAAAACACACGGTGGAACCAGTGAACCAGAACATGCTCCCACCATGCCCCAGGAGAGGATTTGGTGGAGATCCTGTTCAAGTAATTATGTGGACATGGCAGCAGCACCCGCCCCACCCATCCACCCCAAGCACACTGGATCCATTTCTCTCCCAGTTAGCCACTTCTTAGTCAAAACCTAAGTTTTGCAGCCAGGATATTTTCCCTCCTGGCAAACATCTGGAAGACACGCTGAAGTGATCTGCTTCACAGGTCAAACTGGAGAAAGCAGGAGTTAGCCTGAAGAGCCTCTGCAGAGTTTATCCAGCCCATTCTCAACTGCAGCAGCAGATTTGCTTGGACAGAAGAGATGCAAACTCATTTCTTTGGTTTAGTCACACATGTGGAGCTGGGTCTGACACTGGGAGTTGTCGCTGCAGCTTCTACTGGGTGAATCAGTCACCCCAGCCACTGACTTTACCTGTTCTAAAGAGAGTCCCACCTGGAGCTGGGTGCCTTACCTCCCACTTACACTGTGAGTGTGTGTGTGTGTGTGTACAGGGTACTCAGCCTGACAGCATCCTGAAGATGGGGGTTGAGCTGCTACAAGTTAAAGGGCTGAGCTGCAGGACTGCAGTGGGCTCCTCCAGCCTGGCAGGAACGGAAAGTGATGGGACTCAGACAAGGTCCCTGCATCCCTGCTCCAGCTGTACTGTAAGGAAGCAAAGGGCTAAATACATAGGAAAATAAAGATGATGAAGAGGCTGAAATATTTTTAATACTCCCGAATCTTCAGTTTTCAAATGTGGTGCAGCCTTTGCAGCAAAAGGCAGGCTTTAAGGAGTCAGCAAGGCTGCTGGAAACGTGGGCATCCCTCCAGCTGCTAGCAGTTGCTCAGGCTTGTGGGAGATGGACCAAGCCAAGGGATAGGCATGTTCTCAGAGTCTCTAACAGTATGAGATAGCTGGGTTGTGAAACTTTTTGCAGGAATGTGCTGTTTTGATGCTTTCTGTGACCCATTTCGAGTGCATCTGTGTGTTTTAACCTAGTGACACACCTGCCTGAGAGCTTGGAAGGCTAAAGAGAAGGAATGAGGCAGCTGTATCCCAAAGCTCTTGCAGAGGATTACACGAGTAGTGGATGTCTGAATGGTGAACTGGGTGTTGCTGCTGGTGTTGATAACTTAGAGGGCTAGCAGCTTGTTTCATTTTAATCTGGAGTTACCTTTAACGTCTCTTGATGTAAACAGTTAAGAAAGCACAAATAACCTTTGAAGAAAAGAAGATCAAGTAGTTTTATTTTGCTGTTACGTAAAGCTATCGGGACAAGAAAAAGCTAGTGCAGATTTGGCAAGAAGAATGTAGAAATGCAACAAAAAATTATAGTTGCTGAATTTGCAGCATTAAGGCAAAATGTTTCTAGGTAATGAACTGCAAAGATGTGTGGTTTATTTAGCTTTAAGTATCACTTACATGCTGTAAGATCAGTTAGAAAAGTGAACCACACTACTCAGGATTTCAAAACAGTTCTAAAAGCAGACAGGAAAAAAAGTGCACCAAAAGCACCTCTCCCACAGTATTTTAGTGCATAGCAGACAGGGAGTTAGCTCTCAGCGTGTGCGTTACTCTTGGACAGCTACAGGATCACTGCAGAAGAAACATTCAGTGTTTCCAGTAACTTTAAGCCAAGAAATCCAATAGACCAGATGGAATACATCAGCTTTCAGGGAGGGCCAATTTAAACATGTGTAAGCACCAGGGGCCCAGGACTCAAACTTTTAACACTTCTAAATTGTTACTAGGAAGATAAAAGAGTTGCTCATTTCCATAGTGGAACAGGAGATACAGGCTGGTAATTACATGATCCTGCAGGAATGTACCAATATTCAAACATCCGAAGGCAAGAACTGGATGTGCTGAAAATGAGAGCAGCAGCCCTGTGCAGAGGGAATGTGACTGAATGGAAAAAAGGAAAAGACCAGTTTCCCTTTCAGTGCTTTATATGAGCACCAATCATGCTGCAAAAATGTACAGTCTGGGAATCCAGTGGTTGGGGATTCCTAATGGTAGTCTCATTTCAGCAGCTGGCTTGTGTTTGATATTAACTTTACTACTAATATATTGCTGCTACATACTGGAGTGTGCCTTTCCTTACCTGGCAGAGGTGGTAGTGGGTGGGGGAGCCTCTTCTGGCAATAGAAGAGGAGCAATTCAGAATGAGCAGTTAAACTACTGTCCTCGTCTTGGTCATACCTTCAGAAATGATACCCACAGGGAGAGGAGCTCATCTGCAATTGCAATCAGGTCTGTTGGAGCTGCCAAGAAAGGCTGCCTAAGCTTTACTCCTGCTACCCCCAGTAGCTGGCTGGGAATTGAACTGCACTGCTGTATGCTCTGGTGTCTGGAAGCAGTAGCTGGCAAATAGTATCTGGCTAACAGCACTCTCCTGTGGCTAGAGCTAGCCCACGGTGTGGAAAGCTTCACAAGGGCTCCCTTGATTGTAGGGCACAGCTGCCACGGTGCTGTGCTTTTGTACAGCTGCTCCTTGACATTCCAAATGGGACTTTACACTTGGTCATATCCTGAAAGGTCACGTCCAGCTTGTGAGAGGAAACCACTCCCTGACAGAAAGGCTCTGTGAGGATCATCTCCCTGCACCATCAAGGAAACAGCCATACCAGGCAGCAACTGCTTTGCTAACGACCCAGCCCTTGGATGGAGCCTGCCAACTATGAGCTCAGCATACACAAGCAGCAAAGTCACCTCTCTGAAAGGGGCCAATAAAACTCTGAATCTTTTAAAAAACCTGATTCTGTGTATCAGAACCAAAACCAAAATGAGGTTCCCTCCTGCAGGACAGAGGATGTTCTTTGAAGAGTGACTTTCAAATGTTCAGTTTAAAGGCTGTACCTCCCATTCTGTAGCAGGCAGGGAAGCTCTGCCAAGGCAGCAAACACATCTGGCTAACTTTTGGCACTGGCAGTGGATGTCAACAATGCAGAGCTTGCTTACACAGCACTCTGAGGTACACCACAGAGGACCAACAAGGCTTTGCTCTTATCTAAAAGCGCTCAGGTGCTGCAGAAACGGCTCAGTCTGTCTGCCAGGAGTGATTGGAAAATACTGTGCTATTTGGGTTTTTTAAGCTTTACTATACAACTAAGAGAGGTTTTGATAAACTGACCGCTGGATTTTATAAACAGGTTTAAAGTAGTTCAATGTCAGCTCACTATGTTGACAGCAAGTGCAAAATACATTGAAAAGATGGAACATCCATGCCCTAGAAAATGCTGGTTTCATTCTGCCCAGCACTGCAAGGCAGAACACTTGCACACCAACAGCAAAGTTCTGCCCAGGGGGTTACTGGCAATAGATTGAGCCATAAGAGACCAAGGCATTGCCTGGGCTCATCTTTAGGGAGTGGGATTGGTTACTACATCATTGCAATGAGTTATTGATCCTGTTCCTGAATTCTGAGACAGATATTTATTATTATATTAGTGGGTTTTTCTGGAAATGCTGGCTTTGGTCCAAAAAAAGAATCTTTTAGTCTGGACAGGCATGCTGACATATCCAAAACACTACAGCAGGATCTGAGGCAAGCACGGATAGCTCCCAAAACCCAGCAGATTCTTTGGTGGTAAGAGGGCCTTCAAACTGTCAGTGATTTGTTCATTTATTCCCCCCCCCCCCCCCCGCAATATACGCTATATAGCAAATCCTGGGCAGTAATTTGAAGAGCATAACTTCAGTCTCTGAAACATTCTGTGCTCAGTTTTCTCTGTCTTCTCCACAATTACCACATTTCTTCCACTTTCCTTTTAAAGAAACTGCATTTAAAAATAAAGCATAATGGTTACAATGTAGCTAAAATATGTAATTAGACAAATAATTCTTATGTATATAGGAAAATTATGGTTGTTTTAATGTATGGCCATGGAATTTTCACAAGACAGTAATGAGTTCTTTGATATATAGTAAGGAAATGTTTATTGCTTAGATGGGACAGAGTCTCTTGAGGAGTATCAGGCATATAATGAATGATGAATCTATTACCTTGTTAAGGAAAAAAGCCTCACAGGCTTCTTTAAAACTACTCAACCATCACTGTCTTCCACACAAAAATAAAACTTATCTAGAAAAGAAAGGATTTTCTTGCCCAAGTATTATTTGCCACTGAGACTCTTGCAAGCCATGAGAAACCTTTCAAGACCTTGCAGCTACCCTGTTTTTAACCAGATGCAATCATTGCAGCAACTTCTCCTTAAAGATTATCTGTAGAATTTGCTTGCAGTGTTACTTTATGATCGGTTTCCAAATGGGTAGATTCTGTTTTGAGCAAAATCTAGAAGAGAAAACCAAAACCAAACAAAACAACCTGCAAGCACTGATAGAAGATAGAAGCACTAATAGAAAATCCATCCTGGAAGCCAGCAGCTAGAATCACCTCACTTAAAGCTGCTGAGGCTCGCTGTTTTCTGTACATATAATCTTTCTTGCTCCAAGAATGTAGTAACAACTCAGTCTATTCCCTTGTCTCTTCAAAAAAACACCATCACCCCCCAAACCACTCACAGAGAAAACAGAGCCAGGACAGACAGTGTGTAACTGTATAGTGTGTGCTTTCCACCTGTTTTATCTGTGCTTTGCTATTTACTTGAAGTGTCCTAGGAGCAAATGATGTTTCCCTGGTGTAGGTGGTGGATTTGGTGCCTGGGAGTAGCCTATGTCCTTTTTCTAAAGTTTGAATATTTGAACACTGTGATCCTTGCAACGGATCTTGGGGGATCTGTGTCCAGTTTCTCGAATGGCTTGAATTCTTGATCAGGATGAATAAGCTTTTCTGTGTATTCTTCCATACCCTTCTCTGGTAGGGTGTGGGAAAGAGAAAGGCTATGGAGGCATTTGTGCTTTTGTGGGCTTGATGCTTAGCGATTCCCACAGTCATCAGTCCTGGTTAACAGGAGGTGCAGATTTCCCTGTGCTTCTGTAGCTCAAATGTTTTCTATTCCTTCCACTGAAGTCTTCTCAGCATGCAGGAGCCAGTTATTCCCAGCAGGAATATAATACTATGCAGTTAGTAAAGCAAGTCCTGGCAATATTAGCCCTAAATATTAAACAAGAACTCCATGCAATATTCATCCTTTAAGCAGATAAAGCATGGCTAAGAAGCAGGCTATTGGGCACTGATTCAGCAATTTCTTTCCCCCCCCCACCCCATTTCTCATCTTCTCAGGAAGAAAATTCCAAGGTTTTATTTTTGTGCCTTGAAGTTGCTTCTCGTTGCAGTACACTGCTGTTTCTCCAGAGATACAAAGTCCTTCCCTTTTACACAGGGTAATTCTATTTTTGACTCTAATATATTAAGAATGGCATGAAAAATAACCATGTCTGTACTCTGGGAATGTACAAAATTCCATGAGAAAGCATGCAATCAGGACCCCAAGGATAGCTGGTCTGAAGGTGCTGTGAAACTCCAAGATGGCATTTCTCTGTAACTTAATACGAGGCTGAAAGAAAACGAGAGGAAAAGTATTTCTGTTAAACCAGGTCAAGGTGACTAAAGCGTCGAAAAGATGACACTAGGCTGCAACTGCACGAGGTGTCAAGCTGCTGCTGACCAAGTGGGCTCCACAGCTGAGCCGAGCTGAGCTCTGCCACATCCAGAGGGAGAGGATGGTGGCTGCCACATCCCTGCAGAATGACATCAGTATCCCTGCAGAGCAGATGGCTCTCTTCACCATCCTCCAGCACGCTATTAGATCCACCCAAAATAGCCCGCCTTGGCCCGCAGAGGGGGAGTGATTGGAAGCAAAACTGCAATTCATTCTTGTCGTGTGGTTTTTGTCTTGTTTTTTTAAAAACAACAACAAAACGACTGAGGATGCCACTGCTTTGAAACTGAAATGCTCTGAGTACACTGACACAGTGCAAGTGCTGGATGGGCAGAGGCCATGTGTGTGTGGGTAAATGAGAAGAGGCCAAGGGAAGTGGCAGGGAGGTGGGTGGGGGTTGGGAGAAGGGCAAGGCAGGTTGTTTAATCCCAGAATTGATCTAAATTACTGGCATCTGTGTATCTGGCAAATGATGGACATACTTTTTTATGACCATGTGATATTGGTTTATTACCTTGGTATTTGGTTGCTTGCCCACTAAGTTTTGAATTAAGAAGGTGATGGATAGAAGGGGAATAAAACAGTGGTTGAGATCAGGTACATCTGGAAAACCATACTGTGGGTCTGTAAATAAAACACCAGAGGAGCTGTTAATTTTCCCAATTAATTCCAGCTATGCTTCCAAACTCTGTTTAGACCAGAGAAGAAAGTCAAATGAGGGGAAGATGAAGAGGACAATAATGGCAAATTAGATTTGTAAAGGCACCTAATTTATTATTAAGTGCAGTCCAAATTTTTAATTCCTAGTCTGAGAATTTTTGGGAGGGGAAAAAAGACTACAAAAAAAAAATCTGGAAGATTCACTGGAACTTGCAGAGTGTTTTGGGGTAAAAAATTGCTCCTGATTAATTCATCCCTTGCCATACTAGTGACCCACCTTCGGGCTCCTGGCCGCAGAGCATCCCTTGCTCTCCTTGCCCCGTGCCCTTCTGCCACAGCACACAGTGCCTTAGCAAAGAGCCAAGCACTGCCTCTCCTCTGTGCCTTGCCTCAGGTTGGAGAGGGTAGCAGCTTTTCTGACCCAGGTTTTAAACTACTATTACCATAATAGGTTACAGGGTACAGGTCTATCTCTGCCCACACGACCATGCAGTTTGAAGCAGACAGTTTTGTTTTGCCCAGCTCTAATTAGCTGATGCTTTGTGCTGCAGCTTTACAACCCCTGTGCAATACCAGATGGGAATGTTGCTTGTGCAAGTCCATAAAAGACCTGAGGGCAATCTTCCTTTCCAAGTAAGAGCTCCTGATAATATCACTGTCTGAGTGGTGCCTGCTCTGCTTTCTTTTAACTCATTTGAACTATTTTTGTCCCCCCCCACTAAAAGTTTAAAGATTTCTTCAGAGACTTCTAATGGACAATGCCACTATGTCCTTGCTGAAACAAAACTTGTTTGCTGTTTGCTTATAACCATCAGAATTGATATTGTAGAATCCATCTTCAGTGAATTAGCTCAATGGTATAGTTATAAATGAAACAACGGTGTTGCAGGTTAAAAAAATTTAAATGTCACCTGTTTATCCTTTTTCTTGTAGTTTAGGGGTTCTTTTTGCTTTCAACAGAGAACAGATGAGGCATGTGCTATACTGAAACAGCTGCCCACACACAAACACTGGTGCTCTGCATACCTTTACAAGAAAAATCTAACCTGAAGGCATCCATACTTTTGATCAAGGGTGAAATCTTGTTTTCGGTCTGAAAGCACTAGAAAAATATTTCTTACCAGCAAAGCTAAAAGTAAAAAGGCAGAGGACATGAATACTTCTGCTTATGCCTGTTTGCTTTTGTCCTCTTTTGGGAAGAAAACTAGAAAAAGTGACCACTTACTTGTTTTAAACAATGCTTTACTGTTTGCCTGGTTGTTTAAAAAATAAACAACCAAAAAGCATTTTTACAGTTGCAGAATATTAAGACTGTGTGGAATCCTTTTTCTTCCCCCTGCCTCTAGAGAAGGATTAGCTGCTGGGGAGATGGCCAACCCAGATTCTAAATGGAAAACTTCTGACCAAAGGAAAAAATAATGCTAGTGATGCAGCTGGGATTCATCACTCTCTCCATCTCTTAAAGGTTTTTGTGCATCTGATTGGGAACTTACTGGTAGGAAGAAAGCACATGTTGCCTCATGCCTCAGATGTGATCTAGAACCCTGTTTTCTTTTAACATGAAGCCTGATTTGGACTTCAGTACATCCTTTGGGTGATTTGCCTTGCACTGCCCATCTGCAGTGTTAAGTCAAGCACTTGATCAAGATGCACAAAACACTAAGAATGGAATATGTGATGATATCCGACTCTGTAGAAATAAGACAGAGACTAATAAGTATCTATCCATCCCACATGAATTAGACCACCTGCTATATTCTCCATATTTGTTCTCTGTAATCATATCATAAAGAACGACCCATTTATCAAGCATTTTCTTCAATAAAAAGGAATATTTTCTAAACCACGAAAACCTTAGTATAACCTTATGAAAATATAAGCTGAGTCTTACAGTAAGAGCAAAAGATTCTTTCTTGTGGAGGGATATAAAACTCACTGAGATGGATTTGCAGGTCAGTTCTGTTCCTCTTTTGTTCAAGATCTGCATCAATAATACCTACCAAAAATGACAGGTTTTTGCTGTCTTACACTAATGAAAGAAGAAATCCTGAGGTTATACCAGAAAAAAAGGGAGGAGAAACTAGACTACAAATGATGGTTGTCTTGTTATGCATTTAAGCTGAAGCACTAAGCACAGTATCAATACTTTCACAGTGATGTAACTGACCCAAGTAGCATAAATATCTTACAGTTAAAGCTCCCGTAGAGGATAAATTCTAATTAAGATAATCTGGGGTTTTACTCTTATCTTGTTCATTGTGTGTATACATATTGCAAAACATATCACGTCGAGAGGAATATCCTGGTAGCAGGGACGTTTTCTCTGCCATCAGGGAGTCTCTAATAACAGTTTAAGAGCAGTAGCTCTAACCACCCATGGTGCAGTTCACACTAAGTGCAACTCTATTTCAGGAAAGCCGAAACGGAAAAGCTCCTGGAAAAGTACTGAAATGGTCAAGAGAGTTCTTAGGAGGTCTGTTTCATTATTCTGAGGCATGTGAATAACAGCAATGTGCTACTGTGGGTTTTTATAAGGATACATACGTATATACATTAAATGATATAGCAGCTATATGCAGTCAGGACTGAATTTGCAGAGAAAAGAAATGACTGTCTTTATGGTACCCAAGTACAACTTTGAAAGGACAAGCCTGAATGAGAAACACATATAAGCAGAATGTGCTTCCTCACCCCTCATGAGGTTGCAGTTCTGTGAAACCTCTGGCTACACATGTGCTGATACCCACACATGTACTGAAAGCATCCAGCTGAGTGTCCAGGATGATGCAGAAAGGTTACCTCTGAATGCAGCAGTACCAGCAGTCTCTAGAGAGAGGTTTCACGTGAACCAAATCAGGTCCAGCCTGAGATTAAGAAATCAACAGCCCGTGTGCTGTTACCATCTTGCTGTTTTGGATACCACCAGAAGGGCTGCCTTCATATCTGGCTAATGGTAGCAGAGTAACAGACAATGGCCCACTTGCAAAACATTGTGCATGCGAACAAAAATTCATTTCACCAAAACAGCTGAAGAGAATTTGGTCAGTTTTGCCATTTCTTAATCTTGAGCATGAATTTTTAGTGCCTGTGCTACATGCTGAATAACCAAGAGCCACTGGCATGCTACTTTCCTTCCAGAGCCATTCTAAGGTTCTTGAGGCTATCAAGAAAGTTTCCAAGGGTGAGTTTAGACCTCTCTTATCTCTCCTGGATTCTTGGATGATATTCCAAGACTCAGCACCCTGTGGAGCTTCTCAGATAATCAAGCAGGCACCTGAGGGGAAATACTGCTTAGTCTCCTTGTATTGCTTTCTAGGACTTTCAAGTCTTTCTTTCCTAGAGACCTAATCTTGCATTTCTTAGTTTTACTCAAAGGATCTGCTGGGTTCAGTGGTCTTTCTGCCTGAAGAAGCATGACAAAACCTACTTCTTGCTCAGTTCTCACTAGTCCCATAGGAACAATTCTGCCCAATCTCATGTTTTCCATTCAACTTTTTCTGCAATGAAGAAAAAATATATTTCTTTTTTTTTTTTTTTGAAGAGGGATATGAAGAGTTCTGGTCTATACTGCTGTGCATGGGCAATCCACCAGAAAGGCCTTTGTCAGGTAAGGATGGGCCAGAATACTTGGACCTCAGTTCTGACAACAGGTTTGATGCCCTTTATCAGAAGGGTCTAACAATCCCTGTCATACGCATACCTAGAGAAATAAGACTACTATGCTTATGCATTTTGTAGGGTTCAGCTTTTCTGGAAACAACACCTATATGTAGTTCCTGCTCCTGTAGTATAACCCATAGACACTGGCATCTAATTACATAAACAATGAGCAGAAACCAATTACTGCAGGGAGCCTTCAATCAAATGATGCATTTGTGTACTTTTAACTGGAGACCAGAGCGTTAGAAAGGAATGACTGTATACCTGTCATACATTACTATTATCTCATGTCCCAAAATTATCTCAAGAGTTTCTTAAGGGTTTGCACCTAAATGCCTAGAGACTGATAATCCAGTGCTTGTGCTCTGAATATAGGTATTGCTATATTGGTCATAGTGAATAAACTGTTAGCAGGAGCATTCAAATACATTCTAGCATCAAGTTGAAGGATACTCTAAAAGAAATAATTTAACTTCTGCTAGCAATCATTATTAGTTTAATGAAACTTCCCAGGATGATTTAAACCAAAAGAGGCAAAGTTTGCAGTTCTCCCATAGAGATACAGCACATTACATAATCAACATGAAAGGTCTGGAAAAGGAGCTCTTTTGTGTATTTTTAGCATGGATTAAAATGAAATAATTTGAGCTTCTAGTGCTATGCTATTAAGCCCTACACCACAATATATTTGAAGTTTCCCTCAGCAAATAATTGAGCAGAAATTTAACTCAGCTGACCTCATCTTAGTGGAGCTGGTTTACCTGGCAAACTCAAAAGCTGGCATGCTTCCCCTCCCCCCCCATCTATTCAAGTATTTTCTTTTGCAGCAATCTGTTACCTTCCTCTGGCCTGATGGTGTTTCTGAGGACCCACTGGTGTACTGCTAACTATTCAGTCCTGCCTTTGCCTTTGGGGTGAGCTTGCTCACTCGCATTTCTTCAGCTTCTGTCGGCATTGGTCACTCCCTGACTAGAGGTCTCTCAAGGTTTGCTGTAGGAGCGATGCTGCCAGCATTTCCCCATCAGTCAGCTGTCTGTCTGTGTCCTTTCTTCAAGCCTAAAGCCTGAAGATGATTTGCCACTTGCTGCTTTTCAATATTCTCTCCCCAAATATTACATATGCTCATGCTTACAGAGAAAACACATGCAGAAGCCTTACCCTTCCAGCATGCTTAACAAGCATCCCTCCAATGCAAAATATGCTCATGATAAAATCCCATTTTCTTACAGCAAATGGGCACTTGTTCATTGTTCTGAGCCTCTCAGACTGTCTGCCCACGACGTGAACTTGCATTAAGTGTAGCCCAGTGACGCTAGCATGATGTTGCCATCAGTGGACACTTAATCTGACTCTAATATACACAGAAATGACTTGTGGAAAGTTTTTATCGAAGAAATAAAATTCCACATGCCAGAATTCTGTCTCTTATACAGTAAAAGACTGCCTGGAAATGAAAGAAGAGCTTACAAGATTTCTGACAATTTGTAACAGTAAAAAAAAAAAGTCATCTGTCATTGCCTACATTTTGGTTCCATGTTCATGCTCAGGGTTGGCTGATGCATTTTCTTCTTGGAACTCACACAAAGGATACATCCTAAGACAGTAACTGAAGAAAGGTTTGTATCCAGTGACTTTTGGTTAGGTGGGAATATTGATGCTATAAATACAAGTCCATAAATGTGATGATATGCCATGAGAATTTATTCAGGGCAGCACCGATTTTCTTAATCTAGATGGTTGTAATAATTATATTGCATTGTAAACTGGTCAGAAGCTAACAAATCTCATTAACATTGTGATAAGTATGGTTCATAAAATTCTAGAGATGCTTCACAATTCTACAGTTATGTGCTTTATTCCAGAATAAAAAGCAGACCACCATAAAAGCCATGTAGTGTCTTTCGATATTATATATATATTAAATATTCAAAATGTACATCTGAATGTTTTAATTTGGATATGCCTTTAATAGCTTCTTCTAGTATGATTTGATTATTTTCTTATTTTACATTTACATATAAAAGTTCTTTATTTTAAAAAGCAAATATTATCTAATATCTATATATGGAGAGAAGAATCAATGAAACCACAAGCATTTGAAGGCAGCCCTCTCCCATTTTCTTTCGAAGGGGAAACTGGCAAAGATTTGAAATCAATAGTCAAGTTGTTGTGTTAAGAAAATGTTATCTAGATATCTGCTCAGATAAACTGCAGAAAACAAAATGTTTAAGGAAAATGCTTGCCCTTTTTTTCTTTACAGGGGGAAAGAAAACGCTACCTTGTGGAGAAGCACTTTGCTGCATGAGGATCTGCCTCTGAAATACCTGTAGATCCTGAGGCTGCAAATGAACAGGGAGACTGAGGACACAATTCTACCTCCTTTTGGCATAGATCAGAATCCTATATTCAGTGTTTCATTAAAAAAAGTCTTTACTGGTATCAGTGATAATGGCTTAAACTGGCCATATAAAATCATGACATCATGTATGATGACAGGGAGATTATTTTTCCAAAGGTGCTTTCTTACTTGCCATGATGTACTTAGGGTTGACTATAACCATTTCTCATCCAGGACTTACTTAATAACCAGCAGGTGCTCCTTCCTAATTCTTTTAGAGGCAACTTGCTATTTAAAGGGGAAATATTCCAAACAATCATGCCATCTGTCATGTCTTGTCTCTGTATGGATTGTTTGGTGTTACTGTTCTAATTTCCCACAGCTACCAGAGGATAACTATGCATTGTATGGTGGCTACTGCCTGAATTAATGTCCCAGACTCAAAACATGTCTTTCTCATACTCGGGATTTCATTCTCCAGACTGGGATACTGGATCAGTAAATTCAGAGAAGGACTATATTCTAATTTCTTTTAGTTATGTTTATTTTTTAATATGATAACTTCTCAAAGAGAGAACAAGCTGAAATCTTACTGTGTTAGTTCTTACCTCCTTCCTTTTTTTGTCTTTTTTCCATAAAGTAATTATGCTATTAACATGAAGCATATAAAATACTTGTGTCGGTGGCTGGATTTAGGAGTGACTTTTAGTGGCACTATCTTTGCTTTAGCTTCAGAAGTGAAGAGACAAAAGGCATAGCACACCAAAGCAATAAAAGAAAAAACTACTTCAGAGATAGCAATGGAGAAATGCGTGCAGTGAATAAGTAAAAAACCCCAAAGATTTGAAATACTACAGGCTAATTCTACCAAGCTCTAATGATACACAGGATCTCTGGAACTCTTAGTTCTATGTTATTTTTTGGCTGTCATTCTTATCACATATGCTTGTTGATGTGTTTTGGTTAAATATGGGCAACTACAACCATAATTGGTTCTTCAAGTCCTGCTTGTGTAATCTTTTCCCCTTTCTTTGTTACACAATAAAAATGAACTTTTGTTTTCAAGCAAAAACCTGTGCCAAAACCAGTTTAGACCTCTAACATTGTCTAGGATGGCCTAAATGATAAAGGTACAGTTTTTTGAAATTTTGATGTTACTTATTTTCCCAGGTGTTTGTAGCTATTCATTTGACCTGGAAAATGTACAACACTTCTCTGCCTGGGTGAGGAAAGGTTAGATGGAGTGTTGAACAACACAGTGCATTAGGTAGCTCTTTGTTGTTTAACAGACCTTTTGTATTGCATTAATAGCAGTATCTCCTGTTTTGTTCACTACCTTTGCAAAACATACCTGGTTTACTTTCTTTAGTGGCAAAAGTGCAAGCTAAATGGACTCTTCCTTCCTCCCTCACTTCTACAAAACAATGTTCTTTCAGATACCTTGTTTTATAGGAACTATTCATCAGACACACAAACGCTCCCCTACTCTCCTCTCTGCTTCAGAACAGTTTTAGCTGTGTGCTGCTCAGTACTCTAGCAGAATGATGCAGAGGTGGAAACTGTTCATCAAACACAGGACTGCAACTGTAACACTGTGGTTTCAACTCCTCTTGCCATAGGAACGAGTTGAGCTGTTACTCCAGGGGCCAAGGAAAATTCATGTGGCCAGAGGCTGCTTTGAGTACTCCTTGTTTAGCAGATAAGTACAGGGCAGTATGTGGTTTCTCAAGAAAGTATCTTTCACAGAAGAAGGTATGTTTCACAAAGACTTCCTTATGTCCTTTAAGCACTCTGTTTCCTCAGGTAAGGAACAACACCAGCACAAAATCTATTAACCGGGGCATGTTAGCATGGGAAACAGACTCAGATGCAACCCTTTGGGTAACATGAAAGTAAAGCACCAAATTCCGAAGGATCATTGCTTCCCTTTCACAACTACATTTTTCTTTCTCCTGCAATATAGTGTGTGGTACTTCCAGCAAAAGCGTTGAGTAATTATAGCAGTTCCCAAAGTGTCAGCTAGTTCTAATTGCTGCCTTTTGCTGTATCTTTGGATGAGAAGCTTAAGATGACCACTGTTGGCTTAATGTTTCAGACCTATTATTTACTTAGGGAAGGGAAAAATGCTTAGCTATATTTTATGGTAAAGGACATGTTTATGTGGAACCTTTAAAAGATCTAGTGGATAAAGTTTCCTCTGATTCCATGCGGTATTTGCAACATCACATTGCCACACAGCTCATGAATGAGTTCCACAGAGTAAAGCTGTTTGGTCTACTTTCCCTAATTGAGATGTACAGAAATTAACGGAATGATCCAAGTGCTAAGTGGAGCAAAGTAACACTTCCGAAGGTAGAGGTTAGTAAGGGGTTAGTAACACCAGCAAATCTACCTCCGTGTAAAAAAAATGAAATCCTTATTCTTTGAACAGCTACAATAATGAGCCTATTCTATTTGGTTAGTCCTAGCTAACCCACTGAACTGGGAAGAAAATGAATGAAAAGCAGTTTCTTTCTCCATTGCCAGAGAACAGGTCTCAAAACAGTGCTTTTCAGCAGTACCCTGATTAGAATGGCTGTCAGCTCAGGGGACTCCCAGTTGCCAGCCTTGGCACCATACTGATTTTCAGCACTATTTGTTACTTTTTTTAAGTCGAAACTAATCAAAACATGCTTCTTTAACAGCCAATCTCTGCTCAAACTTACTCGTGTAAATAGCTTTGTCATTTTATTATATTCTAAGTAAAATGAGCAGAGCTTAGTGTGAAACTGAATTTTAAAAGTTTTTATCTTCCCCCTCTGTGTTTTTCCAAATATGTCCGAAATTTCTGGCAGTGCTAAGGTAGCCCTGTTCGTGCAATCTAATGTTTAATAATCATATTGAATAATACCTACTGAAGGTATAGAAAAACATAATCCCTGGATCAAAAAGAATTTCTGATCTCTCCTGTCTCAAGGTTCAAATCCAACCTCTGAAACTGTTTACTTTTCTTTAAAATAAGAAGCCAAATCCTCTGGCATACACTGGCATAGTTTCACCTGCAGTGATAAACCAGTACAGTTCTATACCAATCCCCTCACCAGATTTATTTTTAATAGGTTGACTGAAGAACAAAAATCACTCTGGACCTAAAGAGACTTAAGACTAGACAAATATTATGGCTGTATCTACTTATGCAATTGAGAACAGGGAAGTTCATAAATTATGGTCTAGCCCTAGCATTAATATAAGCTGGAAATATTATTAAGCTGTTTTGATGGAAAATGTTGACTGGTTGAAATACAGTTGGAAATGCATGTATGTTTTTATGAAATTCCATATGATTTCTTGTCAATCTCCCAGGCTGTCAGATACCCTTTTCTTCTATGTCTGCTGTTTGCATTAGCTTTGCTGCATAGATTTTGGCTGAAAAAGCGAGTTGTTCCTGTTGTGCAATAGGGAACCAGCTCTCTGCTCTTCTTCAGACTAGCAGGACTGATATTGACCTTGTTCCTGTAGACTCAGTGTCCTTTTGGAGTTAAAATCCAGACCAAAACAATACAAAACAAACACCCATCCAAACTCTGTGTGTATATATATATGCATAACTATGTATATGCACACATATTTTTCAATTTTCTCAGGAATGTTTCCATTTTTAATGATGATGTAGCACCACTAGATTTTGCTAGTCTTTCAGCAGTGTAAATACTTCCTTTTAATCAGGTCCATCTTGCAGATGCTTATGTAGATTTGCCTAATGATGTTTTAATTTCATCTATGTGACACATAGGACTGACAATAATAATTGATTCAGCATTTGTTACTACCTACTGTCCAAAGCCTTTGTCATTTCAGAAGACACCAAATACATTTATTGGGATACTCTGCTTCTAAAATGTACAGCGGAAAAATTATTGTTGACATACAATATTCTAAATGTATGAAGCACAAAGGGAAGAGCCCTATTTCTCATCCAACTCTGCAGGACTAAATCACATATTTTGGGAGCACTGTTGCTTACTA
This sequence comes from Todiramphus chloris collaris, assembly GCA_025345505.1. NCBI lineage: Eukaryota > Metazoa > Chordata > Aves > Coraciiformes > Alcedinidae > Todiramphus > Todiramphus chloris. The sequence goes on from JANVCC010000036.1 coordinate 1,049,241, forward strand.
AGAAAGTATTTATGAGTTGTATTATATCACTTCTGAATATATAAAGAGTTGGAATGACTCCCAGTAATTACTCAAGAAGCCATCTGAGTGATGTTTTCCAATTAAATCAGGCTGACTTTTTTTTTAACTTCTCAGCATCCTGTGTTCTTTCTTCTGTTTTTTTTTTCATTATTCAACCAGATAATGTATTAACCTCGTACAACTGAAGTCTCACATGTCTGCTCTTTGGTATCTTTTCATGTGATGGTGATCAGTAGAAGTCTCTGTAGGTACTACATCAAAGGTTTCTTTCTTGTCCATATAGCTGCTGCTGCTGGTGCTTAAGTTATTTCTTTTATTTAGGACCGGTTGTTATAGAAAGCTTCAGAGCTTATAACTTCTGATGGCTCATTTATGTTTCTATTGTTCATTCATTGATAGTGATCATGTTAAAAAACTTGCAGAAAACAGTGCAGTAAAGAAAACTTTGACTTCTGTGGTAGCACCTATTCTGTTCAAATTATGCAAGGAGATAGATGTAACTCCATGACCTAATTTATTAGCAGGGGAATAAAGACAGATTCATTAAAAACAAAAATGCTGAACAAAAAAAATCCACTAAACCATTAAGCATTCCCTTTTCTACGTGTATTGGAAGAAACTCAGATGTTTGCAGAGAGGTTATACATCACCACCCATGTGCTATATAGCACTTATACCAGCTTTCTAGAGAAAAACTTCTACACCCATCTAGTGAGGTTTATTTCCTAAGTAAAGCATATTATATAAAGTTACATATGTAGGCTGAGTCCCAGACTGTGGAACTGGGTGTGCATGCCCAGACCAGAGAAGAACCATGAACTCTTTCCATGATGTAAGTGAAAAAGGTAACTAAGAAAGCCTAGTAATGTATCTATAAGATTAAATTTACCTTATAAGCACTCTCAGCTTAAGAAAGGTTACATAATCTGCAAAATGAAACAAAACACTGAAAATTACTGCAGTAGACTGAGCGCTTATTCCTTGGCAGATCAGCCTTCCTATAGCTGACTATAGGCATCGTTGTTGCAGAGTTCACTTTGTTCTATGCTAAAGGAGTATGTCTGCTCCACAGTACATGGGGCTAGCCTTTATTGCTGAAGTTGGAAGTTTGCCACTCAAAGAACTAATCAGAATTATTTGGGTTTTCTCCAGCACTTTGGAGTAGATAGGAAGCTCATTTTGGTAGCTGGCATATTGATTCAGTTCTGTTACAGGTTCATCTAGTTACCAGTGATTCTTTACAAGATTTAAAGAAAATCTTCTCCTCCGTTAGTGCTGGAAAATTAAACCAGATTGTGTTACTTGGAAAAATGATTTAAAATGATGGAAATTATTCTTGTAAAAGGAAGACAGAAATAGCACAACACAAGTGTGTTCTACAGTTGCCAGTTGAAACAGCAGCCTATTTTGTACTACGCCTTTCACCGATTCATTTCTAGGGTTGTTCTCTAAAAAGAATCTCCAGTTAGTGGGTCTGAACTGCTGTTTTCTGTCAAGTGGAAACTGAGCAGCTATTTCATAGCCTCTTTCCAAAAGCTCCCTTTGAAAGCTGAAACACTGGAGCACAGAGATCTGCCAGAGTGTGCCGCTGGGAATGCAGGAATGCAGTCCTTGCCCAGTGTCTGTGCATCCTGCCAGCTCCTCCCTTGCTGCCACAATTCATCTGCTGGAATAGTGGCTATCACTGCTCACACCATACATGCAAGTTTTAGCCAGAGGAGTCACAAAGCCAAATCCATTTGTCGCACATCCCCATCTACACCGTCCTTTACGTGAACTTCCCTGAAATGATGTTCAACAGTACTTGGGCTTGCAGGCAGAGTGTAGCTGGACACAAGCTGCTCTCCTTCCTACAGAGTGCAATTACCCTGCCATGCTGCTCTGGGTGACCATACATTGAGGGACTGGCACTTACAGAAATATCTACTATTTTCAATAAAGGCTTCTTTAGGTTGGTTTCAGGAGCCCTAGTTTTCTGGGCACAGAACTACAGTCTAAATTGATGCTTTTAGGACATTGCAACCATCTCTGTGTGGGAGACAATACACTGGTAGTCCTTGCCGAGACTGATGGAATCAAGGTAGTGATTGACATGTCTTTGGTAGGGGAAGGACAGTTTCTGACCATGTGCAGAATACCTCTGCTTTTCCTTTACACTGTATAAGGGCAGCTAGAACCCTGGCTAATCCCAGTAAATGAAATTCTTACTCTGAAAGTCCTTAAGAGCAAGCCAGAAAAGAGTCTGCGAGGCATTAGCCAAAGAACCCTCACAAGCCAGTGGATGAGTCTGATTATTATAGTTGAGCTACTCTACCTTACAGTTAGTTTTGTTCACATAATAATCTCGTAAAAGATAATTAAAAGCCACTGTGCCAGGCTCAGGTAGGGCTGTTAGTCCCGCAGATAAATTAGATTTGGGAATCAGCAACAAAACTCACCATCTCATTAAATTATACTACATCTCGCTACATTTTCACGGCAACATTTAAAGGGCAATGGCACATTAATATACATATTTATGTACCTTAAACACATGCCTGTAAAGAGATTTTTTGTGGAATGTCCAGCATGCTTTTTAAAACTGCATTCTCAAAAGCTTCTTTATAACTCTTACCAACTATCATCAACCATGGCTTTTCTTAATACTATATTATCTGACGGTAATGGAACATGTAAAGAATCCTACAAAACTTTTCACATTGCTTAAGGCAACGTAAGCCCTGAGCAGTATATAGACCTTAGGTCCTTACTGAAGTTTATCTTATGGAGGTCTTTTTTATCCAAATGAATTTCACAATTGGAAATGGGATGGATAGAGGAACGAGTGGGAGAAGGGGAAGCCTTATTCCCTTTCCACCCCAGTTCTGCTCAGTTCATTAATTTGTTATTTGCCTGTGGCTGTACAGTGTCTCTTTTTCGCCTAGGTTAGGGCTGCATCCCTCCCTCCTGATTGTATATTTTAACCTTCTTCTGCCACTTTGACAACAGCTAGTTGTTCAACTCGCTTCCAAAATAGCACTTAGCTGCCCCAAAAATTATGATAGTCATAGTATATACACACATAGACTCTTTTGGGTCACAGCCAATGTGGCCTCTGACAAACTGCTCATTTACAATACATCTTAAAAGCCTCCTGTCATTCCAGTCAGTAGTAAAATGAAATAATCATTGCTTTATCACAAGATGTACTAGTTTTTATACCATTAGAAAGGCAGTAAAATAGAGGCTTGAGAGGTAATCAGAGTATTAACTTTTGAATCTCAGTCTGGAAATACCAACACACAGAGATATACACACATATTTAGCAAATAACATTTTTCAACTATTTTCTACACTTTTATAATTTGGAAGCTCCTGAAGCATATTGAACACACGTACCTTTCAGGTTTTTGTTGCAGAGTATTTCCTGCTCAATAAACCACCACGTAGCATGTTGGCTTTTATAAATAACCACTAAAAGGAAGGCTGTCTAATGGAGTGTAGATTTAGCTGGTTACATTTAGCATCTAGGTAGGCTATGAGACTCTCTGCTCAGCAAGAACTGACAAGTCCATTGCATTTGTGTTAAAAATGTCTTTCTGCAACATTTGGAAAAGAAATAGGAAGAGATACTGAAGCAACTTCTTCTTTCCCTCTCCAAGCAGAAGTTATGAAAGTTCTCTCTATATAAAATTGTGCAGAGCAAAACACCAAAAGGCTTTCTCAACAATCAGTTTCTAGGTATTTACGATTCCCTTACTTAGTTAAAAAGTAAAATTATTGCTACCGCAGATTTGCTAGAAAGATAATGACAAATCTGTCCTGAGCTTCAAACAGCAGGCGCTTGTTCATTGTTCCTTCATAATACCAAATTTTCAGTCATGTTTGGAAATCAAATGACAAAATCCTTTGACTACAGCTATGTACAACAAAGGCACTAATTAGAACATTCCCCGGCAAATGACAAAGCCAAGATTTATTTCTGTTCAAGACCATGATGTTTAAATTGATTCAGGTAAATAAGAAATGCAGAAAACAAGTGTAATCAGATATAGCTGTGTAACCTAAACAGTTTTATTCCCAAATAACTTGTACTAGATTTTTGTATTTCCACATAAAAAGCATACCTTCAAATTTTCCAAAAAACCCCCAACAGTATCTTTTATTTCCTGCCTTCTCCTAAGGTATAAACCTTTTCCTGCTGTATATGTTCTCCATGTCGGAGAACAAATCCCTTTTTTAAATCTTTAATTTATCCAATCGCATTGTCTTTGTCTTTGCCCCAATCAGATTTCACACTCAAGCAGAGAATTTTCATTAAAGCCTGCAAAAGGACATATTTTGGGACACAGCTAATCATGATTACTTTATTCTACCCAAGTATTACAAAATATTCTTGGAAATGTAAGCTTTCCAAAGCTTTTTGCCATTAGAACATTTTGATTTAGAATGAATCCTAAATTCTTCAGTTTTATGGTTTTTTCATTTAAACATAAACTTCATTTCTTCTTATGCTAGAAATCCCACTTCACACATAGGCTAATTAACTACAATTTAGAATGGAGTAGGACTGATTACTCTTTTGTAATGCTGCTGTTTCTTAGCAACTGTGAAAGATATGGTGAAGGATGTGAAAGAGAAACCCAAATATCATTTCCAGATTGAGAACTTCCAGCTAGACTAAGCTGCTCGTGGGACAGTAAATTAATTTTGAATTTCCATTTGCCTATTTTAGCGCTACGTACCTGGTAGGCTCTAACACTGTGATTTTCACATAGGAGTTTTACCAAGTAAAACTGCAAAGTTAAGCCTTGCTTCAGTGTTACCCAATAAACAAAATTTACTTCATTAACAGCAAAATTGGTAATTTTGCTTTTCCCTATAATGCTAATGAAGTATTTTAAGCATTTGAATTGCTTTACTGTACTCTGAAGATATTTATTTCATATATTAACTAATTTTATACTGCAAGACAAAAAACGCTGTCACTGGTTTCCAAAATTATTAATACAATTTAAAAACCAGTCTATCAGCTGGAAGTCCAATTAAAATAAAATCCCTTTAATGCCTGCAGAATCTTTTTATGCCTTGCTATGTAGTCCCACTCTGCAATTGCTACTTGCATATGACATTGTCAATACTGTAGATTTAATTTTTCTTCTGGAAGGGATGAAAGTTTGGTCTCTGTGATCCTGTTTTGCTTTTTGAGCATGGGAATGTATGAACCAGAAAACACACAGCAGACTTCGAAGTACCAAAGCAAGGATGTCGTTAGATTTTGGTCTGAGACACATGGAACATGCAGTCATGGGAGATACACATGGTAACACTGCTTCTTCTCCCAGCCCCTGGGAGCTGGTAAAGACCCAACTGGATGGGATGGAAGTCTAAGTATTGATAGTCTCATGCCTAACCTGAGGATCACAATCCTTACCAGGATGCACACATCTTCACCTCCAGTGTGTAAGACAGTGGTGCAGCCTGCCATGGGAAACACATCTGGCACAAAATGAGAGAAGAACAGTGGTGCCAGGATGCAACGTGACAATCTGCCAGCCCTTCCTAAGGGAGAGCCCAGGCCAAACAAAGCATGTTGCTGCTGTCTCACCCATAGCTCAAGGTGCTCCTCATCAGCAAATCCAGGGCTTCACTGAGCAGCTGCACCTGGTGTTTGAAATGGGAGAGAGGCAGAGGGCAGGGTGTGTTCTTCACTGCAGGGGAGCAGCAAGAAGGCTGAAATACAAGATGTGGAATGTGTAAGGTGGGTCTCTGTCTCTATTTCTTTGGTACTAGTGGCAAGTTTTCAAACTTGGGAGTTCTCGGGGCTGTGATAAAATTGTTTTGCTGGTATCAGCATGTACTCTGTTCTTGTTGGGACATTTGCTGCTATGAGTTGTGTAGTGGCTGGAAGGAGCCTTGGTCTAACTCCCTGATGGTTCTGTGTAGCCTACAGTACTATGCTGGAGACAGTGTAGAAAGTCTCTGCAAGAGAGAATAGCTTTTCTACAGTGTTAAAGGGGGTGTGTGGCATAGAGATTCTGTGGTGCTTCGGTGTTGCTCTGGCAGTACGCACAAGTGGAGCCAGGGTTTGTCTGGGTGGTCACTACATCTCATGGAACCAAGAGCAGACCCAACTGTGTGAGTTGTTGATTTTTTTTTTTTTTTTTTTGCTGAAAGGAGCCAGTCTAAACATACAAAAATCTGAAGCTGTAATTCTTTAGTCATAAACTTATAGTGGTGTCTGGCAAGGGTATTCTGCAAAGTCTTGTGAGAGCCAAGGAACTGGCTCTGCTGATATTATGTGTGGTAACACATTCACCAGGCTGCCTGACTATGTGTTTAAAGGGCTCTTGCTTACTCTGTAACTTTAATATTAAGGTTGGTTTGGCAGTGTTTGAATTTTTGCTTGTTTAGGTTTTGTGGTTTTCTGTATATTTTTTTTCTCCCTCCTTTTTAAAGCAGAGATTCTTTAGTCTGAAAGAAAGAGGAAACTGAGTTAACCAATATACCCCATGCTCAAGGGGTGCTCAGAGAAATGGCTTCTTCCTGCAATTTAAGCTCCTGTGGTCCCTGGGAATACTACTGTTATCTTTTACCTGCTTTCTCTTGAGGTATTTTACTTTCATCTAAGAGGCAGATGAATGTTTAACTCCTCCTTTAATCAAATGAGTATCATCAAGACTTGATTAGTTTGTTTCCAGCAGCAGAACAGCTGAACATGGAGCCAATTGCTTTCTGTAGTATGCTTGTTTGCACATTATATTTCAGTTGTTTTTCTCTGAGGTGCTTTCTTTGTATAGCCTGGATGACTTTGTAGGACGCTCTTTGAGAGGAAAAATAGCTTTTTCCTTGTCTCTCTCATACAGTAAAATGTAAGGAAATCTTTGTGTTCCCGAGTTCCAAACTTGCTGCTCCCCAAGGCTGGCTTGCAGGGAGATAGAAGGCAACCCCATACTTGATTTGGAGTCTGATTTCTGTAAGGCAGCCTGCATATCTTTTTCCTTCTGTAGTACGGAGCTGAAAAGACTCTCTTTTCTTAGCCTTGCCATATTTTGAATTCATATAAACTGAATGAAAATTTGGTGTTCCTGGCTATAGACTCCAGACTGTGTCTTTGTACTGTTCAGCTGAGTTGACCACATGGAAGGCATGTTGCCTCCTGTACTTTGCATGGACACCAAAGTCTTTGGGAGGAAGGTTGAAGTGTCTTAATTCTTTCCCTTATGGGTTAGGATGAAGCTGGAACTCACAACAGGACTCTGGAATACTCCTTCTGTTAAGATGTAACCTATAAACCTAATAAGCTTTCTTTCTTCCACCCATTCTTGTAAATGAAAAAGTCTTGTCCTTTTTTTTTCTCCTTCAGTCTGCAAATATTTTTCCAGTGGAAAGTTACAGCACTATGACAAAAGGTGTTATGGTAACTATAATTCATAGATTCTAGTACCCCTTTGTTGATGCCATGTTGTCTTTTTGGTTGTTTCTTTTCTGGTTAAAAAAAAATCAAGACTCCTAAGATATATGGTCTGTTTAGCCAATCTTAGGTCACTTCAGGAACAGTTATACTTCTGTTAGACTTTTTTCCTGCTATATATGGCTTTGTTATAAAAAGATTAAAATAAAACCCCCAGATGTTTAATGTATAAAATTACGCTGTCGTTTTGCCAGAAAGTGTATCTGCTCCTCGGCAACTGCACTTTGTATTAATTTGCCTTCTGCTCTCCCTGCATTGCTAAGCTGTAAAACAACAGTCATCAGTTTGTAGGCTGAGAGTAGATGGTGTATTTTTAATTGAACAGAAATTAATCTTCCTGTTTTCCAGGTATAACCTAAACCCACAAAGTGATTCTAGTGGGCATTAGGCAAGTTGCATCTACAATTATCTACAGGAGATAGTTATATTTCCTGTTAGATGTCAGTAATGGCTGGTGGCTATATATGTAAATACAGGACAGACCTCCAGGTATACTTTGCTGATGACTTAGACTGGCTCTTTTTTCCTTTCAAAGCCAGCAGGCACAGAAGGTGGCTGCACCTGGCTCCTGGAGGAACATGAGCTTCCTGAGAAGTGAGTCCACAGTCTATAGGGCAGTGCTGTTGTAGCAATTAAGGATCAATAATAGCGGAGGTGATGCTGGGAGGGACTAATCTGAATTAAATCTAGGGAGATGAGAATGGTTTGTGCACGTGATCTTCTAGCATAAGATACACACAAGTGGTGTATCCTGATCTCATGGTTTCAGTCTGTTTTTTCAGCTTGCTGCAGAGGAAGGGGGATAAGAATAATCAAGTGGTTTTCTTTAGTTTTTCCGGCTCTGTCTTTACAAGCCTCTGCAACTAAGCTGTCTGTGTTTACACTTTAGAAATCACTGTTTGTGTTAAAAATCACCTGCAACTTGGTGACTGATCAATGAACAAGTCTCAGAAACTCTCAAGTTGTAGCCAGCAAGGCTTGTGTGGCTAGTGTTAGGATTGGTGGGCCATCTACACAGATATTAACTGTCGTAATGACACTCTCCAGAAAGATTGGAGGTTGTATCTAAAACACTGCCAGCGTTAAACGCTGAAGGATCTGGAGTGGTTTAGCCTTGAGAAAAGAAGGCTGAGGGGAGACCTTATTGCCCTCTACAACTACCTGCAGGGAAGTTGTAGCGAGGTGGGAGTTGGTCTGGTCTCTCTGGTAACAAGTGACAGAACAAGAGGCAATGGCCTGAAGTTGAACCAGGGGAGGTTCAGGCTGGATCTCAGGAAGCATTTCTTCCCAGGAAGGTTTGTCAGGCACTGGAATGGGCTGCCCAGGGATGTGGTGGACTTGCCATCCCTGGAGGTGTTTAAGAGCCAGGTAGCTGTTGTGCTTAGGGACATGGTTTAGTGGCTTTTGATATGGCTAGGAATAAGCTTTCACTTGATGATCCTGAAGGTCTCTTCCACCTGAAACTATTCTGTGATTCTATGTTGAAAATGAGATGTAGCTAAGAACAGATTTTTTTTCTTTTTTTTTTTGCGAAGGTTATTCTGTCTGCTCACATGGAAAGCAAAGTCAGGATACAACTTAGTTTGGTGTAGAAAATAGTTGTTCACATCGCCAAACTAAGTTTCAAATTAGAATGATAGAATCATAGAATGTTAGGGGTTGGAAGGAACCTCTAGAGATTATAGAGTCCAACCCCCTGCCAAAGCAGGATCACTTAGGGCATGCTGTGCAGGAATGCATCTAGACAGGTTTTCAGTCTCTAGAGAAAGTGACTCCACACCTCTCTGGGCAGCCTGTTCCAGTACACAATAAAGAAGTTCCTCCTCATGTTGAGGTGGAACCTTCTATGCTCAAGTTTATACCCATTCTTCCTTGTCCTATAGCTGGGCACTACAGAAAAGAGATTGGCCCCTTCCATTTGACATCCACCCTTCAGATATTTATAGACAATAATAAGGTCCCCTCTCAAGACTAAACAGCCCCAGTTCCCTCAGCCTTTCTTCATAGGGGAGATGTTCAAGTCCCTTAATCATCCTTGTATTTTCTTTTTTGCTGTGTATTGTTTCAGGGTCATAGAAATGTGAGGTTGAAGGAACAAGCTCTTTATCAACCATCTAATCTATTCCTTTCTCTTGAAATAAGACTAGCAGGCTGGAAGAGATATTTGGCCAATCTGTTCCTACAGACCAACATCCTTTCATAGCTTAATACAGTCCTTGCAACTCAGATGTTTCCTAATGTCAGACTGTCTCCTTGGCTGCAAATATGCTGAGTGCTTCTTGTTCTGTCTGCAGCAGACATTGATCCCTGTATGCATAAACTAACTTCAGTATGTGTATGCAGGGAAAATGTAATGATTTCATTTCTGGATTAAGTAAATTGATCTTGAGAAGCGAGAGAATGAAAGTAATGTTATCCACTACAGCTGTTTACTAGTAAATCTTCAATCTGTGTTTCTACAGGCAAGATCACTGTTGGAGCTCTAATAATGAAAGACTATGCATCAGATGGACTTGATTTTGGAGTTTTGTTATATTTCAGGCCAGGTTTCATCTGGCTTTCTAGAACTTGAGATTTAGTGTCAAGTTACCAGATCTAGTTGCCTTAGAATGGGATTTATTATTCCTTCCCTTAAGGCATTGCCTGAGATAAAGCAACAGAGGGCAGATGGTTTTCAAGCATAGATTCTTACCCTAGAAAGCCATCCTGCAGAGAAGTCATAATGGAAAGGATTGGAAAATGTCCGTATTACTTGCTCTGCACTTAAGTGAACTTGTCTGCAAGCAACCTCTTGAGAAGATTATGGTGTTGGTGGGTTATATGTGTAAAGTTCATGCAAATTGTTCTGTTTGAAAGAACTGAAACTCAGATTATGAGGAAAACGGAATGACTCTCAGTGCTGTGGAGTATACTTTTTCAATGTGACTTGCAGTGAGTTTCTTGGGGAGACTGTGGTTGTAGACCATGGTGTGTGTATCCCAGTCATGGAAGAAAACCTGTGTCCTATCACTTGATCAGGATCTCTTTTTTTTTTTTGTGCTTGATTCCACCCGGGATTTTGCAAGACTTGCATTGGAAAATATGCCAGCAGTCATGAGTATTTGAATTCTGCAAAACTTCTTTTGTTCTGGAAAATTGTCTTTGGGTGAAAGGCTTTCCTCATTTCAGTAAGAGGCTCATTTATTAAAGGGAAAAGCAAAATAAAGCAATACATGATAGCTTCAAATTGTGGGTTCTATTTTTATTCCAAACATGCTTTCGCTGCCAGAGATCTAGACAGTCAGAATCAGAAGCAAATGGGCAAAATGGGGGGCGGGGAGAGGAAGGGGGGAAATGTTTGGTCTCTTTAGTTGAACTGCTTCAAAAATATGAATTTATTCTTCTGTTTGTAACATTCCCTTATTGTATTGTCTTATGAGACACAGTAGCCCTGCTTATTGAAAAGAAATAGTTGCAAACATCTGTTAAATATAATGAAAAGTTAAGCGTGGCTAAGATAAATTAGTGCTCAAACTGCAACCTTGTCCTGGTTTGAGTGAGAACAGAACTAATTCTATTCAGTAATTTCACTTTCCAGCTCAGTTCTTCTCCCTAACTGCACTTTCTGAAGGTAGCAGCCTGTTCTCACAGGCAGTGTCTGCTCCTAGCAGTGATAACACCCCATGGTTAGAGTTACTGCCAAGGGTTGGGGTGCAGACCAAGGCCACTGCTGGCTCTTGTGTACCACGTTGGGGGGTGCAGGAAGGGAAAGGCTGCACCTGCAGGGAGGAGCAGAAAGGACGGGTGACCCCAAACTGACCAAGGAGGGATTCCAGACCATATATGGTATGTTCAGCATAGAACTGAGGGATCCAAAGGGTCCTTGGGCTCTTCTCCCCTCTTGGGCTGCTTTGCCATCTTTGCTTGGCTTGGCTCAGGTCCTCTTTTGGTTCCTTGCTTGGAGCACCCAAGGAGGCCTCTGTCCATTCTGCCTTCCATCCCAGTCTGTGTGTTCCTGAACCCGGTACCAGAATCCAGCTCCTGAACACAGCTCCCGTCTGCTGTGGGGCCCAGGCTGGGACTCCCCTGGTTCCTGCTCCACAGCATCAGTGGTGACAGTGATGGAATTGCCATCAGGGGGTTGTGTTCAATACTGGTTTTGTATATATTTGTATATAGTCCATTTTTATTAATTTATTAAAGCTGTTCTAGTTTCCTTTTCTAATCACTAAGTCTCTCTCCCTTATTCCCTTTCTCTTCTCCTTTGGGGAGGTAGGAGGTTTAACAGAGAGAGTCTGTTATAGGTCTAAGGGGCCACCCTGACCCTAAACCATGACAAACCTTTTATAAAAGACCATATTGAATGCATGTGTATCCTTCATATTTAGGATGTGTTAACTGCAGAAGTGCAGCTTCTTCAATGGAAGTTCTCTCATACCTATACAAGTACCTGCAGTGACTGTTCACTGCATTGATATTAGTATTTATTAGCTGTTAGTAGTAAAGCACCTTGGGGTACCTACTGCACAAACTTGCAGTGAAAGACACTGCTGAACTAAAAATAGTGGAGGTAAACAAACAAAGCAGATCAGAAATGGGAGGAGAAAGAGACACAACTGAAATAATTGCTTAAGGCTGTGATTAAGACCCTGCTGTCAGTCCCGTACTTCATCAGATTTTCCAAGGGTATCATATGGGAGGTTGCACTAAGAAATTAGACTCGTATCTTTACAGAGTCCTTAAATTTCAACTACTTGCTTTGAAATTCAGGAAGGTGTTAATTAATGGAAATATAAAGTGGCAAAATTTTGGTTTAAGATCTATAGATGATGGATACCTTTTGCGGTGTATTAAACTGGTGCACCAGTTGTTAATCTGAATACAGTATTACTTGTACAGACACCTACTCAGATGTTACATGAACAAAAGAATCCTGTCACTGTTTGAGTGTTGATTTTTTTTTTTTTTTGTGTGTGGGTTGCTGGTTTTGGGTGGTTGTTTAGTTGTTAGTTTCTGATGGAAAACCTGAAAAAAAAAAAAAGAAAAACCCCCAAATCTGGAAAACCTAGGGAGTCAGTTTCCAGCTGTAGTGTCTCCCAGGGACATCCACTGGGAGGCAGAGATTGATTTATTCCAAATAATTCTGCAATTTTGATGGCACAAAAATGCCTTGTGGTTTGTGGTTTTTTTTCCTCCAGAGCTGTTATTCCACACTGTGTGTCTCAAGACATTCAGGTCTTGATATTTGTTAAAAATATTTCAAATGCAACTTTAGAGTCTTACCTCCTGATGTGTGTGCATGGCCCATTCATGGTAACAAGACAAGGTCATTACTTGAGTGAAATATGTGAACCAACAGGTTAGGAACTTCCGTTCTGCAGAGCACTGCTCTCTTTACTTTTGAAGATGTTTCTGATGTTCTGTGTATTCTTATGAAGGAAACTGCTGTTAATACTGTTTGTTGTATTTCTGCTTCTCTAGGGATGATGTTAAAAAAAACTTACTGAAGTCTGACTTGAAAATGTTTAGCGTATTCTCCTCTATATATAGTATTTCCTTATTTGTCAAATTACTTTCATCCACTTTACATATGTATTAAAAACCCTTAGGTATATTCAATCACATGCTTCTTGTATGAAAAAATGGTTTCAGCTCAAAAAAAAGTTAGACCAAGGCAAATTTCCAACCAAATGAATTCAAGCAGAGAGCTGTAAACCTTTTAGCAGAAAAATCTCTGAGTTTGAGCTTTACCATGTCATCTGCGTTTTTATCACTTAATCATGGTAAAGAAGCTGTGTTGCTTTAAAAGCAAGCTAAGTGCTTATTTAAAGACTTGTTTTCAGTCTTGTTAACAAAGTATGATCTGTAAAGGAGACAGAATTTGTATTTTAGTCATCGATGAAGTGAATAAGCATAAACATCAACTATCCCTATGAAGAAGTGTAACTACTGCTTTAATGTCTGGAAAAGTGAGGAAAGAAATGCAGTATTCAAATAGTTATTTAATACTGGTATACATGCTATCTGAATTTCCATGAAACATGGCTATGTAAAAAGGAACTCTACAAGTACAGAAAATCTGTGTTGGTAATGAGTATATAATAAGCTCTCACAGTCTGGTTGCCTGCATTGATTATTTGCCATGTCTAGTCATACTTTCAGTGCTCAGACAGAGGTATTTGACATGCACCTTTCTCTGCCTGCTTGCCATTGACTGCAGTAACTTCAAGGAAATTAAATTCTGTTCTATGAAAATATAGAAAACATTGAATAATGGTCCCCCCTCCACCAGCCTAAATTCTCTTCCTACACATCTCTTGTCTCTGTCTTAATACTCAGCTGTTGCTAAGGTAATATTTTCCTAGAGAAGTCCTAAAAGGTAAATACTCATTGCTCAAGCAGTACAAGAGCAACTGTTACTCATTTTCTGTACATGGGTGGGCAAGCATAGACATAGCTCTTGAGAACTGCAAAGGTGCATGGACATCTTGGCTGCAAAATCATGTAATGTGAGCAAATCTTTCCTGCTATGCTGCACCATGCAAATGGGGAAGGGCTGCAGCAGGGCTGAGCTGTGCTCTCCCTGTCTTCCTGGCAGGACTGAGCATCCTCTTGTGTTCTGTCACATCACGCACAAGATGCTGCAGACTGAGAACAAAAAAGGTGGCTCTGTGAACCAGAAAGGAATGAACCAGAAAGATGCTGTGGTGGAAAATGAGGACCCTATTTCTAGCCACCCTGGTGCTGTCAGATGAAACCTAGGTGTCAGAGTGGCTGTTGGCCCTGCAAAGGGCAGACTCGTCTCTGATTTGAGTTGGATTCACCTCAGTGGTGGAGGGGAAATGTGGATGCAGGTGCTGTGTTGGAATTCTGGTGAACCTCAACCTTGGCAAACCTCTTTGAGTCCTTTCCCTAAAGCCTCCCTTGGTGTATTTCTGTGCTCTCATCCTTGTCTCATTGTCAGAACAACAAAGAGGCATTCTTGTACTAAGTGTACAAGTATTTAGTTTCTAGAAGCATCTCTTTCCTTCACTTTCTCTTCACTTCCTCTTCACAGCTGTTTAAAGCTTCTGCTTGCTTTAGAAAGGTAACTGCTGTGAATCCTCTTACACTATCTTTTCATTAAAAATATTAGTATTTTTGAGAAAACATGTTGGTCAGCCTGGATGCGGGATGTCTGAGTACCATGGTTCATCACATTACTCTGCAGAAGGTCTATGCTCTGTTTTCCTTTATTCCTTTTAATTAAGCTATGTCACTAGAAAGTAGTGCCTCTGACCTTGTTTGAACAGTGACAGGCTGCTGTGTTTGCCTGCTATTCAGGCCCAATGATTTGATCTTATGGGGCTGAGCATATACTGTTTCTCCAAGTAGTGGTTTGTTCAGGATTGAATGCACTCTTGAACTAACAGGGAAGCTATTGTTATCTGTGGAGATGTCACTGTTCTCACTGTTGGGCAAATTTTGCATCTACCTGTTTCAGTATTTCAAAATCAGTTTAACTTTCCTGTTCTAAGCATGTTTTCCTCATCGAGATAATGCTGATCTCATTTGCAATCCCACTGACTGTATTGTTTGTTTGCTAGAGGAAGCAGGTTGGTTCCTATGGTAAGGCAAATCTCTAATACCTCTAATTATAAAGACAAGACAATATCTTACTCCTATCAGTTTTCTCTTTTCAATATAACCTGACAGCACGTAATCCCTTTCATAGTAGCAGAGATCACAAACCCAAGAATATTTTTGAGAAGAAATGAGTTAAAGAAGAATTTGATCGATAACTGGTAGAACCAAGGCTTGCAAAAGAACAGCATATTGTCTGAGACACAGGGGAAATGAGAGATCAGAAAGATGTAGGTATCTGGAGAAGGAAGGCAAACAGTGGTAGTGTAAAAGGGGAGGATGAGTGGAAAGAGAAAGAATTGAAAAAGATTCTAGAGGTTAGAGGATGAAGAATATAACCAAAATCTTAATATTTGCATTCCTGCAAGGAACTTGGCAGTGAAAGGGGGGGGGTGCAAGGAGGATTTTGACCTTCTGTGTGCCACAGTATACTGCATGTGAGGCATTTCTGTGTGTCCTCCCAGCACGTAGTTCCACTTACTGTTCTTGATGTAGTCAAAGCATTGATTTATTTTTTTTTTTTTACTGGCACAAGTGGTTGCATATAACAACATAACACTGAGAAGTGGCTATTTTCTGTCTCCTTGTAACTACGCATTTAAATATCTAGCACTGAGTAAAATCAGCACAACCCTCTCTTTAAGTTAATGATACCAATTAGTTAAAGTTCAGTTTATAAATCAGCCTTCAAACTGCAGGAGATATCCTGGTCTGGAGGGCAGACAGATACTAGCTGATTAACGGATAAGTATTGGGACTCCTTTAAGCCCTCAGGCACCTGATTTAACCCAAAAAACCGTGGAATTCTGGAGAATGTTGGTATTTGGTCCTTAAGATGATTTGTTCTTGTCTGTCCATCAATTCTGTTTGATGTCTGTAAGGGGAAGTTGTCTTTGTGGAGAAATACCAGTGGTGACTGCGTTAGCTGAATTTATTGGTCTGGGTTGGTTGCATTTTATTTCTTTCTTTCCTTTTGTTTTTTGGTTTTTTCCTTGTTTTGTTTTTTTATGTTATTTTAGTGATTGTGGTTTGTTTGGTGGGTTTTTTGGTTGGTTTATTTTTGTGGGGGCTTTTTGTTTTTGGTTTTTTTTTTTTTTTGGTAAGGTTTGGTTTTGGTGTTTTTTTGGATTGGGGGAGGCAGAAATGTAAGCAAGAGTGAAATCTCAGCCATATCTGCCCTAAGGATACAAAGTGTTGTGTCATTCCCTCCTATGAAGGGTGGTATCTCATAGCAATCTTTAAGAACTGGTATGGAAATATTCTTAAAACCAAGTACAGGTCAGAGAGACAGAGCTGAGGTCAGGCTAGATTTAGATAATAGAAGATGGTTTCTGATAGAGATGAGGTTTAATCATGAAACAAAAACTTCCTCTTTCAGTTATATAGACCCTGGTATATTTAAAAGGCACTAGTTATCCCACCGTGAGAATGGGGAATAGTGTCACTCTGCAAAGTTTGTGGAAGTGGTTTCTACATACTTAGGCTTGAACTTCTAATTCTGCTCCTAAATCTGTAATACAAGTCAACATTTTTCCTCACTGATTTGTTTTCTAAGAAATCCAGTAGCTGTGCATCATAATGACTATACTGATTTTTTTTGAGTCTACCACTAGACATTTCTCCTAACAGTGGAAATCATTAATGAAATAAGGTATCAAAACAGGGAGGAATTGACTAGAACTTCAAAACAAGTGAACATGAAGGTCGCTTTTGATACCTTTAACCTACTTCCCTCTGACTTCTGTGAGTCAAAGGGAAATGATGCAGAAATACACAAAGTTAAAATTAAATGCAAGTAAACAAAAGCTATGGACGCTCACCTGGCATAACACTATATGGCACAAAGGTTTTGTTGGAAAAAAATGTCTGAAAGATGGTTATCTTAATTAAAAAGAAAAAAAAACCAAAACCATAAAAACCCCTTCACTTTAAAAAGTCCAAGAAACCTGTATTTGTTTGATCTGCCTCTGCCAGTGCTTTGATCGTGTAAACTATGGCTCTAAGTAAACAGAAAACTACTTGGGAAGGAAACAGTAACACAGTAATAGTGTTAACACATTTCTTCAAAGAGAGAAAATTTAGGCTTTCCTGTAACATGAGCTCCTTGGATAAACAAATTCAATGCCAGAAATGAGGTGTTCATTGGTAGTAGTGAGGTATTCTGCTAATTTTTACTATTTGTGTTGCAAATGATTACCTTTCATATGAAACTAGTACAAGTCAGAAGACCAAATGAAACTTCTTTATGGTGAAGTGTTTGTTTTATATCAGATAAAAAGAATCTTCCTGCTCAATTTTGTTACATCAACAGATGTTAGCCAAAACCTACATCTGTCCAGACTGACTGATCACTCTGTTCCTCTGTAGGAAGGCTAGGCAGGACAAACTAATAAAACCTGACATAAAACAGAATCTCTACCAAGGAGAAATTAGTGCCCATTGGACAGGGCAACAAAGTGACTTTTCCTCTTTCTTAGCCTTCCTCATTAAAGGCGGCTGCCTTAAAGAACAGAAAAAGAGCTGGTATGTGAGCTCAGCTTGGCTTCTCAAGATGTTGGGTATAAAAATTGTAATTATTGCCATAAATTAGTTTCAGCTTTGCGCGAGTCTTCTTCAGTTAGGCTTGTCAGGCTAAAAGATACCCTCCCATAATCTAACTGGCAGAAAGATTCCTGCAGATAAATGGCAAATAACATGCTTGTAGTTAGGTGAGACTCCAAACCCAGTTTGTGGCCCGAGGTGGCTGCCCTGAGAGAGTTCCAACAGCCTGGATGGCCTTGAGTAGTGCACCAGAAGTCATGAGAACAGTGAAGAAACTCTGCACCCTGCTCTGACCGTAGGGTCTGTGTCTGTAAATAATCTGGGATGGAACCTGTTGTACACGCATCGTCCTGCCATCTGGATGCAAGCTGAATTCTTTCCCACACTCCAAATGTTGTTTAATTCATCCTGGCCCCTGTTATTCCCTGTCTTGTGCCCAGGCTATTTTGCGGGAGGTTATCGGGCATGGGCTGAAACGGTGCCAGGAAGTATATTAATACATAAACAGTTTAGAGAATTGTGTACCACTGCCTAGGCCCACAGCCAGGTCCTACTTAGTTTACTAGAGAAGACTGAATGCTCTTAGAAAGTTACAGGGTTCTCCTACTTTCCTGGGAGGGCCTGTCACCTTAATGATGATGTTGTAGGTAAAATGCAAAGACCAAAGGCTGGTCAGGCAGGACAGGTCTTCGGGTACCTCCTCATTTACCTGGCCTACTGCTTGCCTTTGTACTTGAGATTTCTAGTTTTGTTCTGCCATTACCAACAAAATCAGGTGCCTTACTCTTTCTACCATGCCATCTTAGTTTTTGTGTCGATGACCAGAAGGGATAAAAGACGTATTTATTCATAGGGGAAGTATGAGGGGTTTTTTTAGGAGATCCTTTCATTGACTTGTACAGGTTATTCACTATTGCTGAAATATTACATCAAAGGGAACCCACGCTTACCCCAGACCTTTGGAAAGGTAAACAGGAATGGCTCATGATTGCTGTGTGGCAGGGTATTGCTTCATAGTCCTCTCTACAAACTTCCATCTGGCATCATCAATTCCTGTACCAAGGCTTGCCAATATCCCCATATTAGAAAAAGCAGAGGCTGTCAGTACAATAATTTCAGGTGGGAACAGCTCAGTTTGGACATATGTGAATGATGGTTGTAAGGGGTTTCCATAAGTGCAAAATCAATGTCCTTGCCTAAGACACAGGCTATTTCTGATCTGGGGAAGTTGTGGCTGGCTTCTGCTTGCTGTTTGTGTGTCTGGGTGGCACTAGTATACCCTGTCCTGAAAGGGAGTAGTTCTGATCCGGAATATTAAATATTTATGCACTAAAATAACTTAGCATCCTTAATGTGCATGCTATTCTTACTTGGGAGTCAGATTCTTCTTCACTCATTATGACAAATCCTTCTGAGCCACATGTTTTCACATGCCATCACCTCAAAAGCAGGAAGAAACTATCAAAGCTGTTGCCTCAAATTGTTCAAGAAACATCAAAAGTGTTGACTCATAGGCTATTGCTGCTTAGCAGTCCCATCAATAGACACCCCTACTGCACAAGTAGGTGAGTTTGGGCTTCAACCCAGTGCTTCATGGAGTTCATATTTCTATTTGGTTTTTAAAAAACAGAAGGCTGAACAAGTTGACCTGTTCAATTAAACTGCCTATTCTCCAAGTTGTCTAGTTGACTTGACAAAAGTAGGATTATTTATGGTCTTTATTACTGTCATAGCATGATTATATATTTTTTTCCTTTTGAAGTTTTTATAGTTTGTTTTTTCAGTTGGACAATGCTCCTAATCTGACAGTCACTGTGCTAAAGAGGGTTCTATATGTACATCAGTAGCCCAGGTGTTTCCTGGAGGGAACAGTAAGAGATCCCCAAAAAAATTCACCCAACCAGGCTCTTGGCTCCTGTGCCTGTCCTAGCTGCTGCTCTTACAGGCAATTGCTGCCTGCTCGTCCTGAAGTGTCTCTTGCCTACTCTGTCTTGGCAGAGAAAGGACACATGCTTGCCTCGGTTTGCAGTGTGGTCTAAAATATCCTGTAAGAGAGTCTGGGTTCCCGTGATATGATGGTTCATTTTTGTCATCTCTCCATCTTCTTTTCACCTAGCTTTGATTTTTCCTTTGTTTTCCATCAGAAGGGAAGGGGGAACCCTTTATTAGACAAGTGCTAGAAAGCACTTCATAACAGAAGCATCCAGTAGCATCTGCACTTTCCACCCAAAATAGTGTATTTCTTGGTGTGTGGGTTTGGGGTCTTTTTGTGTTTGTGTTACCCCCTCCCCATACTTGCAGCATGCTGTTATTTCCCACTCTGCTGGCTTGTCTGAAGTCCAATAAATATTACTGCATATCTGACTTAACTGCATAGAATTAAAACAATACTTTGTTAAAGCAAAACCCTCCCTGTTCAGACACACAAGTATTCCCTGGGGCAAAGTATACCTTTTGCTGTGGCAAACACCTTCCACGTGACCAGTGTAACACTGAAAAAAGAGTTCTAAAAAGTTCAAGTAGGCTTTTTATCAGAGAAGCATGTTACTTGATACCTCAATTAAGTGCTAAATGTCATACAGTGCACTTCCTAATTAATTTTGTATTTACAGGAATATATTAGCTCTTGAATGACATTTAAACTCTGTAAAAGTGTTTAAAATATGTACCAATCTTAAAAGATTAATATCACAACGATTACAGGCAGTTCACGTAGCATAAGTTGCAGAAAATATTATTTGCTATGTGTTGTAAATCAAATAATACTACAGCTCCAGAAAAACTATTCATGACTGTTGAGGCTGTTTTACAACAGTAAATAATGCTTAAATTTGCTGTTCTTTTTACTAAATATATATGTATGTGCATATACATATATGCAGCCTAGACTTCAGACAGCTTATCAAATAATTCTAAACACATTCATATTTTTGAGCCAGGAGTTGCACGGTAAGATCTCAGCTCCATTGAACACAATAAGACTCCTACTGCCTTTACAGATGCAAGCCTGGTGATAAGGTTGTCTTAAGTTTGTCATCCCTGGCACCATGCAAAGTTATAGGCTCCGCAGAATTAATGTTTCAAAAAAATTGTCCCGTTACCAGTTGAGTTCTCCTTGGAGTTCAAGCTGCTGTCCTTCCTAGGCCAAATCTCTCTTGACGTCAGTGGGAGGAAAGCCAGGGAAAGGAACAGCAACAGTTTACTCTCCAGGATATGTTAAACTTTGTAAAAATAGTTTGCTTTTTTGTTCTTGGTTTTATTTTTTTCTTACCCCCTCTCCAAGAACCACGTAGGCAATTTAACCTCTAGTCATCATATGTTAACAGTGTGACGTAACAGTTCCAGTAAAATATGGGAACGTATGCTCTGACTTTGTAGCTTGTAGAAAGACTTAAATCAATATTGCATAAAAGCTACATGGCCAAATTACTGCCTTTTTTCAGCCAGGAATCCTAGGACAGGGCACACTAAATGAAGGTCTGACGCATTCTTTCTCTTGCGTGCAGAATCTCCAAATCCTCTGCAAAATCATTGCTGTTGGTGATGACCTGGATTATTGTGAAATGTTACTCTGAAAGATGTCACAGAGGATCATACTTTCATGTGCTAGGCTGCCTATGAAAGAGCTGGGGAAAAAATAGTCCATTGCTCTGCTGACAAGTTTAAAATATCAATCTCTCAATAGGTGGACATTAAAAAATGAGAACAATGTTCTATTTTAAGATTACCGGTTCAGTTCTCAAAAGCTTATCTACAGGAAAAGAGGGAAAAAAAAAAAGTGACTAGTTGTATGTGAAGTAAAACTCAAGGAATTTCATGGAGGATAGCACTATTACGGAATCAGACTTGTCAGGGTTGGAAGGGATCTTAAAGATCATCCAGTTCCAACCCCCCTGCCATGGGCAGGGACACTTCGCGCTAGATCAGGTTGCTTAGTGCCCCATCCAGCCTGGGCTTAAAAACTTCCAAGGATGGGGCTTCCACCACCTCTCTGGGCAACATTAAGCATGTAACTTATTTTTTCCGTCATAATATGTAATTTTTTTCAGAATCATGAAGATCTGTTTAATGCTCCTAATAGGGGTCTGTCTCACAAGTAACTTTAAAAAAAGAAAAACAAACAAAACAACCCAATCAAAAGTACCCCCAAAATGAACCAAGGAAAAAACCCAACCCAACAGCAAACAGACAACTCAAATGTGAAGCAGTAACGAGGAGACTTGTGGAAGCTGAAGCCGTGGAGCTGGAAGCTCTTGTATGCAGAGGTGTGGTGCTTTCTGTTGGTTGGTTGAAGTACAGCTAATATATTGCACTACTTGCATATAAAGAGATTTAGAATAACAGTATGCTATTGTGACAACACATTTGGAGTAAGTACAGAAAAATACTTTTGCTTCCTTGGAGACTCTGCTTTAAGTGGGCTGTTAAAGGAAATGAGGCAGCTGGGATCTTGGAGTAAGACCCCAGCTGGCTCTTGGAAGCCAAGTGTGTGTGGCAGGTGGGGGCATACATGGTAGCCTCCCATCCAGGGCATGCCCATGAGTATCCCAGGAATGGCAGGGGATGCTGTTCAAGCAGGACAGAGCAAAAGGCTGAGTGTTGCACAAGTAGTACAAACCTTTATATGAGATATGTTTTTAAACATCTGTATTGCATTAGCATCGTGGAGCCCTGGTGATAAAGGAAACAATCGTGCTTAATGGGCTTAACAACTAGACGACCTAAGAAGCGTGCAGTGGCTACGGGGAGTTTTAACAGTGGAAGCTCCAGTCATTGCTTAACAAACTTGGTAGGGAGAAGACTGGCAATGAAGAGAGTATGCTAAACATTCAATCTTCAGTACAACATCCTAGCTTGGATGGCCAAAATTGAACCATTACGAGGACTTCATCCCAAATACTTCTCCAAGGTACCCTGCTTGTTCTATAAGCTGCAGGCAGAATGCTCCCGGTCAACAGGATCTGTGGGGTGACTGAATCCCACACTGTAACCCCTCAGCTTCTGCTGGCTGCAACAGTGACTGACAGCATGACTGCTGAACACCCACATACAGAGACATTCTGCGCTGTGCATATGGCAGAGTACAGAAAAATACCAAATGAAATCTACCAAAAATGTATTTTTCAGAAGAGGATGTGGGATACAAACAAAAAAGTAATTCTTCAGCGCGGGGGGGAAAAAATGATCACAATTGGTTAAGACAAAACCACCAAGTTTCACTCTATTCCAATTTTATTCTACTGCATAGGCATCTGCCATGTATGGTCAAAATAACAGATTTTTCTTCTCTTAGTACAAAGAAGGAATAGGAAAGAGGAGAGGAGACTGGTGAACATCAACTCTTGGCAGCTAGCAAGTGATGACATAAAAAGCACTTATGGCAATCTCTACAGTTATTTTTAATTTATTTAAAAGAAAAAAAATCCTATTAGGAACAGGAGTAAGTTATTGGCAGGAGCTATGACATTATTTGTCTATAATGTTTGTAACTTGCACTTCATTCACTACATTGAGAATTTGGTTGAAAAAGTGTAACCGTTGATGGTCTCTGTTATGAAGTTCAGCCTAATGGAGCTTTATGAATAGAAGGAGCTCTAATACCTGTGGCTAGTCTTCTTTCATTCTCTAGATCTCAAGAAAGAAAATACAAAGCAAGAGTAAATACCCTTAACATTGAATTGTATTTAAGACAAGGCTATAAAATCCTGTTTTGCTGGGAGACCAGACAAGATAATGCTTATTTATCTTCTGACATCACTGCTGTATTAACAGGACAGTTAAAATATTTCACAAAATATCTGCCATTTTTTTTCCCGTTAAAATTGTTTTGTGTTGAAACCTTTCTTTTTGGGGTGGGAGGTGGTGTCAGCTGGAATAAAGGACATGTCTAAACTGGACAGATCCTTCCGAAAAGGTTTTCTTCTTAAGGAATATCTTGTAACTTTGAACACAGTAACTTTCTATTTGGATTTATTATGATCACTAAGACAATTTCGGACATTGTTCCAGTTGTGCTTATGTCTGATGCCAGTTCAATGGAAGTCACAGGCACTTTGTCTGAAGCCACCATGGGAAGCTAGAGGTCAAACACGTCCCTTCTGCACCTAATGCCAGCGATTGCCCAGTGCCTGTCCCGGGGCAGCTGTGTTGTGTGACAGCCCAGCAGCCTGCCCTGCTCAGGGCAGGGTAATGCCACGGGTGACTGAAGGAGAGTGAGAGACACAGGGGTGTGCGTGGGGAATGGTGGCCTTGGGCTGCCAGTGCTTTTCTGCAGACATGCCCTGGACACCTGCTGCCAAACCTACCCCCCCCAGTATACACTGGATTTCATACGAGTTTACTGTCCCCATTTACTGCTTGTGCAGGGCAGCTTTTGCTTACGGCGCATCAGCAGTGGTTTGTTTTAAGTAGGATGTGGAGATTTGGGAAATGGCGGGGGAAGTGTGGGGTTGGGTTTTTTTTGGTTTTTTTTTTTTTTTCCTTCTGTCTCATCTAAAAACTATGTGGACTGCAGCAGCTAGACAGAAGTGTTTTTATGTTTCCTGATGACAAGTTAGGACTTGAAAACAAAAGCCTAGTGGCTCGAGGTCTCTGCCTGCTGGCCTCTGAGGGCGAGTCTCCCGTTCTGCACAGGGGCAACGGCTGTGGTCCTGGAGCGAGAGCAAACTCACCCCAGCCAAACCAAAAAAATAAACTTTTCAGCCTCTGGGTATAAAGCACAATGCGCGGGATTCACGCCAGCTCTGCCGATTTAACCGTCTGTCATCAGGTCTGAACGCAACTCTTCGGGACAGCTCTCCCCGGGGCCGGAGCTCACCCCGCCCGCCCTGCAGCCGCGGGGCCGCTTTGCCCCAGCCGCTGCCGGCGGAGCCTGGCGGGGCCCGCGCTGCCGGCGGGGCGCAGGGGCAGGGGGAGCCCTCTCGCCTCCTCCAGCGCCTGCCCCTCGGCGGGGACGCGGCAGCCGCGGAGCTCGGCCGGGGGGGCGGTTAGCGAGGGCCGCTGACACGGACCCTCTCGCTACCAGCGGGACGGCGGCGGTCGCTCCTCAGCGCCGAGCCTCGCAGCCCTCCCTGCCCCAGAGTCGCCTCAGAGGCGGTGATGGGGAGACCCCTTCCTTCTCGGCATCGCCCTCAGCCCCGTCGCTGGCGGGGATAGGCAGCACTGGTCCGTCAGGCAGTACTGGTCCGTCAGGCAGCAGCGACCCGGCCCCCCCACCCCCTCCCCCTTTACCTGCGGGTGAGACCGGCTCGCCTTCGCTGAGCTCCCCGGAGTCCGAGTCCATGCTGCAGGTACCGGCGGGGGAGAGGGCCCGAGGGGCGGCTCGGGGCGGGCAGAGTGCCGCTGGCCGCCGCTGGCAGGGGGGCAGTGCCGGGAGCGAGCGGCGAGCAGAGCCTCCCGCCTCCTCTGCTCTCCCCAGCCCGGGCGCTGGGTCCGCGCCACCGCACAGAGCCACCTCGCCGAGTGCCATTGGCTGCAAAGGAGGAGCGGAGACGGGCGGGCTCCGGCGAGGGGAGGAGGGAGCGGGGGGCGCGGCAGAGGAGCGGGTTCTTCTTTCCCGAGCTTGTTACACAAGTTCGTCTCGCAGCCAGGTGCATCTCTCCGGGCTCCCCGCTTTGGCCGCGGCCTCCGGTTGGGAGCCATGCGGGGCATCGTGCCCGGTGGGGCTCGGGGACAGCCGGACCCGCGGCCGGGCAGCTGGGGCCGTTCCCCTCCGCGGAAAGCTCGAGGCCTCTCTTGAGGCAGAACACAAGGGTGGAAAAGACCGAAATGACAGCCCTTTACCTTGGCTGCTGCTGTGTCTCCTGTTTACTTTGGTTTTTCCGCCTTTCCTTTTCTTGTGGGCATCTCCCCTGACTTTTGGCTGTTGCTTTGTCTCTTTTCGCCACCTTCCTTTCCATAAGGATCAAAAATCAGCCATTAAGACAATGGAAGCCAACAGAGAAGTGTCAGCTCTTATTGGATATTAGCGTCCAGAAAAATAATGAAGGAGTGAATGTTGCTTCTGTCTGCACGTTATTTGTAGGCCTGGGGAGGCAGTGCAGTATTTGGTAAATGAAGACTCTGTTAGAAGATTTTTTTGACCTCTTGAGTCTGAAAACTTTATAGCTTAAACTCTGCAGACTTTGCTTATGTCCTCCAGGCTACTACAGTCCTGAGCCATCAGTTCAGATGATCGAGGGCACTTGTTCAACTGTGAGATTAGGCCGATCTTTCTTTTCCTTTGCTTTTACTCCTTTCTTTTTCTTGCTGTTACAGGCCAAAGATCACTTGTCATCTAGCACAAAAATTCCAGAAAAGTAGCAGCAAGAGTACTCTTCTGAGAACCAAATACCATCCTAAAGCAGACCTCCTAGATCTGACTGATCTGTAGATATGTCACAACCTGAAAGTCAGCCAGCATTTTGAAGATATACCTGCAGATTACTGCAATCCCTAGACAAAGGTTCATGCCTGTAGAATAAAGCACAGATAGCTTGCTTTATTCTGTAACTCTTTCCCCCAAAACTGTGCAGATTTTCATTGCTGGAGAAAGCAATGCCTGAACACTGCTTTGAAGCTGTATATATAAAGTTTTCTAAGATCATTAGATTATGCCCAATGCTCTTGACAAGTGGGAAGACTTTCTATGTTAGCATACAGTGTGACATTTTAATATATATAAAAAAAAAGAAAAGCTCAACTCAAAGGGCCCTGTCAAATTCTTTTCAGTAATGGCTTATCCTGTCCAATGCTGAGCGTAAGAACTAGAACTACAGTAGTAAAAATAAAGCCAGAGTTTGCCTTTTGTTTTAAGGTGAATCCCAGTTTTCTCCCCTGCCTTCAAATCGGGTTGAGCCTGAAGAAATAGAAGACCTCGAGCACACATTGATAAGTTGAATTTAGACAGAAAAATCTTCAACCTCTAAAGTGAAAAGTTAGTTGGTAAGTAATTCAAAATGCTGTTATGCCTAGGGCCTGTATTATTAAGACACTTTTGGGATTTATTTAATGAAAACAAATTCTGATTTTGTTTGTAGTTGATTTCATTAAATTTAAAATTATATTCTAAATACTGCTGATCATAACACCATAAATTACTATCCTATCGAGAAAAAAAAACCTACATTTAAGAGATTCTAGGATTCTGTTGTGTGGAGGTGATGCAAAATCCGAATGGTGACTGTGTGATTGAGAGAAGTTACTGAATGGTGACTGAGGATAGAGAAAAAGCAGAGTTGTTGAATGCCACCTTTGCCTCGGTCTTTACTGCTAAGGCCAGCTCACAGGGGTTCCAGTCCTATAAGATCACAGAGGAAGTCTGGAGGAAAGAAGAGCTCGGATCAGTTGAGGAGGATTGGGTTAGAGAGCAGTTAACTAAACTGAACACCCACAGGTCTATGGGCCCTGATGGGGTGTGCCTGCGAGTGCTGAGGGAGATGTCAGAGGTCATTGCTAGGCCACTCTTCATATCTTTGAGAGGTCCTTGAGAACAGGAGAGGTGCCTAAGGTCTGGAGAAAGGCCAATATCCTCCCAGTCTTCAAAAAGGGCAAGAAGGAGGACCTGGGTAACTATAGGCTGGTCAGCCTTGCCTCCATTCCTGGAAAGATGATGGAACAGCTTGTTCTTGCTACCATCTCAAAGCATACTGAGGAAAGGAGGCTTATCACGAGTAGTCAATGTGTATTCAACAAAGGGAACTCATGCTTGACTAATCTGATAGCCTTTTATGATGGCATAAATAGATGGATAGATAAGGGGAGGGCAGTGGATGTTGTATATCTTGACTTCAGCAAAGCTTTCAGTACTGCCTCCCATGACATCCTCACAGCCAAGCTTAAGAAGTGTGGCTTAGAAGGTTATGTGGTGAGATGGATTGGAAGCTGGTTGAAGGACAGAGCCCAGAGAGTTGTGGTTAGTGGAGCAAAGTCTAGTTGGGTGCCTGTGGGTAGTGGTGTTCCCCAGGTGTCCGGTCCTGGGTCCAGTGCTGTTCAATATATTCACCAATGACCTGGACAAAGGGATAGAGTGTACCCTCGGCAAGTTTGCTGATGATACAAATCTGTAGGGAGTGGCTGACACACCAGAAGGCTGTGCTGCCATCCAGTATGACCTGGACAGGCTGGAGAGTTGGGCAGGGAGAAAACGAATGAAGTTCAATAAGAGCAAGTGTAAAGTACTGCACTGGGGAAGAACAACCCCATGTATCAGTACAGGCTGGGGACTGATCTGTTGGAGAGCAGCTCTGGGGAAAAAGATCTGGAGTCATGGTGGACATGGTGGCCATGAGCCAACAACACGCCCTCACGGCCAAGAAGGCGAATGGCATCCTGGGATGCATCAAGAAAAGCGTGGCCAGCAGGTCGAGGGAGGTTCTCCTCCCCCTCCACTCTGCGCTGGTGAGGCCCCACCTGGAGTACTGTGTCCAGTTCTGGGCACCCCAGTTCAAGAAAGACAGGGATCTGCTGGAGAGAGTTCAGCGCAGAGCCACTAAGATGATTAAGGGAGTGGAGCATCTCCCTTATGAGAAGAGACAGAGAGAGCTGGGTCTTTTCAGTCTGAAGAGTAGGAGACTGAGGGGTGACCTTATTAATGTCTATAAATATACAAAGGGCAAGTGTTAGGAGGATGCAGCCAGGCTCTTCTCAGTGACATCCAGTGATAGGACAAGGGGCAACGAGTGTAAGCTGTAACATAGGAGGTTCCATGTAAACATAAGCAGAAACTTCTTCACTGTGAGAATGACAGAGGACGGGAAAAGGCTGCCCAGAGAGATTGTGGAGTCTCCTTCTCTGGAGACATTCCAAACCCACCTGGATGCATTCCTGTGTAACCTGATCTAGGTGATCCTGCTCTAGCAGGGGGGTTGGACTACATGATCTTTTGAGGTCCCTTTGAACCTGTAACATTCTGTGAATGCAGAAGGCATGGGGCATCTACAAACATGATATAAACAGAGTAGCAACAGAAAAACGCCAAGATGAAGTCACAAAAAATAATCCCAGATACCACACCAAGAATAGAATCTTGGAGCTGGAAAGTGATTAGTCTCTTTCTGTCTCATTGTTGTTGTTTGCTTTTTTGCCAACATAAATGCAAGCTAAAATAATTCCCCAATAAGCATATAACAGTTTAAGTATGTTTGTATTTAAGTATAATTAAGTAATTTTCTGGACTGTTTTTAATTGCTCAAAACTCTAATAGCAGTTTCTAACCTGGACAAGTACTGACTTTCTAAGGACAATCACTGTAATTTGGTAAACAAAAACCAAAATGTTTTGGGTTTTTTTTTTTTTCTGGGATGTGTGTACAATGGAGCCCTTCCTGCTTCCCCAGTAGCAAAAGGGACTGCCTGGTATGGTGAATTCTGGGCTATACATACAATGCAGATGTGTATGTGCTTCCGACTTATTCTGGGCACTGGCCTTACCCTGTTTTCTGTGTGGTGCTTTTTTCCCTCGAGTCCTTAACCTATGCTATAAGTGCAATTAAGTGTTTAACTCTGAAGAGGTGCATTTCTCTGCTGCTGATCTTAGTTCCATTGGTAAAAGGGCAGATTATTTTTCATAATCCTCTGAAAGACGAAAATCTTGTCATGGAAGAGTTAAAACATAAACCAAACCCCACTTATTTTAAACATTGTCTGTTTTTGTTGTTTGTTTGCTTTTTGTTTTGTTTTTAAATCCTTGCTAATATTTATGATGACAATGGTATAACAATACTGTAATGTCAGACTTGTGGTGCATACATTGGACATTCTCATTACTATGCTGTAATTACTTTCTATTCCACAGTAAATGCCATTTTGAGATGACTTTCCCCCTTTATTGCTGCTAACTAAACCGGTTATTAAAGTTTTCAGCTGTAACAGAATGAGCATATTGTTTCATTTCAAAACATACGGTCAGAATTCTTTTTTTTTTCTTCCTTAACGTTCTCTGCCCAGCAGAGTCCAGCACTTGGGTTTAACATGTGACCTGGAAAATTCTGTATGCTTAGAGCTCTGAGCTTCATAGTTTCCACTTGTTACAACAGTGGTGCAGAGAAGAGCACAAAAGGTCTATTAACAGCAATGTATGTAGTAGCTGTATGCATGTTAAATGGAACTCCATATGGAGAAAACTGTCAAATCATATCTTATTTATTTTTTACATTTAATACAAGTAGTGCAATTACACATTCATTGTTATAAACTAAAGCCCTGTGACTGTAACTCTGTGACTGTTCCCTTTGTTACTAGGGTAGACCTAAAGATTGTTGAGATATTTAGAAACTGGAATGTGTTTTCTGGAGCTGCAGTTAATACATTTGCCTGAAAATCACTATGAATATGACTTACTATGGGAGCTTGTAACACAGCCGATTGAAACTGCCCCATGTGTTGTGTGTATTCCCAGTTACACGATGCTGTCTGTACTGGCCACATTGCTGTATGGCTCTGGCATTCACATTTCAGCTACATCTGGTCTTGATCTTCATTCCATATGGAACTTATCTGAAATCCTCCTCTGTCTGCTCATTGTATCTCAGAGGTGGAGATCTGCCTGTGAGAACTTTTAGAATTCATTCTTTTTTTTTCACTGTTCTATCTGTGTCTATTGCTTGCATGTTCACATAAATATAATTTCATTATATTCTAAATACTTAAGTAACCCAGGTACAATAGCATCTGTGTTTTGTATGTTTATCTTTACAGGACTATTGTGAAATAAAGATAATTATATTTCTCTCTTTCAGAGAGGGGAAGCCAGGTACTGAGCAGCTGTGATTTAAAATCAGAAGTGGAGCACAGACTCCCATCTGTATCTCTTGAGCCATACCTGAACTGTTAGGTTATCCATTTCTGTTAAATAAAATACTGGCAGACTGCCTCTGTGCTTTTGTTACTCAAGCTTTCCTCCTTCAAATAGAGCCTTAAAACCTATCCCAAGAACCTGTCTCTCTTTTCTTTGCTAAATCTGACAGAACCTGCTCTGTGCTACCATCTTTGTTTTAGACGTGTCTTTTACACTGTAAAAACACGGGTAGGATTACATCTTTTTGGTTCTAAATGTAAAATGTAAGATGATATTTTTCTTCTCACAAATAATTTCTTAACATTATTAAAATAAGGTCTACCCTGCTATTTCTAATATTGTTACCTAATATTGTGTCACAGTTTATATCTTTCATGTCCTAGTGCCGTTGCTACTTACTATATTAAACAGAGAAGCATCTCCCAGAGGCTGAAACAATCAAGACATGTACTGCAGCTGGTTTTAGTGTTCTTCATGAAATACATACATGTACACAGACACCACAAAGCAACTTGGAGAAAATAAAAAAAAAACCCTATCTGCACCGTTATTGAGGAAGTGTGAATAACCAGTATTGATGATCAGCAAATTCTCTGTCAACAACTTTCTCATGCCAGCAACTTAGATACTCACTGACATCTGGAAGCTAGTCGGTATGCATATACATATATAAGTTTTGCATGGAATTTTAATAGATGTTAGTTGCAGTTCTGCATCTATTGGTTGTCTGCAAACACTCTTCATATTTCATTTAGAATTCAAATAATGTATTTGATTTAGATTTCAACTAATGAACAAGATGCCTGTCTTACTTTAATTCTTACTTGTGTGCCAGTAAGTATTCAAAGATCTAGATTTTTGTAATATCTGATTTAGGCAGTGCACATACTTACTCTCCAAACATAGGAAGAGTGACATATGTTTTGCCCACTTCCCCCTTTTTTTCCTTAAAAGTTACTGGAAGATATGGAAGATGTGGAAGACATCAGTTCTGAATACTTACCATAGCATGGGAATATTTTTAGCCATTGCACTTGCTGAATTATGTTCTGCCTTTGGTGTTGACTTTTAAAGAGCAGCTGTGGAAGCAGTCACAGGCTGAAACTGCCTGGTACTGGTGCTAACCTATGCTGTGAAGGTTTTGGATTATCAGATTTAAAGCTAGGACTGAAGTTTAACTTAAATTGCCTCAATGCCTTAGTAAGGTGCTCTTCTGAGATATTAATCCCTGATGAAATGAAGTAGTACAGAAAAATACTGTACTGTGCAATTTACATTGTGATGAACTGAATTACTCTTGGTAGATTATCAGAAAGGAGAATTTTGTCAGAAATTGATATTTTCACCTGCTTAAGTAAGCTGGGACTGGGGGTTGACTAGCACAGAAGTTTAATAATAGTAAGTAAATGGTCTGACCTGAATTCTGTCTGCTCATACTAGAAAGGAAGAAGAAACAATAAATATCTTTTTCCCTTGAGTTGATGCAACACATGACCAAAGGCAGCAGCTTTTGAAGAAGTAGTTAAACTTGGAGCTTGCTGACATACAAGGTTACAAGTACAGGAAAACAGCCAGAATAGTGCCCCCTTTTAGTGCATGTTGGGTGGTTGGTTTTGGTTTTTTTTGCATTGTTTGGGGGTTGGTTTTTTGTGTGTATGTAGTTTGTTTTGTTTGAGGGGTTTTTTTTGTTTGTTTGTTTGTTTTTTGTTTTTCCTAAAGCAGTAACTTGTCCTGTTTCCTCTTACCTTATAGAACCAAGACATCTATTGGAATTGAACGGGGTAAATATTCATGTCCATTTTTTGTCCATGAGGATGATGTTACTTTTCTGTTCACTTAGAATAGGATTTTGTTTGTAAAATAAGGTTTTCTAGATTAAATTGTAATTTGAATTCCCTGGGCATTTAATAATTTTGTGCTACTTTAGTGATAGTTGTTTATTATTTTTAAAGGTATTTTACCCTTCTTTTGTGGTGTGATAATTTGTCCTGTGCATAGAAGGATGCCTGTCTTGCAAGTTATGTATGCACTTTGCTGTGGATTGGCAAACTTGCATTCATAACCTTGCATTCTAAGTGATTAAAGAAATGAAAGCTACCTTCCCAGACTGAAAATTCAGCTGTTAATTCTGTTGGTGGAAAACTTCTTTTGAGGAATTTCTGTGTAGAAATTTTATTGGTTAGGCCTCACTTGTTTTTATGAGCAGGGAGTTAAGCATTATTGTTTTAAAGCCCTGATAAATTACTTATTTTACTTGCAATTTTAAATATCCTTACAAGTAGGATCCTAACAGTATTAAAGGATAAGACTGGTTAGTCAAAACATGAATTTTATTTCTGCTTTGTATGTTCTGGGTTGGGAAAATAAACTTTAAACATTTTTTTTCTCAAAGGAATCACTGTAAAATACAGGATAAAGCAGAGGATTTTCTTCCCTTTTGTGCCTGTTCTGATGCTGTCTAGAGGAAGGAAGCTAGGGGATAGCTGCCAGTCAAAACCATTTTCCTGTCTGCCACTGTCTTTGGGAATGATTTTCAATTCTCGTGATGGTCACTGAAGCTCTTCTAAAATATTTCACATTCCTTACTTTCCATGTGTTGAATTATGCTCTTCATTTTGAGGGTTGATTATCTGATGGCTACATTTAAGACTTTGACCATGTCAAAGATGCAAGGAAAATACAATTACATCAACAAAAGATGCTGCTTGTTACTGAGGTGTATTTCAGCAAGTTTTGAAACTGTTTTCTGTTTCTAGTCTGGAAGATGGGTCATCCTTGTTTTTGTCTCTGATTTCAAATTATGTGTAGGAGGATTCCACAAGTTCATGATACTCTGAGAAAGCAGAGAAAATTTTGTTGCTAGGAAATTGTGGAGAACCTATACTGTACTGTCTTTCCAGAATGTTTTGTAGCTAGCATCAGTAATTTCATTAACTTCTCTAATCCTGTTCTTTGTGCAAACATCCACATTTTTTCCCATAGTCACAATGTTTGTTACACACCTATGTATTCTAGAAAATATATTCTTTTTGTGGTTATTTCTGTACTGGTTTCTTTTATTCTTCAACACACAAAACCAACCCACTGAATGTTTCAGATTATGTTGTGTTTAGAAGGTTAGTATTTACTCACACGATAATGATGAGTAGACATCCTGAGTTATGAAGTTATGGTAGATCGTGATTTCCCCCGAAAGAGAAAAGCTGCACATTTTACGTAGAAACTTAACATTTTTCAGATTGAATATTATCAGAAAAAGTCTTAAAGCATAAGGTATTTTGCAAATGACTCAGGTGTGGTTGTTCTTTTAAGATAAGTTGCTGTGACTCCCGTTTTACAGCTATGAGATGTATCTGCATATTGGAAAGGTGACTGAAAATGCTGTGGATTTCAGTCCAGGAGTGATGCACCTGTGACTGCTATAGTGATGCAACAGCTGAGATCAGTCTTCATATAGAGCTTCCACTAAAAAGTGTAGCACCCTTTGGAGTAAAGCGAATCAATCTTTGAGAGGCAATTACAGAGGCAGAAAACATTTTTTTTTTATTGTGGAACAGTTCACTAATATCCACAGACTGCTCAAATGGCAGAATGTTAATATACTTGTTTGTGGTTTCTGTAGACCTTGGTATGATTTTTAGAACAGTATGGAAACATCATCTTCATCTGACAATGTGTGGGCATTACTTCATGGAAAAAGGCACTCTTCTACCCACTCATCTATAAATAACTAAATATCATCAACCCAGACATAAAGCTGCATTTTATGGGTAGTCTTAGGAACGTGCAACACAGCCAGTGAGATTACATGTAGTCCTACAACAGTCCCAGTAAAGAGAATGAAATTAGAAACTTGCCACCCAGACCACTTTCAGATTAATTATTTCTCTTGCACACACTGAGGGGCTCAGAGTACCTTTAAATACAATATATGAATGACTTCAATTCAACTTGGCCAATACAAATTTGTCTGTAGATCTAGAGCCTTTACTTTCACAAGACTAAATTTTTGGATTGTACATCTTGGGTCCTCTTTGCAGCTACAGTAGCTGGAAGGGCTAGAGAAAAGATTTCAAGGCCCTTTTTAATACTGGTGGAATTTTGAAGGAAACAGTATACTTACAAATTCGTATGTTTACGAATTTCTGTAGTTTTTCAGTGAGCTCTACAAATTTCTGTAATTTTTCAGTGAGCTCTACAGACTACTTGACATTGGCAACCACTAAGGGAAACATAGCAGCACAAGATGTGGCCTTTTAAGACTTTTTTTTAATGAAATAAGCCCCACCTGCAGCCTTGATGGCTGTGTGTCTTTAGAGATAATCCTTTTGTTCATCTGGCAACTCCTGGGTTTTTTTTTCCCAGAAGAAGACTTATCCAAGGTTTTCTAGAATAAGAATTGTACTAGTTCCTTCTTCCCCCCTGCCCACTCCCCTACCCCCATTTCCCCCTGGCCTTCTTCAGGGAACCGCACTGTTCTGATAGGACAAGGGGTAATGGTTTTAAACTAAGAGAGGTAGATTTAGACTAGGTATACAGAGAAATTTTTTACAGTGAGGGTGGTGAACCACTGCAACATGTTGCCCAGGGACATGATAGATGCCCTATTCCTGGAAACATTCAAGATCAGTTTGGATGGGGTTGCTCACTGCAGGAAGGGTTGGACTAGGTGACCTTCCAACCCAAGCTATTCTATGATTCTATGAGAAGCAACCATTTCACTGAGGATTAGAATTGGTGTGGTCATTATCAATGTTCTGCAGGAGTGGGGAGGAAGATGCTGTCTGGTTGAGAAGGATTTTAAGGTTTGGGACTGGGGAGAAAGAGAACACGAGCAAGTTGCAGTCATAAACTACATTTTAGGTTTTTTTGTATTGGATCTAGAAAAACAGGTTTTCAGTCCTCATTTGCCTGATTGAAAATGATTAAACCTTAAACTTACCTTGCATCATGTGAAGTTTCTGAATTCTTCTGATGCATTGCATGTATATATAGTTATTCAAAGTGAGATCTTGGCTGCTGAATCTTTCTTGAGGAATTGTCTTCTACTGGTGTCTCCCTGGAATATGGAAAGAAAAGAAATGTTTATTTCTCTGCTACTACAAGTCTTTATATGAGAGAAGTTGAGAGATCATGATTACTGTTTGTGGCACTTCAAGAAATCCTAATGTGCTTACTGAGGGGAGGGAAGAATACCCTGAATTTCTGGCTTTCATCACAGCTCTATGCCAAAGACCTAGACTAGAGAGTGGGACTTCAGGACAGAGCTGAAATGGGGAAAGTTAACCCATGCTTGAAGTCTCAAATTGCTTTAATTGCATGATAGACTTGTTTTGTTCTTCCACTGTTGGTTTGGTTGGGTTTTTTGAGGTTATATTTTTTGGTGAAAAATAAACAAATAAAAGGTCCAGCAAAACCAAGATTATACCCTGTATATAATACACCAGTTAAATGCAGCAGTATTGTAATATTTATGGCTTCCAATCAGTCTGAACAGGATGTAATAGTAAAAGTACTTAGGATCACAGAATAATTCAGTTTGGAATACATCTCAGGAGGTTAACTGGTCCAACCTCCTGCTCAAAGGAGAACTCTGCCAAAGGTTTGCCTTTGTTAAAGTCAGAGACTATAACATTTGTCCGTGGAGCGTGTTCTCTCTTGGTTTGTTATGCACCTGATAAATAAATAAATAAGTTGAGAAATTGCAGGCAAGGTAGAATCAGATCCACTATCTGCAAGACAATTTAGAAACAATGCTGGCAACCCCATCATTACTATAACAACTGTTTCTACCAAGCATCTTGTCAGATTAAAATTGCAATGTCTAGTGAATTTGCAAAGAATGCCAAGTGAAGATCCAACGGCAGGAGGGGCTGAGTTCCCATTTTCAGGCAGACAGGTAGAAGTGGAGGCTCAGTGTCTCACAGGAAGCACTTGAACACCACAAAGGGATAGGTCTTGTACAGAGGAACTGAGTGCTGATGTGAGGGATGATAGTGTGGGATGATTTGCTCGCCAGCATGTGGAATGTGAGAATACAAGCCCTCTTTCTCTGTGCATGGCTAAGAAGCCCAGTTCATTACTGAGAACAGAAGTAAACCAACAGATTCCAGGTAGTATCCATGGGTTGGTTATATAACACCACTTTCATCTCTGTATGAATAGTTACAGTGAGTAGCAAGCTGAGTCACTGCAGAGATTCATCATGGATAGCACAAGCCCCGGGGCAGATCAACTGCTGCAGCAGGTGTTATAATGAAAGACTTTGAAGAATAATAGAAAGTCATCACAAAATCTACAAACTGTAATGCTGCAGGAGAGCAACATAAGGGTACTAAAACAAGCATGCTGTTTCATTAGATAAAGAAATGAGAGAACATTCCCACCGTTCTGAAGGACAATGAACTGTGACTGTACCCCAGAATTAATGAGAAATGATACATACCAAAACACCAATCCTATTGATGAGACCACATGTACCTAAACAGTGTTCAGAGCTTTGGTAAGGTCAGCCAGGTACCATGAAGTTGTAACTCTGTACTGCGAATTTGAAGAGAAGGATCTAAAGTAGGTAGTACTGATGTAATTCTGGAGATAAAAATCACTGATCTGGGGTAAGACTGGGCCTGGCTACTCCTGTTTTTACTGAAGAACAGTATTCTTTGTTCTGATGAGTTCTAGGAGTTTGAGAGTTCTAACAAGCGGTGTTTAACA
Source organism: Todiramphus chloris collaris (assembly GCA_025345505.1). Taxonomy (NCBI): domain Eukaryota; kingdom Metazoa; phylum Chordata; class Aves; order Coraciiformes; family Alcedinidae; genus Todiramphus; species Todiramphus chloris. Next base: position 1,086,346 of record JANVCC010000036.1, read on the forward strand.
CTGTGAAGGAGGCAGGGACCCTGTGGTATTGCTTTCACCTCCTCACAGCATCATCCAGTAGGAATGATGACTGATTCAAATGTTCACAGCCGAGGCACTATTGCAGTCAAATTTAATGTGAAGTATTGGAACTCTTAGGAGATGTGATCCTTAGTTAACTGATTATGTAACTTCTCAAAAATTTTCCAGGTTAAGTATAGATTTAAAAGGTAGGAATGAACATTAATATAAATACAATGATATATACAATTAGTACTACAGAGGCTAGAGTGTCACAATGAACACTAGCCAAACCCACTTTGAGATCACAGATTCAGTTTCAAAAATGGACTTTTGTTTAAAAGTGAGCTGCTCTTGATATTACAAAATACTATATGAAAAGACAACTTTACAAAGCATTGGACGAACCATATGTGGGTTGGATTTAAACAGTCCGTTTGTTGTATCTCTCTCACATGCTATGAAAAAACGAATCCTGAAATACTTTGTGTAATGATTCATGTGATATTAAGATGTGTCAGTGTTCATAAACAATGCTGTTCATCTTCTGTGTGTATGTGCATGTGTAAGAGGTGTAGGTGGAAGCTGAAGTTTTAGTTGTGATGACTCAGCCTTTATTCACCGTTTCTCTTATTTCTGAGTTATGAAGAAATTCTCATTTTTCCTGTGCACTTAGATGGGTAAAGTTCCAGGGTTCAACGAGGAATGTAATATGTTTGTTTCCTGGAACAATTCTGAGATTTTTTTATGTCTCAGATATTTGACTGTTAAAAATTCAACCTCCTGACACAGGCAGTGATCTGTTTTATTTTTCTTCTCATTCCTTCACTCCCTTTCTCAGTAATCTACCCATGTTAATGCGGAAATATTATCTGTTATATTTTACATTCTGTTATTAAAGAGTTTTGTTTTAGGTAAAGCTTGCTAAGAGATATATGCCTTTTATGAATTTCATATTCTTCTTAGTATTCTCATTTTGTTACCTTGCCAGACTGTTTGTCAAGACAGGGATCAATTAAGATACAATGCAGAATGTTTATACAGAAATTATAGGGAAAGGAACACATAGTTTTGACAGTGATTTAGGTTGTGATTGGTAAATAGGTGAAGTCAGCTATTCAACTTTCCAGCGTGTGCTTTTCATATTAGGGTTTGTATTGTTATAAATTTTATGTTCTGTCATTTGTATAATATGCAGACTGATAAAAACTCCTTGAACAAAGTACGAAGTGGGTGACTTGTCTTGTAATAGGACTGAGTTCCCACTTAAATTCAGTATTAGTGGCTTGCAAGCCGAGCCGCATGCACTTTGTATAGCCAGCAGATGGAGGGCTGTACTAGCTGCTTAAAATTGTTCTTGTCTGACTATCCATGGCAGACATATTCCAAACTGCCTGAAAGCTCTGGCACTTTTGATGCTTCGTCATCCTTACAAAGAACCTATGTTTTAAACGATGGAAACTGTGATAATTATTTGAACTATCTTTTCTTCACAATGAGGTGTAGCTCCACTTGTGACTTTTAAACTCTTGTGGATAGCGATGGCACTTTGACAACAGATGATCACTGCAACGTCAGGACAGACATACATACATATATAGATAGATGTATGCAGGAGTGGGATGAGTTTGACTGCATTTCTTTTTAACACCAGGAAAACTCAGAGGTCCATAATAGAAACAATAGACTTGATACACTGCAGTTGTATGTGGGCTTTTCTGGTTCCTTTTTCCAGTAAATGTTGACTGGTGTAACTTCACCACACTGAGTGAGGTCTGCTTATACAGCATGTCAGGATATGACTTGGTAACAGAGCTAAGCTGATCTCATGTCACTCAAAAAGCACAGGTGTGCTTCTCCTTTTGCCCTTATTGTCACAATGCTGTCCCAGATCTGCCATGTCCTCCCAACATCAAGTAAAGAGAGTTAAATTGTCAGAAAAACACCTTGACAAAATGAAAGTGAATCTACTGATTCAGTTACTTGAAAATTTTAACATGAAATCATGTGTCAGCAAAAGAGGGGCAGGCATTTGTGATTGGGGTAAGGAAAAGGAAAGTAGGATCTCCTGTTTTAGTTCTCTGTGTGCATCAAAGGTGCAATCAGTACAGCTCAGAATTAATGAGGTTGCAGTAGCAATAAAAGTATACATAAATATACACCTGTAGTTGCAGTTCTCACATAATGAAGGGTGACCACTGACTGCATAGCTCAGTGCTCTTGTTTCTCAAGAACACTGTTACACCTGGTAAAATGGACACAAAACTCATTGATATGGTAATCCCTTATTTTCAGGCATGCTCAGCCTGGGATTTTCTCTTATATCTTTTTTTACCTGCATACTCCTTGAATGCCTAAAGCAACTTCACGAAAACTTACGGGAACTGTGGCAGCCTAAGCAGCGACAACAGCAGAAAGGAGAGGGGCAGAGTTATGTGAAGTATTGTTGGTATGAGAATTGACCAAGGCTGAGATTTTCTTTGCCAATTTCCACTTTGTTCTGACCTCTTGTGCTTCAGGGAATAGGGGTAGAAGCGAGTTTTGTGTGATTTCCGCCCCCTCCCCCCCCAAGTTTTCCTCTTGTCTTCTCCCCAGTGGGTCTTCTGGACAATCTTTCTCTGTTTCTTTTTATCTGCATCAGCCAACCCAGCATGACTTTTCCCTGGCTGCCTACCATCTGCCTCTGTAGAGTCTTTCCTCCTTTTGTTCCTCTTTAAAAGCCTGCTCCTGTGAGGCACTGAGAAGCTGCAGTGAAATGCTAAACATGCACGGTTCCTACTGATGCTTAAGACAACTGATTGCTCAGAATCAGTTGAGAGAGTTTGTATCTAGAGACAAGATATCACGACTTGTAAAAAGGACACACCAGCAGTGGTAGCTCAGTTTGAGCCACGGTTTTCATAGCCTTGTTAATGCTATCCTAATGAATATTTATCATTATTTGTGAAACCCTATTTTCAGCAGTCGGGTATTATAGTAACAGCTGACAAAGTGTTCATTTTGGTTTGTAATTAAATTGTCTCTGTTTTAGCTGTTTATTATGATGCAGATGTCACTCCCATACCATTGTGTCTGCCATTGTAACACAGCTGGATTATTGTCAGGCTAGCAAGTTTAAAGGCATATCTGATTAGTTTGTTTCTTGTCCGGATGAGGCTCTCTGAGTGGAAATGTTAACTCTTTGCACTTTGTGAGGTTGTAGCAGAGGTGAGCAAAGTCCAGTCAGGTTTGACAGGATATTTTTAGCATAAGAGAACTTTTCCAGAACTTTCCAAGCTGTTGCTTTTAGTAGCAGTCGCTGAAATAAAACTCTGTTACAGTAAGAAGCAATACAAAAGAGTGTTACTTATAAAGTAAATTTAATTGAAATAGATTTTTATTGAATTTAAATCAATTGGAACAGACTATAATGTAAGTATGGCAGTAAGGAATGCTTCGTACGTATGTGCCACAAAACAACTGTGTATGCTGTCTGGCAAAGTATAATTTAGTAGTACTATATTTTGATCAATAACCAAACCCTTAAGTCATGTGTCAGACTTTGTACATATAGACTTCAATCTAAGTTTCTGCCAGCAGAGAACAGCTTTAAATAAACCAACCTTACTTTTGGGATTGCTGTCTCCGTGTTCTCAAATAATGCTGTTATGTTGAGGATGCTTAGTTTAGGCAAATTACATTTTCAGATAAAAAGATACTTTATTAGGAATTGACAACCAGCTCTGAGTGCTGTATGATGAATTAAACCATAAGGTCATCATTTGCAGAGTTAATGTTGAAGCTCCAGACAAAAGCCAGTTTTATTTATATAAACTGAAATTCATTGATATTTAAGTGGAAAAGGAATTAGGACAATTTATTCTACCTTTGACCAATGTGCCATTCTCTAAAAATGGAGAAAAACCAGGGCTGATTTTGCCATAGAAAAGTGTACTGCAGTTGGGTTTTGGCTCTTAAAAAAGAACATGATTTGGAGATGGATCCTATTTGTTGTTCACAAATTCCAAGGACTTAGCAAGGAGAAAGTATCCCTTATTTGTTCTATATAATACACTATTAAGTACCTAAGCGCATATTGCACTACATCTGGTTTCTTCTTACATCCTCAGTTTTGAAATAGAAATTCAGCTATTATCATGATGAAAGGAGAGCTCTGTGCTGGCATTTTAAATTTTTAAAAGCACATTCTAGAATGCTTAAGTTAAAGCAGGAACATTCTTTCCAAATTATTGTCTATGTTCCTGTAAGAGTGTGTAGAAAGTGTTAATAATATAACACAGTACACAAGAACAGATGTCCCATGGAAAAATTTAAATAAAATTGGAAGAAATGAACACCCAGCTTGCTAATGTGCAGCAATGTAAACTTTGGTGTACATATGGGGGCTTATGCTTGGACGCCTACATCCCCTCCCCTTCATTACTGAACAAAGAGGAAAATAGGAACACAATAAAAATAGAACATGATTTAAAAAAGCTCAATTGATGTGTTCACTTTTATCCTGTAGCAGAGTTTCATTTGCTGATCTATTTTCTTTGCATAATTGCCGATGAATTGAGCTCACCTTTAATCTCTGAAGCACAATTCTTAATTGCATAAATGCAATTTATAAACGCATGCAACATAATCCCGGTTCCAGAACATTGTTATTTTGATCATTCCCTGTTCCATTATCTCATTAAATATTTCTATGAGATTATTTGGACTCAACAGAACTTCAAAAAATAGGAAGTTTAGATAAATAACTTCAAGTTTGGCCTGTCTTCTTTCCAGTAGAGATGAGGAAAAATTAGTATCATATTGAATAACATCCACTGTGTCCAGTTCCTGAAAAATTATAAGTAGTTTTACACATGGTTGCTTAGTAAAGTTACAAGTTTTTGTCTTCCTTGCAGTTCAGGAAAAAAAAAAAAAAATTCACTTTTTAGGATCCAAATCTCTTCTTCCTTATTTGATATTGAACTTTCAGGTCAGCAATATCACACCACAGTGCTTAAGATGAATTGTCACAAAAAGACTTTTTATGTGTAGATCTTTGCTGTTTTGTTGGGGTTTTTGTTTTTACACTGTGTGTTACCCTGAAGAGCCAATGAGCTGATGATCGTTCACAGGTGAGGGCTGTCTTTAAAATGCAGGAAAACTCTCTCACACAAATGTTTTTATTTCACATGAATGAACCAAATATATGTTGCTAGATTGTTCCCAACTGAGCAATTATTTTGCTGCCCAGTAGGGACTGACAGTTAAATTATTATTTTTGGCTTCTTTATCAAAGTGATCGTTGAATATCAGTCCTTTTTAGGACTTGCAGAATCAAGGAAGTGTGATTAATTTTGCTTATCAGAATAAACTTTTTTACTTATAACAGTCCAGGATATCAGAAGTTTACAGCTTGATCCATGCTTTACATATTGTCTGACTATATGTTAGCCTGAGAAGATGGCCTTTCTATTGTGTGTGGTAGAAGGGGAAAGTGCTGTGGTTACTGTGTTGTGAAGTTGGACTAGCAAAGAAATTCTTTAAGGAGTTTATTCAGAATGCAATTTAAAGCTTTTTCTTCTTAGACTTTTATTTTTTTCCCCCTTAATTTATGTTAGAAGAATTTTTCTTCTTCTTTTAACAAGGTTTATTGGAGTCTTAACCTTCAGTCTCTCAAAAATTATGATTACTTTTCTGAGAACCAAGCCCTGGCTATTGTTAATTCTCCTTCAGAAAACAACAGATAAATTTAATTAATTAATTGAATCCTATGCCTCTCCTTCTCCATTTCTAATAAAGCTTATTTGTCAAAAGATGCAATATTCCTTTTATAGCAGTTGCATTATTTAGACTGTCCTGGATATAAAAATTCTGAGCACTTCAGTGCTTTCAGTTTGATAATTCATTAAATTAAAATAGATACTGTGTAGCTGTTAGCATCATTATGTATATTTTACCTCGTCACAAAGAAGTTTCAAATTTTACCCTTTTCAGCACTTTTGAATATCTGCCTGCAAAAAAGAAGAGTTCTTAGAAAGTTTGATATGTTTTTTGAATTATCCGGTCTTCGTTTGTTCGGACACAAATTTCCATTTGTGTGTCTGGTTATAGGAAATAGATTCAAGTGCAAGTGTTGGGGAAGAATTGTTGAATAGGGCTTCGGACTGATTCAGGCTACCTAGAAGATAAGTATTACAGCACTGACCTCTGTATCTTTCTTGTTCACTTCGAGTCTTCGGTGGACAGTGGTACTTTTCATCATCAGGAATTAGTATCTATGATATCACTGTCTTCTGTATCTTCTACCATATATCCAAAAGAGTGTTTTTTTAATTGCTTTTGTTTTTTGGTTGTTTGTCATAGTTTGTTTTTTTTTTCTCCAAGATGACTTCAAGAACATAATTGCAATTATTGTAATGTCATGCACAAACTACCACGTCCCTCTGGGAAGTGATTCACTGTGGAGCTAATGAAATTGTATGGTTCCCTCCCAGTTCAGAGCCATGGACAAAGCATGCTCACATCTGCCTTCCAAATACCTTATAGATAATAATGCAAAGAATAAGCAGCTAAGTTTAAAAATTTTTAAACATCTTTCACACCTTGAAGAAGAGGATTTGATTGTGAATGTGTATAGGTCAAGGACCTAGACATGGAAAATCCTACTCTTACTACTTCCAGAAGAACTGCTACTGAAATACTAGTCTGCCCAGTGTATCATATACAAAAGTCATTTGCACTGAATGCAACTGCAATATTTTGCCATTTATTGAGCAGGCAACTAAACTAGAAACAACCTTAATATGAGCATAAAATGGCTTAAAGCATAACACAATTATCAGTTTGTTTTCCTAATGAAGGTGTAGAGGGGGAAGCGCTAAGGCATTATGGAGTACTATATATACGGAGTGTGAGGAAGAACAGAGATATAGTTAGTACAACCTTTAAACTGTGATACATATGCTTGATATTGTTCTATAGGGGAACAATAGAAAAGAAAGAAAATAGAAAAGAAAATTAAATTAACTTAAAAGTCTTCACAGCTGCAAGTATTTTGGTTGCTTACAATGTCCTGTCTTCCTAGAATAACTAGAATGTGCTTAAAACCCAAAAATCTTCTCTCTGATTTGGTAATATAGGAGTTTTGAAATAGACATTAAAAAAAAGGTATCAAACTCCCAGTAAAACTTCAGTACTATTCACTACTATTCTGATGAGCCTTTGATTTCAATGAAACTGCAGTAAAAGTTGATGAATTCACTGAAGAATTTTTTAGTGTTTTCACTTATGAAAAAAATGGGGAGTGTAGTGTTTGATGACAGAAGGTTTATATTCCCCATTATGGAAAATCTGACAAATGGCAAAATACTTCTATGGTATGACAGAAATACATTGACATAGGTGTCAAAGAAAGAGAACCTATTGATGGCTATATAGTTGTTCCAGCAAGATTTTTTTTGTAGTCTAATTGGTCAGCTTTACTGGTCTTGTCTACTTGATTGCGTAGAGTTTGAGTGAACCACACCTGAGAATTATGTGAAATATCACTTATTACTGGCTGCTGTAATGGGACAAGTGTCTGATATTTGATGTGAGACAAAATATTTTTGAACTGTGGAATAGTAGTAGTTTTGATGAAAAACAAGGGGAAGGAGTAGACTCTGAAAACTGCTTATCAAGAGACAGACTAGTACCAGGTGGTCAGGAGAAGGGAGTTTTGTTCTTTTTTTGACATTATTACAATAACACTCATAAGGCATGTCTAAAAATTTTGATTAAAGAACTTTTCATAACTTACTGTGGTGATATAATGGCCCTGTGTGCCACAGATCTCACTTTGAGATCTGTACAATATGTCCTATATAATACCTAGTTTTAAAAACAACAGTGTCTGAAATGTCCAAGTAACAAAAGGGAGAACTTTGATAAGAGGAGAAAGAGAATACTCCACAAGATTTCCAAGTACTGCTGAAAGCCAGACATTGTCTTCTGGCTGCTACCTGGACTTGAAAAAAGCAAAATAGTACATTATGTCCCAGCTACAGACCCTCAGGTTTCTGTGTGTCAACAGTATGTGTTAAATAGGAAAAGATCCTGATTTCTGAGATTGCAGAGAGGGAAGACAGAGGTACACACTGCTATGAAGAAAGGCAAGGACAACCTTATAAGACTTTTTGATAGCAAAAAATGTAAATTACTACTGAATGATTCTTAAGCTATCCACTATGATGGAAGTAATCTCATTTGATAGTATTTCTCTTCTGGTTTTTAACATTGACAAGCATGGTAAAACTGTTAAAATTACAAAACCATACTATTTCCAAAGCATATTATTGAAACTTTATTGGTTTGATATTGGGATGTCTTGTGAAGAAGGCCTGTGTTCTCCTGCTGATCCAGACAGCAATGCCTGACCGTGTTATAACTCTTAGTAAGGGCTACATTAGACAAGTCATCAACTAGATAGGAGATGAAAATTAAACCAACAGCTGAGCAACAGAAGAGCAACCTGTTCCTGGGGCAAACTATGCTATGATGTCTGCTCCTGCAAGCAACATAGTAGTCATACTGGAACCTTATTCAGGCTTTTTAAGCAACATTTGACAGTGCAGAAAATGTTTGCTATCCAATATGCTGTTTTTCCATTGTTTCTTCACTCTGTTACTCATCAGTCTTATTTTGGTGAAAAATATAGAGCTTGAGATTAAGTGTGCAAAAAGAAAAGCTGCTTGTGCCTTCAGTGGGCTTCATGCAACCCCAGCTGTGATCAGTATTTCATTATTTAGAACAGGGATCCTTAGAGATAGAATTTATTATCTCTGTTCTAGTAAAGGTATTTCCTAGTAAGCTTTTGCTTTCATTCAGGGATATGTTTCACATATCATTTTTTCTGTTATCAGCTAAAGGGGATAACTGGTGGTCCTGTGTCTTTGTTGTGAAGTGGTTGTTTTTTCCATGAAAATGCTTTGACAAACATATTGGAAAGCAGGAACATGACATAATCCTCTACTACTACATTGCTTTCAGTAGTCGTGATTGTTGTGTTCTGTGTCATGACTGGGAAAGACGTGAAAACGCTGATATCCCCTGATGTTAGTTACTACACATCTTGAGTTTGGAAACTGTCTCAAAAGCTTTAATGGCTTTAGAATCTCCTGTGGATTTATGCTAGACTATAGTAAAAGAACTAACCATGTAACTCTGTCTCCCATAAAGATGATGATAAGAGTGTACTTTTCTAATGTTGTTTTGAAGCGACTGTTGCTATTGACCAACCCAAAATCAGGGTGCAGAATGGCTGGAAGACAGTAACTTAAAAATGTGATTCCAAGTATTAGCCAAAAAAAAAAGTTAAATGTATTTATCCTGTAATGGCATTACCAGGCTGACCAGATAAAATAAAATAAACAAAGCATGCAATGTACTTCACAGTACAGCACATTAACACTGGGGGGAAATTAGCTGTAATGCAGAAAATCTTCCTGTGGTATATTCTCACTTTGCTATTCCACAAAAAAATAAAAGAGAATAATTTAGGACCATATGGAGAGTGTAATAAAACTGAGTGTCAAGAATCCTCTCACATCCATTCCAGATGGTTTGGACTTTCCTTGGAACTGAATGTCTCATATAAAATTAGCTCCATGTTTATTCTCAGTTAATAACAGTTGCAAAGGTGAAGAAAAGATTAATCTAGCAGAAAAGGCATGAGAACAGCAAGATGCCTCTCTTGTGAAGTAGTTAATATTGAAAGATCCAATTCCAGTGTATGAGCAGAAGGGTATGACTGCAAATAAGCAGTTTGATTACTACATCTATTCAAACATACGATGGCATGCAAAGAAAATTAATCTTTCCTAGTAAGGAAGGGTGTGGTTTTCTTTGAAAGGAGGAAGAAGAAAAAAAAAAAGTAAAAAAAAACCCCAACATATATGTATATTTCTGGCTAGAAAGTAACTGCTGCAATTCCCTCTTCCCCCATTTTTTTCAGTTCTTGATCTCAAACAAATCTTTGACTTTCACTCTGAGACCTTGATGAACAGAGTTTGCTAGTCATGTGGATTTTTCTTGTCATAACTGCTAATAACTGAGATTTAGGATTAAATCATTGAACATAACATAGCAGGCAATACTAGACATTATGTACCAATAAAGAAATACAGAGTTGTCTAACATTCCATCTGAGTCCTACATGTGCTTTTCTGTTCACTGTGACTGTGGTAAGTATTGTGCTTTAATGTCACTTTTTTATTTTAAAACGTGTGCCCTTTTTTCCTTCAAAATTCATCTCAACACACAATTTGAAGCATGTTCTACTGGTGGTTAGATCTATGGGTTTGAGTGTACATAACTGCTTTTACAGCAATTAATCTTTGTCCATAGGCTAGCTGAAATTCTGCAACAATTGTCCCTGGATAAGGTACAGCGTGCAATATTACCACATTGGAGCAATGCAAAATCACTCTTGCTCTCTGTTTTCTTTCTGGTTCCTCTCACAAATATTAGGCATTGAAACATTATTACCTCCTTTGAGTTCTTTCTGTCCATCTGACTTGTACTTCAATTACATGTTTAAGAGTAAAGATATTTTTTAATAATAACAGTTGTTGTGCACAGCTCTGTTGCTTATCAGCTGTATATCGTGTACGCAATCATGAGTCTACACAAACATAATAATTCTTGTGAGTCATTGTTCTAGGCCCAAAGATATTATGCCCACCTGGCAAAAACATATTGCTATTAATATATGAAACCTGCTCTGAAAAATAATTTAAGCAAGTCTGCAATGATTGCTTTCTTCTTGTTGTCTTTAAAATGTGTTTGATTCTAAAGAGATATTGGAGGCTGGGAAATTAAAACAGATATGACAGAATTTGTTTTCTAATTAATTTTACAAAGTCAGGATGTAATTTTTTTTGGTGCAGTTTGTTTTGAATGCACAATTGGCTGTACTTTACAGTCTAGATTTATTATCTGATATTTTAACTACTGAGGGATTGTTAAACTGGAGATTGTTTGGGAAGTGTATTGTCTAAGCAAGACTCTTGCTCTGTCATCTTCTAGGGTATAATGGATGGAGTCAAGTGTCCATCGAGTTTGCTCTCAATAGAAGCAATTCTTTTTGCTCAAGGAATTCAGTGATTTAGATCTATCTATCCCATTTTAGTCTTTGCTCCTGTTTGGGGTTTACAGAGGCAGTTTCTCTACCTGGTATGTGACTCCCTAAGAGTTGGAAGGAAGACACAGAAGTTCTATTTGGTGAAACTAAAGAGATAGTTCTGTGGCACCAGGACTAGGAAAATCTGGTTTATATCTTGAGCTTTCTTTTTATGAACTATGGGCACCAGAGTTGGATCAATGTGAGAAGGCTCTATCTTATGTCAATTAGACATGTTCCAAGTGTCCAGTAAATGAAGAATTTTTGTTTTTCAGTTGCAGCATTTTTCTCTTCTGTCTTGTTTTAGAAAGCTTGTAGGATTGAAAATATTTTTTTTTCTTACTGTCTCTTTTAATATTTTTTTTCAGTGCAACAGATCAGCTCCCAACCTGTACAGATACATAGGGTTGTTTTTCCCCAGATGCAGTACTTTACACTTCCTCTTATTGAACTTCATTAGGTTTCTCCCCACCCAGCTTTCCAGCCTGTCCAGGTCATGCTGAATGGCACCACAGCCTTCTGGCATGTCAGCCACTCTTCCCAGTTTTGTATCATCAGCAAACATGCTGAGGGTAAAATCTATCCCTTTGTCCAGGTCATTGATGAATATATTGATTGCATATCCATTTCTGCATTTCCTGTAACAGCAAAGCTCAAAATGATACCAAAGGATTAGAATGTACCTGTGCTCATGTGGTGATTTCAGAAATGTCTGTTAAGACACGTTAAATTGTTCATTTTTCTAGAGACATATTTTAAGTTTTAAATACAGGTTAATATAGATATCTGGCTACTACATGACCTTGTAAAAATGTGTCACTGAAGAGTTGAAAAGTTTTAAATATTTATTTTTGGTTCATTTTATGCACTGGAATGGTTTTGAATCCAATATCAGATATGAATGCCTTTTTCTCAAAGAGAGTTCAGAATCAACCCATTTTATATGCTAGTCTTAAATCTACCTTCTATTTTCAACCAAAACTGAAAAGAATTAACTACAGTTAAATAGAAAGGCTTGGGGTTTATTGGGTCGTATTTCTTCTCTCAGCAAGCCATTTAAACGCAATTGAGTGGGGGCGGGGGGAGGAAGTTTAGTAAGCTATCATGAATTCCATTGGAAATGGACTTACTCCTAAGGCAAAACCCCCACCTTTTAAAATCATCAAAATATGTCTTCATTTATTACATGTTCTTCCTGATGAATTTTATGGCTGGTTTTTTTTCAATTCACAGTGCTTTATAATGACTCTGAATATTTGGGAATGTTTACTTGTACATCAGTAACACCCCGGTTTTAGGAATTATCTGCTACTAAATGAGTGGGGTGAGGAATGAACTTAAACACTAGACCTCTTCCAGCCTGTGCTGTAGTAGTGTCAATCTGTCCCTTGCTTGTATTTTGGAGATCTTCAACTAGCATCCTTCAGGAGAGAGGGACACTGTGATAGAATAATTTCCTCCAGAATCCTAGTACTGTTTTCTCCATTATGTCAACAGACATCTTTCACATGATCCCATATTTATCTCAAAATATCCATTAAAACCTTTAGTTTTATGTAGTTTTATGTATAAAAACATGCTGCTTTGGAAGTCTCCAGTACAGCACTTAATGTTATTTCAGACATTTGTGAGTGGAAAAAAAAGACCAAGAACTAAATACCACATATTATGTGGCCCAAGTCTCTGCTCTGGACAGGTTCTCCCTTGTTAAATCAGTTAAGCTGGCATTTTTTTTCATGGTCCTGCAAAATGGATGGATAAGTAAACAAAAGGGTTTGCAATGCTATAGCAAAATAATGTACTAGTGTGATGAATAATTAGCAGAATATGAAGTGTGTAAGTGTAATAATTAGCATAATGAAGCTGCAAATAGGAAGCAGTTATAAAATAGTAATGTACATATTGCAATACAATCATCACTGAAATACAAAATAGATTATGTTTGGACTTGGTGTACAAAACCAGATTGTGGCACAAAGTATAGCCTTAATATTTCAGAATTAAAACATTATGAAAGTAATAATGACAATGCTTTGCATATGAAGTGAATCATAAAAGTATCTCATATGACAGGCTGTAAGATGAGTGTTACTCCAGGATTTGTGTTGTACATAGGTACTGCTGTTTATTGATAATCAATTAGAAGAAAGTGATGTCTTTGTTATTAACTTAAAAATATAGCTAGAATTTATTTGTCCTCACTCTAAGAAGCAATCATAACACTTAAACTGCTAAATCCCATCTACTTTACATGACATTTCATTAGATTTGATTAGACTATTGAAACGAACCCCTGTAAGCCACACATTGTAAGTTCTAGGAAGGCTTGGTGAATAAATATCACACTTCACTTTATTTTTTAACTGTTCAAACTGTGGACTAATATATAAACATTGATACTGCATCATCTCATTCTCTTTCAAAAAATATGGTGAGTTGTGGGTTGGTATGTTTGTTTACTTATCTCATTTTCTTTATAATTACCCAAACTTGGATTCTGTTGTTAGCTGTAGCCTCCCTATCTCATGCCAATGTTTTGCAGTGATGTGCTGTATGAAAACCTTTTAACCCAGTATGACGTAGTTCCCCAAAACAATTTATCCTTTGTTGTGTTGTGATACACTTCCTGTGGCACTTTTCAGAAATGATCTGTAAATGACTCAAATTGAAGAGGATCCCATAACAAGCTTTTGTATTTGCTAGGTGATGTTCTATTATGTCAGATAGCTCTAGTGTGTAGTTGGAACTGAAAATGGGGAGTTGCCATTCCTTGATAGAATTTTAAGTAGCTTTAAAAAAAACAGAGAAACTCTCAAGGTTTTTGCACTTGTTATTTTGAGCAGGTTATTTGCCAGCAGTGAAAGAAAATGCACAGTATAACGTCAATAATTCCTGGTAACCTAGTTAATAACAGTAAGAAAGCAATAATAACCTGCAGCTGGTACATTTTAGCAAGCTGTGCATATCCCTCTTGAAGTGTTCCAGCATCCTGAATATGTGGGGAGTCTCAAGGTTGATGGATAATCTTCCCAGGTGGAGTGTCACAATTCTGATAAGGAGGTGGTGTCATTATCCTCACTTGTAGCTTCCCTGGAGTCACATGTATGCATTTGCAGTAACAGTTCTCTTACTGTCTCATTTTTCTTTAGTCTGCAACTTCCTGCTGTCACTGAGTTTTACTGTACACTCTGGCCAAAATATTGTAATTTATTATATATTTCCTGTTCTACTAAGCTTTGGTTAAATTGTTGTATCATATGACTTACACAGTATTAGAGAAATATCTACTGTATACACAATCTTATTTATGTACACCATGCGTAGCTCCTCATAAATGCAGACTTTGACCGTGCATTCTGGCATCTAAGCAAAGATATTTTAACTGGGTTATGATCCCAGTGTCTTGGGGTTTTGATCCGAGATTGTCATCCAAATGAAAGGGCCCTCAGGCAATACGCTTACACAGTAAACATTTTTTTACTGTAACCTTTCTTGGCATAGTTGTAGCAAGTCAGCTCTTGGTTTCAAAGACTTAATTGATACTCATAACATGCTTTGACATTCTTAGGTGAAATAAAATAATGGATTGTTAACATTTCTGTAGTATGAATTTATCTTCTTTGCATTATTCTTTATGTGAGAAGGAGGACAAGACCAATTAATGTAGTTTCATTTGTATTTATACATCTGAGCTGGTGAAATTTCATTTGAAAACATTTCACTTCAAACAGTAAAAGATCCATTTGCAGCTGCTTTTGTATTCATTTAGTAGCTGGATCTAATCCTTTTGTAAAATTTAATTATGTGCTTTCTGAAATGGAAGGAAGTGGCAATTTTCTTAATGCAGTTAGCACCATACTTAATATTATAATAATACTGATTTATACTCCTCTCATGTCTTTCTTGAAGTATTGTTTAACACTGAAAAATATTTCTTCTAATTTTTGCTGGACTAAAAAGGGTGAATAGAAATACAAACATGTGTATAGGTGTTAGAAGGCGCAGTTTCTGAATATAGCTATTTTGCTCTATAATTACTTCCCAGGAATCTTTCAATGCCTGCTAAATGGAGAATGAAATTCAACTCCATCTACATATCATTACAAGGTAAGGGTACGTTTATGAAGCACTGAGTGAGATGGCAATCAACTCTTCTAAAACTGAAGAGGAATTAAATGATTAGAATCTGATGGGAGGTATTTTCAGCTCTAATCAGGCAGTTTAATAGAGTTGTGCACATTGTGCCAAATGTCTCCTTTTTTTTGCAGCTCAGTTGACTGGTCTTGATTTTAACCAGCAATTATTGAAATACTGAAGAGTTATTACAAAGACCTGCTCAACCTTGGATTTTATAAGTTCCTAACTACTGTAGAAGTGTGGTGAGGCTGCATGGAGTATTGGGACCTGCATTTACTCATTAAAGGATCAATGCACAAAAATCAATTTTCCTTCAAAGACTCTAATGTTTCATTAGAGATTCCTCTTCTACTGTGGACTATGGAATAATGTCATAGAGTCACTAAATTAAATTAAGCAAGCAACAGGGTAAAATATAATATAAAAATATCATATTAAGAGACAGTGAGTTAGCATGAATGCATCAAATTAATTAATCTGAGTTATAATTAAAATATCAGCAGAGCCTTAGAATTTCTCAGAAATCATTTTGAAACTTACTAAGCAGTATTCTATCAGTCTTGACACCAAATGATACATACAGATTCCATTCAAGTAGACTGGGATAACACTTTCAGTAGAGGTGATATTTGAAAATCATGTTCTAATGCCACTATTCATTGAAATAATGCCAGTGAATTCTGTCCGTGCTATTGGTGGCTTCTTTTCTCTCCACCTCCACACTTTCAATGACTCTAGAATGACTCCATCTCTTTTTAAAGCAATCTTTAATGACTGAGTAGGATCATAGGAGTCTATTAGCTTTTAGCTTTTGTATATCAACATGGATTTCAGTGATACATAAGCTGTTCTTGTTGCACGA
Organism: Todiramphus chloris collaris; assembly: GCA_025345505.1. NCBI lineage: Eukaryota > Metazoa > Chordata > Aves > Coraciiformes > Alcedinidae > Todiramphus > Todiramphus chloris. The sequence continues at coordinate 1,102,482 of JANVCC010000036.1, forward strand.
GTAAGTTTTCTGCGTGTGCCACCTGCTGGACCCTGCTCAGAGTACAATGTTAACTCAGATCAATTGTATTTGTACCTAAACAAAGTTATCTGCAGCTATAGAGATGATGGTGAAAATACAAACAGCATAATATTATCTCACTTTATGACAGCAATATTATTTTTTTGAGTCACAGTTGCTCGTAATATACAGTTCTAAAAAAGACAATTCTGAGTGAATTTTTTTTAAATGCATTGGAATGATATTGTCACTAAAGTAGTGTAGATGTGTGCAATCAAATGTTTGCCTATATTTTAAAACTAAAGGTCTGTTTTTGAAAACAATGGACTTAAATCAGTATGCAAATCAGCAATTTTATAAATAGATATCATACAGTTTGTTTACATTAACAGTAGATAGGTAATGCTTTGAGCCCTAACCATCTTAACCTCTCAATGCCTGGGTAACTGCTACCTTAAAATGAGTATGTCAGAAGCAAATTCCAATCTCAGATTAGAGAAGGATTTATTTCCCATAGATCAGAGATTAAGTGCAATTTATTAGCTTTTTTCCTCTGTCTCACAGTAATAAATTCCTTTCTGCTGTAAACTCAATTTGGATTTTCTCTTAAAAGTAAGAGTTGAATTAATGGGATATTAACTGAGGCTGTAACACTGGATTGTATTGGAGAATGCAGGAAATGAACAGTCAAATAAAACAACAATTGTTTATTAATGTGTAGAAATTACTAAGCTTATAAAATTGTAGGATGAATGTTTTCACTGGGAGTGTTTGTGATCAGGCTGGTATCTGAAAAATTGTCCATTTGCAGCTATGTTAAAGAGTTCTAATGTCTTGTGGTTTTGGTTGGGGTTTTTTTTTGTGTTTTGTTCCTTTATTTTTTTAGCTTGTCATTTACTGTCTTACAGTTTTCTGTCACTTAGCCAAGAATTATCACTCTGAAAGCTTTCAAAACTGAGTTTGAACATCTCGGATTTCATCCTTATATCTAGTACTTCAATAATCAGCTCACACATGCATACACACACATTTAAATACTTCTTTTGTGATTCTTAGGTTGGGAAAACACAATGAAACATGATTTAAAACTTGGGTTTGTGCATGCAGCTTTTATTTGATGATTATTTTATTTAAAACAACATCCACATTTATGTGCTGTGAGCAGCCCATAATCACAGTAGTGTATACTGTTTAAAATATAATTTAAGTTTGGTCTATGTTGCTATATTGAACATTAATGGAATAATGTAGTAGATGATAGTAGACTTGATGTGATTTAAAAAGTCACTTAAATTTTTACAATACCTGGTAATAAAACACCATTTAAAATCAGAACTCTATTTTTTGAGTGGCATATATACATTGAAAAGATTGAAACTGTTTATATCCACATGGCAATCTTTGAAACACTGCTTCACCAACTGCAGTTCTCAATATGTGGAAATATATGAGGAGAGGAGATTGACCTTATTGTGCAAATATTCATGCAAATAGACTACTGCATAACAGCCATAATAAAAGGTAAGGAGAATGGGGCTCAGATTAGCTAACAGCTCAGATTGAGATCTGTAGTCCAAATGTGGACAAAACTAAGTACTGTAGAAATATGAGGACCAGGAACAATCTGTAAAGCATACCAAAAAGAATATACTTAAAATACAATGGGAAATAGTTCTTCAAGCTCGCTTGCTTACAAAATGTAAAATATGAAACTGCTTTATTTCTTTCATAGAATAGTTGTGGTAATCATGTTTCTGAAATTTCAGCCTACAAATTCAACAATATATAATACATTAGAGAAATCAGAGCATCATGCATTTTCCATATATGTACATGATTCCATACATTCATGTCAAAATTTGAATGATAACAGTAATTTATTCATTCCAACCTTGCTGAAAATTTTACTCTGGGAGAGACCTATAATTATGAGATGGAAAATCAGAGAGAAAATTATCACTATAAAAATTTGTGTGTGTGTGAAATAAGCAAAGATGCATACTGTGTTTATTCCCAAGGAAAAAGACCCTCCACTGTATTTCTTTTTAAAGTTCTCATACAAATGAGAAACATGTTTCCACTGAAGTACTCTCTTTGGTGTTTTATGATACAGAACAAGTAAGAATGAAATTTAATCAGGTTTTGGTTGGTTTAAAATGAATTTTTTCCTCCTCTTTCTCCCAACAGCACTGACAATTTCCCAGTTTAAAGGCTACAGGCAATGTAGAAATAGAGATCACATTAGATATTCCAAAGCTTCATATAGCTATGTCACTTCATGACTTAAAAAAATACAAGTCATAGAATCATGGAATCATTTAGGTTGGAAAAGACCTTTAAGGTCATCAAGTCTAACTGTTAAATACTACTTCTATACGTCTTCAAATGTCCAATGTTTTCTGCATTTACAGGTAGTGCGGGATTGCACTTGACTATTGTCATCTTTGGGTAGCATGCAAATGCTATGGAGAAAGCTTGAAAAGATAACCTAGCTACAACAAATTATTCTGATTTCAAATTTGATTTTAGAAAATTTGTGCTGGTTTTAGAAAGTACCTAAATGTGCTGTGCCTCTTTTTTGTCACCAGTCCCATCTTCACCTAATTCATTACCTTTAGCTGAGACACATATTTATTTGTTGGTTTTATGCAGTTTTTATATGCTACTACATAGCATATAATAGGTTCCTTGATGGACCTGCACCTGAGAGCAGTGGTCTGAGGGAACATACTAATTTCTAGGTAGATTTTTCGAAGTAAAGACATAAACAGTTTTGGGTTTTTTTTTTTTTTTTTTGTTTGTTTGTTTTGTTTTTTGTTGTTATTTTTTGTGGTTTTGGTTTTTTTGTGGTTGTTATTTTTGTGTCTTTATAGTTTAAATACATTGTAAGGAAAAGGTTAATATAAAGTCTATTGTACATTAGTGATTTTGCTTTATTCAAGGTACTTTATCCAGAAAAAAAACTTTCTTTGGTTTACATTTTATGAAAACTTGGGCTTACTGAAAATGGAAAGTCTCTTTCAAGGTGTATTGTCATTAGACCAGGAAGATCTTTTTCTTCTTGACCAAACTAAGAGCTCATCATTAGTCTAATAGAGATATCAGTGAATCTCATGATTCTACAGATTTCAAGTTTGGTCCATTTTCACAGGAAATGTTAGGTAGTTATGTAGCTTTCCTATTATGGACTAAGCATAAAACTAAGTCTAATTTATAATTAAAATAAAAATCTGTGTATGCAAAAGCACTTAAAACTTTTCTTAGATATCTGTTTGGTATTTCAGAACTTTTCTCATTTCCCACTACAAACTTCAAGCGTTTACCCAATGAAACTTGCATCTTACCTGGAGTAGGGTGAATCACATTTTACCTTAACAAAAAAAAAAGCAAAACAAGCAAACAAACAAACCCCGTCTACCTCTTGAGCCAGTGTTTCTTTTCTTTCTCTTTAAATTAGCGGGCATGAAGCAAGATGCTTGAGGGCAGCATACAGCCCAGAGCTCTTTCAGGAGAAGTAATAAGAGTTGTTTGGATAACGAGGGAAGGACTTTCTTCCGTTTTGTGGTGTGGGAACATGGGCAACAAGTCCATATTTAACTCCCTGAAGTAGAATTGAACAATTAAATCCAGATTGAAATAGGATTGGTACTGCTTAGGCAGCTTAGAGGGAATTTGCATTTCTTCACCAAACTGAGGTGAGGTGGAAAATTACAGTTAACCAGATGAGGTGGAGCTGAGGAGCTGAGTGTTGTTCCCCCCTCACCATAATGCTAGTGGTAATATTTCATATTCATTACCTTATCTTCTGTAGTGTTTACTAAGATGTGTACAGATCCTCTCTAGCACAGTCTGTAGCAGGATGCTGGGATTTAAAAACATAAAGCAGTTATCTCAACTGTCATATTACCTAGTACTATGAAAATTACTACCATTAGTAAAATCTGTCTGACATTATAAGTCTTTGGTATCTGTTTAATATGACAGCCAACACAGTAAAGAAAAATCTTTCTTCAACATGTCATTTTTTTTTTTTTTTGTAACTTATATATGTCCTAAATTTTAAACTGTTTTAAACTGTTTCATAGTCTTAAAAATCAACTTCAATATTATTCATTCAGGTGGTTTTGAAAACAAATAATTAGTGGTTTTGAAGTAGTTAAATACTGCTAGGTTGAGCTTTAGGCAGGTGGAGGAAAGGGGGGCATATGTAGTCCTGGAATTAAACACATGTCAGACATGTTCTTTTGTTGACCCCCAAACTTCTGAACTTGCATTGCTTGAAAAGCAAGACATAACTTTGTCTGAATTTATGGTTTTAAAAAGTACCCAAGAATCTTGCATATGGTGTGGCATTACCTAGCAATAGGACTGTTCTGTAATTTTGGTCGGTTGAAGTTGTGACTATAACCCTAACCCAGTTCTGCTGTGGAGGCAGAACAACTTGTCATCTGAAGCTGTAGTCATTTAGGGGCAGCAAAATGCTTAATTCTATATCTTTACATAGGAATGATGGGTATTTCTTAGTGGCTGTGGCTGAGAAAGCACTGTAATGTTAATGCTGATCCCTTTTAGTCACCCGGATTCTTGTTTGTGTTTCTTCTTGGTGTGAAAATCATCTCCAGCAGAGGCTGCCTTTCTATTGGGTGCAAGGATAAGTCATTATTTTTCTGGACGTTTTTAAGGCCGCTTCCTTTCATTGTCTGTACTCTGCACCGTCTCAGAAGAGTCACCAGAATTGCTTTCATCATTACCATGGCAATAAACTTTCCTACACAACCCCGAGGGCCGAATCCAAATGGCTGGAAATACCGCGAAGGAACCTGCACAGAATAACATGAGGAATAAATTTTAATACAAATTTTTCTTTGTGAAAGTAGCTAAAATTATGATGGAATTTGATAGTACATAGATTCAGAAAAACTTGTGTAAAGAATCTCTCAGGAGCAATTGCTTTTTTCCTTTGCACTGAACTGCCTTCCCACCCAGGTCAAGCTGAAATACACACACCTACAGAAGGTATGCCATTTTTAACTGCTAAGATAGCAGGGAATGTGAAATTGGGCAGTTAAATTCTGCACATGTATTTCAGCCTGTGAACTACAAGGATTTTACAACATGCTTTGAAATGGAACGAAGCTTTTGCTTTTCAATATGCATTAAAGTTCATTAACAACTTCCTAATAAATAAAATGTTCATTACAAAGCACATAAATGTCTGAGATACAAGCTAAAGCCGTACACCTACCACAGCTGTAGTTAAAATGCTAGTGTTACTGAGAATTGAGCTGTTCTAAAAGGTAATGTTGAACATTTTATTTCTTATCTAATAGATGAAACTTAGAAAATTGTTGTTTCCTGTCATATCAACTAAAATGTGAAGTGCAGGATTCCCAGAGCTGTTGAAAAATTCACAGTGAGTTTTTGCTACTTTTATTGATCAATTATCCAAAAGAGTCCCAACAGAATGAATACTACTGCTAATAAGGTACAAAGGTACTTACTATGAGTGATAAAAAGTAAGTCTGGCTATAAATAAATTATTTTTCTTCATCTGTGCAGCTTTCTTTTTTAAAAAGTAAGATATTAGCTGTATTCTGTCTTTCTACTTTTTTCCAAATGTTTTGTCTTTCAATTTTTTCAAATAAACTGAGCTGTACTTTTGGAAAAATGATAGGTAAATACAAGTGTTTATAATACAGACCAAGTACAGTAGCTGGAAATACAGCACAATGGCAAATGCACAGCCTGGGAAAATGGAGAAATGTTTAGATTCTAACAATGCCATCTCATTAAATAATGGTGTGGATTGCTGTTCACTCAGCTGTGTGAAAGTTGTGATTGCTACAATAATTACATACTGAACGATGCATCAAGTCAGATAGAAAATGTACAGTTAAATGTTTGGTCAAGGGGAAATGTTTTTAGTAGCAAAGTGTGCTTAGAAGTAAGAAATCAATTTTGATATAAAAACTTACAATGAAAATAATGGATGACATCATGGAAGTTATGTGCAGTGAATAGTTATTTCCATAAACTTAATCACTTGTTCTGGAATTTTTTACAATTACTTTTTTTTTGATCTGTTAGTTTTAATATTGTATGTACAGTTTGCTATCAGTAATCAAACAACAGTTTAGAAATGTTAACGAGGTTGTTTAGTGCTCATTTGTGTGTGTGGCATACGCGGTACTCATAGATTTTTGATAGGAAAAATAGAAGACTTAATGTTGTGTTTCTGGCATGAACGTTCATATCTTTTGTTTCTTTAATTTCTGATTTCTGTAGATGTTTTTACTAGTAAGCCCATTTTTGCATATCAAAATGGGTCATCTATTTCTTTAAAACTGAAGTTTCTGTCTGTGAACTTAAGAGTGTGTCTGATAACATCTCAAAAGAAAAAAATAACAGCAGGTAATAAAATCATTTCCTTATATTTTAGACAAAATGAGAACTGAGAGCTGTAGGGAACCTTAACCCTTTAGCTTCAACCCCATTCAACTTTACCATTTGATGAGCCACTAGAAATGTAATGGAAAGCCAGCATACCAGGAAAATGTGTTTACCTGTGGTAGTAAGACTAATGTTCTGCAGTTGAGATTCCCTTCATAGAACTAAGTTGATTATGCCCTCCACTCTTGCTTGGCTATTTATTCCAGAGGTCTAATTCCCTTACAGGAATGCTAACCAAACCTTAGTATTTCATATTTTGTGCTCTCTGTCACATGGTAGTAGGTAGCAGTATCTTCTGCTTCCACCTGCACTGCTTAACAGTCAAAACCAAGGAGTCAAACACGGCATAGAATTGGTCTGTTTTCTTTCAATACAAATCTTTCCAGATGATTATTGCTGAACAAATGCAGTTTTGAAAAGCAGCTTGTTTAATCAGTAATCAGAAGAGCAGATACCTCCATGAAAGTAAATAATCTGAAGGATGATTTACGATAGTAGGGGATTACACGTAGGAAAAAAGTTCATGTGTTGCTTTTTATATAGCACTCAGTAATGTAGATTAAAGAAAATTCTATTTCTTTTGGGGGTTAGAATGTGACTTAAATTGAAATGCTGTGCTGAACTGGGGCTGAATTACTCAACATCTACAGTATTGGGGTGGTTAAAATTTAGGATTTCCATTTTCATCTATAAAAGATGTTAATTTTTATTTAGGAATTAAAAAAGAAGAGAGAATAAAATGAGTGCTAGATTCTCAGTCTCTTGAGACTTGTTGTACCACTTCACCTCTCCAGAGACTCCTCACATGGCCTTAGCCTTCTTGTAATGCTTGCATGGCTCTAGCTTCATAAAGACTGTTTCTTTAGTCCAATGTGAGGATATATAAGGGAAACTATGTGTGTGTCTGACAAATTTAATCAGAAATTTTAAATCAAAGTTAAGATATCTGAGAAAACTTCAGTTGTGATATAATAATTTTTTTTTTAATTAAAAGGCACTTTGATAGGAAAATATCTGCCCGCCTTTAATAATAGCAGTATGCAGGATGTATAGCTAACTAGGGACTTAGACAAAGGGAAAACAGTATTATGGTCACAAAGTTCTTGATCAAAGAGGAAGATACATTGTCAATAAATAATTCTCAATTTGCTGTAAGAAATAAGATAGACAACTTACATTCTTCTCAAAATTTTCAAGAGAAAATTCATTTGGCTTTGGGAAGAATTCAAGCTTATGCATGCGTCCAATATTGAGAATAATGTTCGTCCCCTTTTTCACAGGATAGCCATCAATCACATCATCTTGTAAGGCTTTTCGCATGATCAAGTCCACAACTGGCTGGTATCTCATGCTCTCATAAATAAAATTTTCCACGACTTTTAAGTTTGGCATGTCATCACTCTGTATGTCTCTGTCACCTTGCGAAACAAAACAGATGGTGAAGAAGTTGGTTATAACTTTAATAGCTTTGTTGTACAAATACGAAAACATTTTTGGAAGATTCTGTTCCTGAAATGGTAGGAAGGATCCAACAGTTTTTGAGGTGTTTTATGTAGCCTTACATATTCAGGAAATCTGGTGTATTATTCTAGCATAAACCTTAGTTTCTTAATTTATGATCTTCTCACCACCTTCTTTATTCTATATATGAGTCTTTATTCTGCTTTCCTGTCAGTGACAAAACTGTGAAGTCCTTCCCTGACTTTTCTATGATTGAGAGCAATGAGACACAACAAAGAAATCTCAGAGCTGACAGCAAATGGCATCTGGGAATAGTCTGCAGATAGCAGATAAATCTGTGGGGACCTTAAGTGTTCACCATGTGATTGGGTTTGTCTGGGTGTACAGCTAGGTCCTGCTGTGAACTGACTATTTCTGTTGCCCCAAGTAACTTCCTCCCAGCTTGATTCCATCAGCAGCAGTATCAGCTCCAGAGGGATCCTTAATTCACTTTAAAGTCACAAGCAGATCAAGAACTACAGGCTGACCACTGCAGTGGTTGGTTTTCAAGATAAAATGCAGCTTGCTACCCCAGTTGGTCATTTGACTAAGGAAAAGGCAACAATATTCTACTGCCTTAGAAATCAAGGCTATCAGAAAGAAATAGGGAAGATGAATAAATGAGTATTCAACTTTCATTAGGAAAATAAAATAAGGCTTATTAAAAGTACCTTAGAAAAAGAGTAAAATTCTTGTACACTTCCCATTGTTTAACTGACCAGAAGTAAATCTTGAATAAGAGTGGCTGGAATTAGTTTCTCTATTAGTTCATTGTCAGGCTTTGAATGAGGTCAGGAGAAAGGAAGGAATACAAATTTGGAATATCTTGACTGTTTTGAATAGTTAGTAATTAGTACTTAAAGAGGAGACCAGTTTGATATCAAAATGGATGACGGCACAATATAATTTTAATTTTGTCTAATCTTTCTATTCTGCAGTCATAACTGAAACTTAGAGAAGTTCTATATATACACAGAGAAATATTGGTGATTAGAAGTATTTGAAATTAGTGTCCCTTTTTTCTGTTTCAAGGAAAATGGAAGATAATTGCAATGGAACTTGAAGTGAGTGATGATTTGCACTGCTGTTGCTGAGGGGTGAATATAGCATATTCTTTCTAATAGAGTGTCAATTCTAATAAGTCCTATTTAACTTTATTGTACAAATTGCTCTTTCATTTGATCTTGAATAAAATATTTTACATATAATGGTAGTTTGTATGTTTTACAGCAAATGCTTCTGTTAGAAGCAAACACAGAATTTTCAGCCTTTCAATAACTTGATCACTGCTGAAGCAAAATTATATTTCCACATCACCGACTTTGCAGCTCCTGCTTACCCATAACAGTTTCTATTTCTCTCATCATTTCCTCTTCCACTGTGGGGTGCTCTGCAATCAGTATTAGCATAAAGAAAAGAGTCACAGACAGAGTATCAGGAGCAGCAATCATCATCTCCAGCACACACTGGTTCACATTCTCAGCAGTCAGATCCCCTCTGTTCTGAAAAAAAAAAATTAGAAATTTTGGGGAAAATTTCAATTGCTGACCTCTGATGCCTATGAAGGTCCTGTAGCAGTAGAGTGGGAAAGACCTTGACTATCTGCTTAAACAAAAGTAAAAATCTCATCAGTCTTTCTTGCTCACATACTGAATAGCATTTATTTTTTACCTTTTGGAGAAAAACTAGAAGAGTCATGTTTTGATGGGTGTGCATTATCTTATAGAAAAGCAGGAGTTTCTTAGTTCAGATACTTATTGATTTAATGCCTTTCCTCAGAGAGTTTGAGCTGTCAGAGATTACACAAGATAGGATTTTTGTAGCATTTGAAGCCTTTGCAAACAAAAGGCAACACATCAAGATAAAATACAGAGGTTAGGGCAAGACTGGAGGTCATTCAGGGATAGATGCAAGAGTCTTAAGGATGTTGTTTAAGCCACAAAAAAATATCAAACAAGCCCCTGTTTCCAAAAATGCAGCTATTCGATGTTTGAGTCACTGGTAGGGACACTATAGAGCCAACTAATTTGTATCTCTTTATAATGGCATGACTTTCAGATAGATACCTGAAATTCAAGTTGCAAAGCCTGTTTTGTTAGTGACAGGAGAATGTCAGAAAAAGTTAATCATATTTTGAGCACATTGCCAATACCTGTGCAAAAATCAGCTGGGATGCAAAATCCATATGTTCATCCAACTTCTCAACTGTGGAAAGCTTTTGTCGTTTCTGTTCTATTAAGATTTCCATTGCTCCTTTCAAATCCTTCCTGAAAACAAATTAAATCCAATATATTGATAAATATCTGCAGACTTCAGTATACACCAGGATATGATTAGAAACTGTGATGATACAAATAAAAACATCTAAGAATGGCAGAAGTTAAGTATTCCTAAGAGTGGTTCTCTAAGGCAAAGCGTATTTGCTTATTATTTCCTACTAAATAATTGCTTGTTAGTCTGGGCTAAAATCTTATTCTCTTCTTACAGGATAGACTGAAAAGGCTGAAAATATGTCTGTATATTCTATTAATGAATGTATTTTTAAAAGATCTATTAACATATACAAAGAAGTTATTGCATATTTCATACTGTATTTTATAAGCAAATAAAATAAACTTAGAGAACGTGAGGGATAACTGTTAGAAAAATGTAGCTATATGTTAGAAAAATGTACCATCTTGATGGCAGAGCTGATCTTGAATGTTTAACATTTAAATAGTCACTAATACTGTGTCAACAGTTTCTATTTCAGTGGTGGAAAAAGGCAAGGTCCCACAGTTCTTATAATTTTATTTGGTATTTTCAATTAGCTATAGATCTGAAGGTAATTCTTTTGAAGAAGTACTTTGAAAAGTTTTGGAATAAAATCCTCAGACTTTTATTTTGTGTTTGTTATTGCTGGGACAGAAAATTTGACTGGCTTTGTAGGAATAAATGCATTTAAAACTTCAATCTTGGTAAAGTTCTCATTATGTATAACATGTTTTGTGTATTAGAAATAGAAAATGTTACTTCTTGCCAACTTTATCAGAAGAATACCAGATGTCACTGTATCCTGTGGGGATTCTTTTTATTGCCTTAAGTCCAGCAATCTTTATAATTTTTTTTTTTTTTTTTCTGTAGAAATTTACAAATAAGCCCATTTCAATGGGATTGCTTTTGAAACATCAACATTTGCCTGCAGCGGCTTTCTAGCATTAACTGAGCTATATATCTATATATATCACAGTTGGCCATTATTAGAATCACAGGATAAAGAGTTCATCAGTACTGTGGTAGAACTGGCAAGCAAATGTGAGAGAAGGTAAATCTCTGCCTAGTTCATAAGACTTGTAAATTACTTTAGATGAACCTCCAGCTTTTCCTTAAAGCCTTTATGTTATACAGCATTATCAAAGGAATTTATTCCACATGCTTCATAAGTTGTAGTTTCTCTCACTAGCTGCAATCCAAATGAAAAAAAAGAACAAACTCATTGACATTTCTTTTTATAGACAGTCCTCTTTTGGCAGAAGACAGGAAATGAGCTCATAAAAATAGAAGAAACATTTTGTGTTTTTGCAGAGAGGAAGATGGCAAAATGTGTTTTTTCCTTATTTAGGAAAAAAAGCCCCAAAACAACAACTTGAAATGGGTTATTATGCTGAGCACCAAGTTTTAGCTCAAAAATAAGTTGTTGAATCAAAAATGCATATTGACAGAACGAAAAAATAGAATTATGCTCTTCTAGAACAGTGCCATGCCTGTAGATGGATTTTTTTGTTTTGATGTATTGTAGCCAACCATCTGACTGTCCTCAACTAGGTATCAAAGCTAACTTCATCCCATATGATCACTTTCTTTGTCTGTTTGAACTGTACCAGTAATTTAATTTTAGTTTCTGTTTGAGTTGGCATGAACTAATATTTTAGCGAGTAAACTAGGATAGACAAGGACTTTAAATAATCCCCTGAGATAAGCTCCTTTTAGGATCAGTGGCAAATTTTGTTCTGTTGCTGTCTTGAATTTGCAGATAGGGGACTTCAGCCAGCCACTTTTGCAAGTTTCATAATTTATTTTCTAGAAGGCAGAGGAAAGCATCAAGGAAGATCTCCTTCTTAGAAAGAAATAATCTTATGCAAATGATTTGTAAAACTGTTGATACTTACACTGCCTCTTCATATTTTTTGCACAGCCAAGAAATCTTAAAAAAGATGTCGGGCTTTAATAAAAGTGCTTGCCAAGCATCAAAGTAGTTTTGTATCTTAAGTACAATGGCATGTTCTGAAAATAAACATTAACAGAAAGCAGTATCAAATATAAACTTCATTAGTCAAATAACACAAATGCTTCAGAAAAAATAATAAGGCCCTGTTCTTTAGTCTAAATTCTCAGGAATTTGATAAATAATTGTTTTTAATAGATAGCATTAGGAAACACTTGTATCATGCTGTAGAAAAGGAATAGATCCTTGTAAAAATTCTTGGTAAAAAGGAGATAGTGTGTCAGCTAGAGCCAAACAGTCTCCCACAGGAATGCAGAAGCAGAACTCTTGCAGTGTATTGAAATGGGATAATTTGGACATCGTGATAATATTATTTCTGTCATATGGTTTTGAGGATAAAGAAATCATAGAAGACACAAATTGTCAAATGAACTTTTTGAGTCAATAATTTAGTTTGGTAGAGAGATTTCCGATTCTTACACACATAATATTGAGATTGTAACAATTCAGTGCATAACAATCTCTTTAAATGGTACTATTTATTAAGGGGAGTGTGACAAACTAGTCTATATTTTTTTGTCATATAAATTTTTTTATTACTAAAATCAGTCATAAATCAATTTCAGTTAATTATGTGGTGATATAAGAGTCTGTTCTTGCTCTGTTTTCTGAAGCAAAACTGCTGAGTGATGTCAATGAGTTTTCCTTGGACATGCACTTTAGATCCATCATAAAAATAAAGTTCTTGGTACCATCCAAAGGGATGCCGAGGAAAAGCTTGTTAGATGTGTCAAGCATGATCCGTCTCATAAGATTCAACACATTGATGTTTCCTACTTCAGTCGTTACTTCCTCGAGTTTATCCAGGTGATCAATTGTTGATTCAACACAAATTGCTATCATACGCACAAGACCAGGACCAGACAGAGCTGAAATATATGTGCAAAATAATCAAATTATTGGTTAACTGTTGTACCTTATTTATAACTTATCATTTGGCAATAATGGTGCCAATAAAATGTAAAACATTATCATATCAGTGACCGGTATAAAGTAATTCTGAAGCTTGCTGATTTATCATCTGGTGAAAGAAAAATGGAAGCATTTTGAGTTAAAATGGCAATGAACTTGAAGCCCAAACTTCCCTTGCATCCAGACACTTTGTATCTCAAACACACACTTTATGCTTTGTTCATACCGTGTTAAGTGAAGATATGTGGCATCATTTGTTCTACCTTTCTGTGTAGAAGGTTCTCCATATCCTCATCTCCATTACAAGCACTGTCTCATTTACTTGCAGTGACACTGAGCAGGGAAGATATCGTGGGGATTCATGGGGAGGATGGTAGGAATTTCTGGAAATGTAACTCCTGTGTGTTCTTAAAGAGCATAGTGGTTTTTCAGTAAGCTATTGGCAACCTGTAATGTTGCTGCAGAGATACTAAGGCTTAGCCTGGCAGTAGCCTGTCTACCTATGATTAGTGGAGATTGTGTCACGATGGATTTATTTCATTTTAACAGTTCTAAAGAAATCAAAAGCAGTGGTCAGTTCTGTTGCTATGTAGTTTACTGGGATTTTGGTAGGCTCCAGCTGGAACAGGTTCAGATAACTTTTGAATTTCATTGAAACTCTTGCCCGAAGTAGTCTATTTAAATTACTTTTCCATGCAACAATTGCTGTAATTGCCTCAAGGACATTATTTTATCAAATATATGCTGAGATAAGTTTCTGAGTGAGAAGAGGTCTATTTTGTAAATAAAGAGAACTGGTAGTTCTAAAATTAAGGAGAATTTTTTTTTTTTTTTTCCTGCCATCTTCAACCATTACAAAGTTGCTGATATTTTTCAGCATCAAAATCATGTGGGAAAGACCCAACTTATAGAAGCATGGATATATCAACAAAATAATAGAAAAAAAATCAACAGATAATTAGTTTCTCTTAGGTTTTCCTTTCCTTTCATTTTTATGTTCTGGAATCATTATCATAAACTACTGCAGTCTCAGCTGGTGAAAATCCTTTTCTGATGTGTGAAGCTTGCAGAACAAGCGTGACAGTTTTGTGGTCACTGGAAGTAGCTAATTCTAGTGATGTGTTCATACTGAAAATTTGCTATTTGTGGAAAGAAGGTGTATGAAAAAAAAGCAAACTCATGAAATAGTAACACTGTTAGTTATGTTATTTGCTATTTGACTTCAGCCTAATTGTATTAAATGCTTCAATCTTTTTCTCAGCTACTACATTGATTCTTAGTATATTAAAAGATTAATAAATAGTTATGCTGTGCAGATCTTCTAAATTAATTTTGAAACTAAAATGCTTTTCTCAATTGGAGCAAGACAGAAAAGTCTTTGAACTTGGTGGAGGCTGAGATAGGAACAGCCAACTAAATTCATGAAAGTTACAGCTGAGCTAATATGAATGCTGGACTTAAAACATAAAAACATTTGAAAATATGGCTTGTGGGCATCATTTATTTTGCTTTTAATTGAATGAGATTAAGAATCTGCAAAACGACTTCAGGACCATTTCAAATAATATACCAAGCAGGATAAGCATGAAAGAACATGTGCAATGACATAATTCTTTGGGATATACAGAAAGAACTAATTCCTGTCATTTAATTACAAAAAGGACTAATAGCATTTCAGAAAAGATAGATTGTGCACTACAGTGATACATTAATATGCATGCCCTTTTACCTTTGGTGAAAAAAGGTCGAATTTCTTTCCAGTGTGCTGGGTTATTATTGAAGATGATCCCATTTTCATACATGCCAATGCACTGTAATCCAAGCTTGCTACCAAATCGAGAAACATAATGCCAGTGTTTCATTACATGGAACACACTTGAGGATCTGGGGAAGAAAATGGGGAGAAAAAAGCTCAAACCAAAAAGCATTTTTTCATAGATTGTACACAGAATTTTTATTCTGACATTTTATAATTGCTCTGAAGTATTGACTTGCATTCTCAATTTGGCAGGAAGTACAATACTTGACAATAAATGTTTTTCCTTTTACATAATTAAAAATCTCGATGATAAATGTGTTCAGAATGTATATTAGAGCAGTAATGTATTCTATTCAGATTCTGAATTTTTCAGTTAAAATGCAAATGCTTACTAAAATATTGTAATCTGAATAGTGTGTATACATAGAAGCATGTAGATATATAAGATACACTCAGAAAATGACCAAAGTCAGATATTTAGGAAGATAAGGTTTAAAGTATTAGACAGTTGATAGCTTAATGTATATTAAATAACAGTGATACTTTTGTAGCTATTTGGTCATTCTAAAACACATACAGAAGGTGTAATTATACATGCATCATTTAAATATGCAGTATCATAATGTGATGATATGTGTGGAATAAATATTCCTTAAAAATCATGTTAGGCAAATTCATGATATGTATAATTCTTTTTACAGTTGACAAGGTTTATTTATACATACTGAGAAACAGGTTGTGGCCAGCACTATTGCTTTAAGATATAATTTCTTTTAGAGGGAGACAGTATTTTAGAAAAGGTAACATGATGAAAAGTTGATCAAATGAAATCTAACAAAAAGAAAGAAAATCAGAACGGAGATTGAAATGAAACAATACACTACTTTCTTTACCATGTAGCATACTTTATGGACCAAATCCCAGATCTCTTCATGGGTTTAGTTTAGCAGAGTAAATGGGATGTTTACTACTGACTTCAGCAGTGCTGGGTTTTCACCTGTTTTGCGCAGCCAGAGGTGAAGTTAACAGTGAGATGCTATATGGTACAAATAGACAAACATGAGCTAGGGATTGGAGTAAAAGCAAGGAGGAGGGTATCTGCAGGTCCAACCTTTCAAGGAAATCAACATATTCTATCTTTCCCACATATTCCTTCATTTCCCCACATATGCCCTCTTTTCTAATTTCCTTAAAGGTTTTTGCATGTCAAAGAACCTCATTATATTTTCATGAACATGAAGAGATAGTGTTGAACTATGACAGATGTCTCCAGGAATTGAAAGGTACAGGAGGGTTATTTTGCTTCCTTCCATTCCCCACATCTACACAGGAGACATAATAATGTTTTAAGGAAGGATTTTGACATATGACCTTGTATAAGCAAATTTGCCTTGTGAAACTACTGAATGAAGTCTTCCAAAAGACATCATCTGTTGTAACCAGGAATGCAAGTCCTTCTCTCTGTGCATTAGCATCACAGTGGGATTAGAATGGATGGTAACAATTCAGATGACATTGGTGGAAATAGTATACTTTTACAAAATTCAGGTTACGGTTAGTTTTGCAGTGAAAATTTTATTTTACATTATTATTTGTTTGGTGGGTTTTGTTTTTTTTTTTTTTTTTTTAAAGTTAAATGCTAGTTCTCTATGTACAGCTGAAGCTTTTAAGCCAAAAATGTCTGAAGTGATGTATTTGACTGTAAAGTCTGGTGCAGCTCTGGCATTGTTTATCAGCACTCCTGATTTTTTTCTGATAAAATATTAGTACAGAAAGTGGAAAACAGCAATAAGAGTTCATAGCATTTTACATTACCAAAACATTATAGTGAATTAGTTGATATTTGCAACATCTATGTAGGATAGGAATGTAAATAGTTTTCCTCTCACGATTACCTCTTTTTACAGAGGTAAAAACAGACAGAGATGAAGCTGACTTGCTTCACATCGCAAATCCTGTATACTATGTCTTTTAAAAGCTTTTGCATAATGACAGCTAAGTAAGCTAAGTATGGATTTTTACACACACAGAGTCCTCCCCCCCTCCATATTAAAACTCATAAGCATCCAGAAGATCCAATATAAGAATGCAGCCACCATCCACTGGAGCTAATAAAATTGATATACTGTGGTTTAGCAACATGCTTAATCCTGTGTGTAATCGAAGTCTATGGGTAATCCCATAGATTTAGAGTTGAATTACTCATAATCCTGTAATGTTGCATTTGATTAATTAACTTGTTCAAGTATTAAGCCCATTTTAAGGAGGAACTTAAGAACACTGGAAACTAAGATTTGGCTTAATCCTGCATTGCAATCAGTCAAGGTTCCTGTACAGTATGTAATTTTGATATTAAATGGAATAGTAAAAGAGAAAGTAAACATGTTTTAGGATTGAGCCACAGTGTTTAATCTTCCTTTCCATGAAGAAAATGAGAGAATGCACATCAACTAAATAGCAGAGCCTTAGAGAAACAAAAAATTAGAAGAAGGTCTGTGAACAGCAGGAAGTAAAAAGTTTGTTAGGATAATTGTTGAAAATACTAACTTCAATTCTGCTTCAGAAAAAAGTAGCAAAGCAGCACTAAAAATACGAGAAAGGTCTTCATACTATTAAGGGTAGAAAATGAGGATTTACTTGCTAATTATAAATGTTTCTTCACCGCTGATCCAAACTCTCACAAATTCTCCGTATGTCTTGTTGTAGTAGTTGCAGGCATTACCTACTCCCATCCAGAGAAATCTCCCATGTGAAATGAGGGGACCGATGCCCATACAGTATCCTGGCCCTAAGAAACAGGGTAAGAAAAGTTTAATCTCAGCAGTGCTCACTGGAAAGAATATACCTCGGAGTATCAGCCTTTTGAAAGGAGCTTTTTAACATGAAGGTTGAGTTCTGCATTGGGCCATTCACATACACAATCCAGTTCTGAAGTTCTATTTTAGAGAAACTTGCATCTATATTTTTGAAGACTCAGTATTTATGGAAGCCTGTAGTCTTTTCAATATACATACAGCTAATGACATTCACTACTTCTTTGTACAGCTACAAAGTGCTGCTTTGAGATGGTTTATGTTTGGAGGAACAATGGCTAGATATTAGAAAGAAGAAAATATCTAGGAAAAAAACATATGCTTTATTAATTTGTGAATGAGTGGTCTTGGCTGAATTTGTGTTGAAGTGTACTGGTAACACAACAGTCAATATCCTTTTGATGTAATTAAATGTAATTAGTCACATTTCTTCTGATGTCACTAATACTAAAGTGAGAAAACGGATATGTAAAGGAAATAAGTACTTTACTGGTGTGAACTTACTGAAGCATGCTTAAGTAGGAGCTAGGAATGGAATAATAAGCATTTAGTCCAAAAAGTTCTAACCTAAAACCTTCCAGTGTAACTCAGCAACAAATTACCCTCTTACAACAAAAAGGAGAAAGTGGAGACAGCAGAAGAGAATTTGCCTTTAATTACTTTTAAGAGGGAGTTTCCTTCTTCGGGGGAAGCTAAATTTGCCCCTTTTATCTGTAAAGCATAAATGTAACTTCAGAAAACAAAGCAAAGTGTTTTCAAATTTTTGCCCAGTGTACAAAAGTTTTGTAGGTTTCTTATGGCTCCACCACTTACTAACAGGAATTACAAGATCCCAGATGCTTTAAACACCTATAATCTTAAAGCATTTTCATTTAGTTCTTTTTATTGTTGATCCAATCAAACATTCAAATAGGAAGCTTAATCTTCTGTTGATACTTTCCCCTGTTCTCTAACTTTCAAAGAGTTTTAGAGCACCGAAGAATGTTTGTCAGGGATTTTTTTTTATTTTCCTCAGAATTTTATTCAGGTGCTGATGCAGTCGTTTTAGATGATTTCTGTTGACCCTCTTTGTGAGATGTGTACACTGTTCTCCTTCACACAGTAGGTCATCGCATTGCCTTTAACCAAAACAGGTTGAATTGAGTAATGTCTACTGTAAACCCCTAAAACGTTACAGAAGGGGCCTTCTGAAAGGAAAACTATTTGATGTTTTCCTGTTCTGGAGGTGCCAAGCATGAAGAGAAAAACTGATAATCTACTAAAATCTGAACAATTTCCTAGGTAACAGTTTATTTCTAGTAAAGACAATTTAGAAAGCTTTAAACTTACAACATGTAAAAAGAAGTCTGCAATGCACATGAAAATATTAACATCTAGAGTTTTTAAAATGATATGCATAATAAATTAGACGACTAAATGTCATATATTTGTATAGCAAAACCAGGGTTCTTATGGAAGTTCTAAGGTTAGAGCAAGCCTGATTTCTTTTATCACATATTTTAAAAAGCTGTATTATTTAAAATGGCTCTTAGAGTAAATTTTGTTGACATTCAATCATTATTTTGGTGCTGCTTTCTCAATTAAATCTGAGAAATAAAAAAAACCCCAAACAACCCAACTTTCACAGCTTTTAGGTGATACTATAGCTACAGTTAACTTACCTGGTATTGATGAAGTTTCTTCATGATTCCATATCAGAAACAGAAAGCACATGAGAATGAGTATGGGCACTGTGGCCACTGGCATTGTAGCCGGTACTAGGCTGGTGATGTTGTAATGCATTGGGTTCAGAGTTTCCAGTACCATCTTTGCTTTAGAGAGAGAGAAAGTGGAGATAGATTTTTTTTTTTCAAAGCTCAGATATATATTCTACTTTAGTTGGTACTTCTTAGCCCCTTTGTAAATGAGCAAATTAGCTCTCGAGGTAGCTTTATTTTATGAGAGAGACCACCTTGAGTGCTTGCCAGGGTAAGCTACATCACAAGTCAAAACAATGCAGCAGACACTCTTTTTCCTTGGAAATAAGAGAGCTTTTCTGACCTTGACGTTAAAGCATAGTTTTGGATGCTTTGGCTGACAGACATCTTATCTCTGTATTGACTTGGCTGGCCAATGCTGAGGTTTACTCCTTGCAAATTTCTAACCAAAACACAAGA
The DNA here is from genome assembly GCA_025345505.1 of Todiramphus chloris collaris. Classification (NCBI taxonomy): domain Eukaryota; kingdom Metazoa; phylum Chordata; class Aves; order Coraciiformes; family Alcedinidae; genus Todiramphus; species Todiramphus chloris. The sequence continues at coordinate 1,122,336 of JANVCC010000036.1, forward strand.
AATTAAACTTTCAGCACGTGTGGAAGTTTTGAATGAGTTCACTTGCAAGCTTTAATTTCTGTTACTTAGCCTTTTTTCTTCCTGCATGACTTTAGTGCTGGAGTCCTTGAATTTCCAGAATAACTGTGGTCTTTTTTCACAATACTGATAGAGTGTATCCCAGGTTTTTGTTTGAAACAATTCATTATGCTGTGGTTTTTTTTATTGTCAACCTTTGAGTGTAATGTAGCATATTGCATTTCTTTATGGCTCTTTTGCTAAATACTTTGAAAAATGTAGTGTATGCCCTAACAAACAGGGTCATGGATTGCCTTTTCTCAGACAGGAACCAGCATTTGGCACAGGAAAGAAAAATAAGCAAATGGACAGGTCTGTTATGCATTGGGGAGTAGAAGGATTCCCTTAAAGATTTTTTGGCATGTTTTTGCTTTGAGTCACAACATATGAGACGACATTGTTCCTGAGAAGGAAGGTGTTATTTTATGAATAAGAACTCACATAACTGCAGAAAGATACTGCCATGAATATGATAGATACTTCTCAGACAGTAAAAATATTGGTATTTATGGTTGAAGTAGAAAATGTATAGCATACAAGCAAAACCCTGGGGAAGGGAGCAAGAAGTGGCTCAAAACCTTGCAGATGCATGCAGTACTTCCTTATTTTGGATGATTGGTATGCAAGGCTTCTGGTACAGTTGTGATCTATGACCCAAAATGACTATGGCTGGGTGGCCCTGAATACCATGTTATTCTAATAGCTAGCAGTACACTGCTTGTGATATGTACGTGGACAATCTCCTATCTTGTACATGTTCAACTGCTGTTTCATGTTGCAAAAAACGTTTTTCTAATCCCAAGCGCTTTTTCTCATGTCATGGTATTTATTAGCTTCATCAATGCACTCTTGCACACTAATGATCTCTGTTCAGTACAAGTAAAAATGCTGGCTTTACATTTCGTTGAGTACTGTTACCACAACAAAAGCATGCCTGTATGGGTATGTAAATACTTCTATTGGTTTCAATCCCTTTGACTATAATAGTCAAATAGCTTGCAGTATTAGAGAAGGAAATAACTACAGTTAGGGCATAGTTTCACTTTTTTATTGCTTTCTATCTGGATTGACTTCATCTTTGTACTCCATTGCATAAATTGTCTCTGAAGCCCATTGTTCTTTTTGTTTTGGTGGTTTATTTATTTTTTTTCTTTCATCTCCAAGATATTCTGGTGTGTCTGTACAGTAATTTTTCTGCCTTGTATTCCCTGTAAAGATAAGTATGCAGGTGGTTATGGATTTGAGTGGTATGAAATAAACACACCTATAGGTACAAATATGTATTTATGAATATTATATCTGTAGGTTAAGCCCTGCTAGAGTTCAAGCACAAGTTTCCATCTCCTCTTCTTCTAAAATATGCCCCTGAGTTTTGATCTTGTTCGGTTCTTAGCTATTCACAGATAAACCTTATCTTCATTTTGACAGAGAAATGAAGGCAGGTTTCTATCTTTTCAAAGCAGTGATTGTAATGGATTGGATTTTAGTTCTAGATTACCCCAACTTCATAAGTTTATAATTTTTTAGTAAAAGAATAAAATCCTTTTTTGATGTAATATGATAACCAGTATGTCAGTGTGCACCTTACTGTTAGATTTTAATTTTTTATATCCTGGATCATGCTTTCACATAGATAAAGTATTAAAGGCATTGTATTAAATTTTAATTCTTTTGACCTGATCTGAAGCAGTCTTATTTTTACTCAAAGTGGCTCCTGAAGCTTTTAAAAAAAATACATTTGACATTTCTTGTATTGAGAAGCTCTTCACTTCATTTTAATGAGTGAAGACTTTCAGGGTTTTCATTTCTAATACTTTTTTATTGCAAAAGTCAAGTGGACAATGAAAATGTTGCCTTAAAAATATTTCAACTGAACTGCTCATTCTGATGGAACCCGTTGTATTTTTAAGGAATTGTCCATGAGGTAAATTGCTTCTAATAAAAACATAGCCAAATAAATTTTGATAGTAAGTGGTCACTGAATTGACTCAGGAAGTTTAGAAATGGGAAAAAAGCTAGAGTGCCCATTGTGCATGGAAGAAGCTTTCACTGTTCTTTCTCATTTTTTCTTGAAATCTTCTATAAGTGATTTTCCTTTCCTTGCAGCTGTTTGAGGTATGTGTCTGATCAGAGGGATTTGTCAGCTCTGATTTTTGCTTATATGGCAGAGGTGAGACAGGGCAAAAAGGCTTTTAAAGTCAAACAGTGTGAGGAAAGAGACTTATAACGAGGGAGTACTTTTGTGGCAGAATAGATGGATGTGCATAGGCTGCCTGACCTGCCAATAATTGTGGATCTGAACAGTATGGGAAAGCCGTACTGACAGCAGAGGGCTCTTTGTATTACTGATCTTTGACTAGAAATCTCTGTGAGAAAATTCTAGGTTCTGTTAAACGTTTTCTTGCAACACATGATATGATGAATGATGACAAGGTCTGCACTAAAGAGAAACATCCATATATATAAAGGACAACTGTGCTAACCTCTTCTATATTAAGAAGAAAAGAAGGGTAATTATAGTGGGTGACTCTCTTCTGAAGGGAACAAAGGGGCCCATTTGTCCACTGGACCCATCCCACAGTGAAGTCTGCTGGGGCTTGGTTCTCCCTGGGGCTTGGGTTAGAGATATAGAAAGAAAACTCTCTAGTCTGGTGCAGCCCTCTGATTATTGCCCTTTGCTGGCCATCCAGATTGGCAATGACGAAACTGCAGAGGAAAGTCCAAAGGCTATCAAAAAGGATTTCAAGGCATTGGAGCAACTGCTTGAAGGCCCAGGTGTGCAGGTGGTGTTTTCATGAACCCCTCGAGTGTCAGGGAAAAATACTGCAAGAGAGTGGAAAACACACCTGATCGACATGTGGCTCAGGGGCTGGTGCCACCAGTGAAATTTTGGGTTCTTTGATCATGGGGAAGCTTATATAGCGACAGATGGAGTACGTATGTCTCAAAGGGGGAAAAGGATCCTTGCACAGGAGCTGGCAGGGCTCGTTGAGGGGGCTTTGAACTAGGCTTGAAAGGGGAAGATGATAAAACCAGGCTCACTAGAGATGAGCCCAAGGATGGTCTTCTGTCTGCCGTCCCACTCGAGATGGGAAATGGTGATAAATACAACAACAAAAAGATAGGGCTCACTAATAGGTTGCTAACGATGGAAGTGGCTGGGAACGGTCAGCTTCCAAAAATGAAAACTCATTGCTTGACTCCCTCTTTGAAATGCTTATATACCAGTGCACGGAGCACGGGGAATAAGCAGGAGGAGTTCGAGATCTGGGTTAGGTTGCATGGATACGATAGAAGTGCAACAACTGAAACATGGTGGGACAGGTCACGTGACTGGAATGTGGTCATGGGTGGCTGTGTCCTTTTCAGGAAAGACAGGCCAGCAAGGTGAAATGGTAGAGCTGCTCTTCATGGGAGAGAGCAACTACAGTGCACTGAGCTCTGTCCAGGGGTGGATGAGGGGGGAGTTGGGATCTTATGTGGCAGTAACAGAATACCAAGTAGAATGACAATCCTGGAGACTTCAGCAGGGCCAACTTTGGCCTTTTCAGGCAATTGCTAGGGGAAATCTCATGGGACAGGGTACTAGAAGGTAAAGGGGCCCAAGGTAGTTGGTTAGCATTCAAGGATCACTTCTTCCAAGCTCAAGAGCTGAGCATCCCAACAGGTAGGAAGTCAAGAAATGGTGCCAGGAGACCTGCATGGTCAAACAGGGAACTGCTGGGCAAACTCAAGTGGAAAAAGTCTACAGATCATGGAAGGAGAGGCTGGCCACTTGGGAGGAGTGTAAGACTGTTGTCAGAGGATGTAGGGAGACAACTAGGAAAGCTAAGGCCTCCTTGGAATTAAACCTTGCAAGAGAGATCAAGGAGAACAGAAAGGGTTTCTTCAAATACGTTGCAGATAAAAATAACACTGGAGCAATGTAGGCCCCCTGATGAATGAGGTGGGTGCCCTGGTGACAGATGATAAAAAGAAGGCGATAAAAAAGAATGCCTTCTTTGTCTCTGTCTATACTGCTGGAGGTTGTCCTCAGGAGCCCCAGACCACTGAGGCCCCAGAGGAAGTCAGGAAGAAGGAGGAGTTTGCCTTCATTGATGAGGACTGAGTTAGGGACCAATTAAGCAATCTGGACATCCATAAATTCATGGCTCCTGATGGGATGCACCCGTGAGTGCTGAGGGAGCTGGCAAAAGTCATTGCTGGGCCACTCTCCATCATCTTTGGTAAGTTGTGGGGAACAGGAGAAGTGCCTGAGGACTTGGAAGAAAGCAAATATCACTCCAGTCTTCAAAAAAGGGCAAGAAGGAGGACCCATGTAACTATAGACCAGTCAGCCTCACCTCCATCCCTGGAAAGGTGATGGAATAACTTATTCTTGGCACTGTCTCTAGGCATACCAAGGAGAAGGGCACCATCAGGAGCAGTCAACATGGTTTCACCAAGGGGAAGTCATGGTTGACCAACCTGATAGCCTTTTATGAGGACATAACCAGGTGGATAGATGATGGTAGTGCAGTGGATGTGGTCTATCTCGGTTTCAGTAAAGCACTTGACACAGTTTCCCACAGCATCCTCACAGCTAAACTGAGAAAGTGTGATCTGGATGACTGGGAAGTGAAGTGGATTGTTAACTGGTTGAAGGAAAGAAGTCAGAGAGTTGTGGTCAGTGGGGCAGAGTCTAGTTGGAGGCCTGTATCTAGTGGAGTCCCTCAAGGGTCGGTACTGGGGCCAGTACTATTCAATATATTCATCAATGACCTGGATGAGGGCACAGAGTGCACTGTCAGCAAGTTCTCTGATAACACCAAAGTGGGAGGAGTGGCTGACATACATCAAGGCTGTGCTGCCATTCAGCGAGACCTGGACAGGCTGGAGAGTTGGGCAGGGAGAAATTTAATGAAATATAAGAAGGGCAAGTGTAGAGTCTTGCATCTGGGCAAGAATAACTCCACGTACCAGTATAAGTTGAGGACTGACCTGTTGGAGAGCAGCGTAGGGGAAAGGGACCTGGGGGTCCTGGTGGACAGCAGGACGACCATGAGCCAGCAATGTGCCTGTGGCATCCTGGGATGTATCAGAAGGGGTGTGGTTAGTAGGTTGAGAGAGGTTCTCCTCCCCCTCTACTCTGCCCTGGTGAGGCTGTATCTGGTATATTGTGTCCAGTTCTGAGCCCCTCAGTTCAAGGACAGGGAACTGTTTGAGAGAGTCCAGCGCAGAGGCACAAAGTTAATTAAGGGAGTGGAACACCTTTCTTATGAGGAAGGACTGAAGGAGATGGGTCTCTCTAGCTTGGAGAAGAGGAGACTGAGGGGTGACCTTGTTAATGTTTATAAATATGTAAAGGGCAAGTATCAGGAGGATGGAGCCAGGTTCTTCCCAGTCTTAACCAGTGATAGGACAAAGGAGCAACAGGTGCAAGCTGAAACATAGGAGGTTCCACATAAACATAAGAAAAAGCTTCTTCATAGTGAGGGTGACAGACACTGGAATGGGCTGCCCACAGAGGTTGTGGGATCTCCTTCTCTGGAGACATTCCAAACCCACCTGGATGCATTCCTGTGTGACCTGGTCTAGGTGATCCTGCTCCGGCAGGGGGGTTGGACTACATGATCTTTTGAGGTCCCTTCCAATCCCTAACATTCTGTGATTCCAGTTAGAGCTTTGTACTTAATGACTGTGTCAGTAGAAGTGCAAATTATGTATCATATTATTAAATTGATGCTGAAAAATTCTGACTGTTTTGAGGAGAAGCTCATAAAACTGATTGAAAACTCTTGAAGAACCATTCTTGAGTGCTGGAATTCTTCTCTGTAGTGGTTCACCTGTCAGGAGAGACATGGGGAAAAAAGTCTGCTACTTGTTATAAATCCCTAAATGTTTGTGCCCAATACTAGCAGCATCTGAAGAAACCAACTTCGGTCTAATTAAAAAGTTTGGAAAACTAAAATTTTAAATAGACTGATTTCATATAAAAATCTACTGGTATATATAAGCCCAGTAAGTCTTTATTTTTCCAGCTAAAATGTAGTCTTTCTCTCTTTCTAGAAGCTGCTTCTACATATTGCTTGTTTTCATTCGATTAAGATTGATGGTTTCATGGTTCAGACTTCTACATGTGTATGTAGATAGCTTTTGTTGTGCATTTCACAACCTGAAGGCTAATGGCTAGCTAATTAAGTGGTGGTTTTCTTGTATTACTTCTTTGGATGCTGCCTGAACCTGCAGTATTCTGGGAGGACAGTGGCTTATGGTCTCTGCGCTGGTGGTTTTTTTTGTACCGGGGGTATGTTTTGTTTACCGGGGGTAAATTTTGTAATTAGTAAGTTTGTAATTAGTTTTAGGAACATAGCTATCTTGCTATATTGGGATTATAGCATTTAACATAGGATGAGAATTGCAAATCAGATTGCTTTGATAGAGCTCATGCTGAAGAAGTTCCACACAACTATTTTAACATTGTCTTCAAATGGTTGATTTTATTCTTTACCCAGATGTTGAATGAGAATTTATATATGGAAACACTGTACAATTAGTTGCATTTGAGTGGAACCTATTGTCAGAAACATTGAAAAGAATCTACCTTTTTGTTGCATGACTACATTCCTTTTAAATAATTAATGCGAAGTAGCTAATTATCACCAGGTGTACAGCATATGTCACATAGGCCTTGATAAAAGCATTGTCTTGTTCCCTTGAAAGTCTATGAGTTTAAACTGAGATCACCTCAAAAGACTTTTTTTTTAAACTTGAGTGTTTACTTCCTTGTAAAACTGAGCTGTACAATTACTCTGAGAGCATCAGATTGCATGTTTGTTTAGTGTCACCTTGGAAATAGTTCCCTGGTATTCTGTGGTCTCTTCCAATGCTGTATTTCTTTCAGGATGCAATGGGAATGTTACTGAGAAATTTCCATCACAATTTATTGTTCATCTAGTATTGTGTTACTCTTTTGATATTCTTTGTCTTTGATGACAGTATTTTTTACTTGCTCTCAATCTGTGCTTTAGTGATCTGATCCTTGTCTCTAGATGACAACCATCTTATGGATGATTTCAATTGCAATTACAACGTGTAGAACCACCTTTTTAAAGTTAGGTGCTTGTATTATTCTGCTTTTGAAAGCCCTCTGGCTTGTCTGGCTTTGTTTCCTACTTTTAATCCAATCCTTTACAACTCAGAAGAAAGATAATTATGATAAAATGTGAACATTAGGGATTGAATACACTGCAGGTGGTTCCCTTTTTCAGCCACTTATGGAGTTTGAGTCAGTGGGCTAGAACTTGTGTAGCCATAGAGGTCTATCATGCCTAATTCCTATGGAAATGTAGTCTAGCAATGTTGAATAATTATAGCCTTGTAGAAAAATCATGTGCTATTTGCTTACTATGAAATCTAACCTAAATGACACTTTTTTATCTGTTGTTTAGGTTAGAGTTTGAGAAAGAGGGAAGGAAGAGGTGATAGCTCAGTCAAGCAAGATTGATACATTTTATGTCTGCTGCTATTTGGAATTGTTTCTTAATTTTAGTGTACCTTCTTATGCAGTGTTACCTGGTTTCACAGCTGAATAGGTTCTATCCTTAGAGCATGTTTCTTTGAGTTCAAGTTCTGTCAGTTGCCAGCAGTATCCCTTCTAAAATGCTAGTGTATATTTATTATATGTTGGTGGCCACTTGTGTTCCATACACAACAGTAACCAATACTTGACTTTACTTGACTTTTCTCATCTGCCTCAGGGGCCACAGGACTCAATTTCTTGTCACCCCTCCTACTCAAAATGTAGCATAAGATTGCAAGGTGCAGAGAAGGTTGGAGTTGCAGTACAGTTGTAAATGCTGACATTCCTGTTGTTTGGAGTCTCTTTGGTCAATCAGTTTTATGAGCACCAGCTAGTACTAGCATGTGTGGGTCTGAGACTTAACTGGTCAATGCAGACTGAACCCACTGACAGGGAAACAAGGATGTTAATATTATCTCCTATGAATGTAGAACTCTTTTTGAATGTCATTTTGTTCATGTTAATTTGTTTGGATAACTGTAGTAAAGGCGATGACTCTTTTCTGTGCCTTTACATTTTGTCTGCAACTTTAATTTTGTGAACTTACCATCCTTGTGCCTGTCATTCCAGGTCATTTATTGAGATATTTTTTGGGCTAAACCAGAAGTTGTCACATATCAAATAGAGTAATTTACACACACATTTAGTTATCATGAATGAGCCCTTTCAAGCCATCATAATGAGCATGAAACTGTAATTTCTGCAAGGTGATAGTCAAATAGGTACCCTACAGGCTGCTCTTCTCATGATTTATGTAAATGATTTTTCTAGTACAATGGCACTGTTAGTTCTGCTTTTAAACATTCCAGAGAAGTTACTTGATCCTGTTAGTGATCCTTAATGCCAAAGATCTGATATTGCTGACATGTAACCAAGTACTGACCAAGATGATAAATTATTGCTAAAATTTTTCATCGAGTTTATAATAAGCTTCCAAGATAAAGTATTTACACTATAAAGTATTTTTACTACAGCTTGGTTTGGATGTTGTCTTTGGGACTAGCCTGTGAAAGTTCTGATAATCTGACAGTCGATTCAAATGTATCCTTCTAGAAATTGCTAGCTACTTTAGATGTCTAAACTGATTGTCAGAGGATGAATATTCATGTTCTGAGAAATTACTTTCCACTAGAGTGTTAAGTGTTCAAAACAGCTAGCCAGTCTTAAAACCATGGCTGCCTGTAGTGAGCAAGGCTTTGGGATGATAACCTGCTCTGTGTAACTAAAGTTTGGTAGTCATCTGTCTCCTTGCTGGACAGTATCCATACCATTTTCTTGTAGCTATTTATACTACGTGGATATGTGAGGCAAGGTACGCTGTGTCCTTCCCAAACGATTGTACAAAAAGGGTTTCTGCTTTCTGAACAATCTGTAATTACATGGTGATTTTTCATTCAGAAGAATGATCTGAAATTAGAATTTGGACTATGTCCTCTTCTGAGGTTTTAATTGCAGTCTGATGTATAATTTGGAAAAATAACTTGCCAGTTTTAGTACCTTTTGCAAAAGGTCTCATTGTTGCTTAGGAACCAGTGTAATGTCCATGTGTTGCTGTTTATACCGGGAGCGGAGAGATGCAGCAACACACAAATTCAGCAAGAGCAGGCAAAAGAAGCAACTTTATTAATTTCTAACCCCATTTTCTATCCCCTAGCCCCACAGGGCGATGGGTCAGTGATCACCCATCTCCTAGGGTGAGTGTCTAAAGTCCTACAACACCCATTGCAAATTATTTTTCCAATGTACCATAAACAGAACTTAGCAAAGCACCAGGTGTTGGTCCAGCGTACAAAAAACATCCTACTGTTTCTCATAACTTGTGTGAGAAAGGCAGGATTCTCACCGAATATTGTGAGAACCTGAGAAAATCCCTCTGCTAGCAGCTTTTCAGCATCCATTTCCATGAAAAGTACTATCCACGTTAGAAGGCAAAAGGGTTTAATCTGAAACATCTTGTGAAGCAGAATAGGTATGTGAGCTTGTCAGACCTGTGGAGATACACAAACTTCTGCAGTATTAGTAAGACTGTATTTTACTGTTTGTCTACCCCAAATTTTCTGTAAGAACATCATAAGCTCTGAGTAACTCAAAATTAACCAGAAAATGAGTTGTGGGTAGACAATTGAAATTTCTCACTAACGTGCTTTTTATCAGACTTCATTGTGATAACTATGGCAAAGCAGACCTATATGAGGAGGGTTGTCTGTATGTAGCTACTACCTTGTTGCTGTTATTACTGGGTGGGTTGTTCTGTTTCTAATTTGGCAGATAGAAAGCAGCTCTCTGCCATAATTATATCTCTGCTGTAGTACTTTTATTGATAGCAAATACTTTGACCAACTTAAGCAAAAAGTTAGTTGACACAGAAGGGACCACTGTATGCAATGTAAGTTAAACTTTTTACTGTATCTTTTTTTTTCCTGGCTATAAATACCAAGTATTCTATCAACATACGAAAATTAATCCTGAAGAAAATTTATCTGGGTATTTGAAAAAAAACAAGGCCAAGGAAGAATGCATGCCTATTCTCAAACTATTCTTCTTGCAAATGACTTTATTAATCAGAAACAATTATTAACTAAGGTGTAGTAGCTTAAAGAAAAAAATAAGAGTTTTCCACAGGAAGCACCAACTGAGAGAGAACAAGCTATGACACAATGAACAAATTCTCTGGGTCAATTCCAGACTTCTTCTACCTGATGACCTTTTTTTAACCTCACTTATAATCCATTTTTTCCTTGCTGTGACAATGATATTTGGAAATGTTAGTTTGTCCAAATGCACTCAATTTCCAACTAATTCTACATTGTGGTACATTATCAACACTTGACAGTGTCCATTATGTGCTATGTATTCTACCGTAACTTTTTCATGGTACACATCTTTGCATGAAAGGTAGTGAATGGAACAAAATCCACTTTAGAGTAGATAGAATGAAATCAGAGATCACAGAAACATTGAACAGAGTTTGGTTTTTAATCATTGGATTAAAAAACCCTAAATTTTTTAGTATTTCTTGGGTAAGATAAACACTTTTGGAAGGTTGAATGAACACTTTCTAAGGATGATTAAGATTAAGAATGTTGTGTCATTTTTTTAAAAAGAAACTTTTTAGAATACTTACAAAATATATAACACAATCTTGTTATTTTAGCACCAACAATTTGGTTTAATATCTGTAGATTTTCTACTAGAAAGAAATCTCTATTTAGATAGTGACAACATATAATTTACACAAAGTTTATTATAGTAACTCGGATCAAAGCAGCTCCAGAAGACATCCTTCCCACTCAAAACCAAAACAAACATTTCTGTAACATCCTACTCGTGCTATTTGAAGCAAAATGCTAGAATACAAATTAAAAATTTACCTGGTCCTCTTGTTACTTCTTGATTTTTACCGGTGAAGAGCGCTATCTTTGATACGGATGTGCTCCTTTTAAAGATCTGAATAGGTTTTCTGGTGATTGCTCTCTGTGGCATCTTTTATGCAGGTGCTTCTTGTTGCTAAGAGATCAGTTGCTTAGAGATGGAAGTTTGTTTTTTGTAATAGATCAGGGGCCATTGCTATTGAAAAGAAAATTTTATGATTTACCTCTACAGTTCAAGGTATCTTCTGCAAAATAGCCAATGACAGACGTACATATGCCTAACACTGATTAGAATTTTAACTGAAGAATAAACCAGAAGACTGAACAAAGTTTTTTTATTACATTTAATGGCTCTGAATATCAAGGAAAGAGGTTCCTCTTTTAACGGGAGGTGCGATTAGCAGAAATTACGTTAATTCTTTGCCTACCATATCTAAATGTATTTTTCATTTCCAACAGGAAGAGAAGTCCAAAAGTCTTATTCTAAATCTGGGATGCATAAAGTTGTCGATAACCTTTTGTAAGATACAATGCTGCACTGCTGTTGGCATAGTATATATATTTTTGTATACACTTACCTTTATATTCCTAATCAATTTGGTAACTCTGCAGAATTACTGTACAAACTAAAGGCTGGTTTCTCTGCTTGGTGATGCTTTTTTTTCTTTTTTTGCTGCAGCCTTGGGCAACATGAACAAACCCAGTTCACGAAAATCCAAATGTTTTCAAGAACTACATCAAAAAATTGCATGAAACCTTAAAATAAGGATCAGAAATCTATAGATGAAGGTGATGATGTTATTAAAAGACAAGAGTAACACAGAACTGTGGATAAGGTACTTGTGTCTGGTGCTTACTGTTTTGAAACACCAACAGAAATCTGAATTTTCTCAGTTTCTGCTATAGGAAATCCTTAGCTTACTCATCCACCTCTTCTATAAATTTAATGTACAAGTCCAAATAAATTGTTTTGTGAAATAGGTCAAAATCCTCTTTTTTTTTTTCTTTAGCACTCTCAAATTTAGAAAATCCAGTCACTCAAGTCCATTTTCAGCAGGGCTGTGTTATGCCCTCTGGCAGTAAGACACTATGCATCCTTGTCTTGCCCTGTCAGGCCACAAATGAAGAAGATTCCCGTAAAACCATTTTCATTCTTCTTTTTCTGGATTTGCTCAAGAATTTTGCATTAGCATTTAAAAGGAATAAAATAAAACAAATGGGAGCACTTCTAAAGAAAACACATCTAGTGGGTAAAAGGGTCTTATAACTAAAGGACCATGATCTCACTTGGAATAAATGGTACTGAAAAGCTACATACAGTAGTTCTAGTGATAGAATATTTTTAATTCAGGGAAGGCTAGAAAAGGCCTACAATTTTATTGAATGTGAAACGTCTTTTGAGAAGCCCTTCCTTAAAGTAAGTAAATAAATAAATAATGCAGGCAGTTTGGGGAGAACAAGGACTGAATTCATGTGGAAATGCTCCTGGCAGTACTGAAACCTCATTTAAGATACAGAAATTACACAACCAGAAGCCAACATAATTTCAGTCTCAAAACTGAACTCTTGTTCTTTTTCCATTTGCACACACTCTTCCATATCTGTTTATTATGCAGACACTTGTTTGCAGTACTGGCAGAAATGGGCAGAACTTCAGTGAACAATTCTATCGTGTCCTGCATTTAGAGCTGGTCATACTGATGAACAGCACAGTATCTGATGTTCTGAAAGCGTTAAGCTTTGATTTATGTCAAAAAGAGAGGTTTTTAGTTTTTAAGCCTACCTAAAAAATCTGTGGGAAGGTGTTTTGTTGTTTTAACAGGTCAGATGTATGTTTTTATTGCTTGTAGACTAGGCATAGTTTTGTTCTGGAGTAGCTAGATTTTGTGGCTGGTTTTCTTCCATTTTATTATATATTTCTTATAGATTATTAATGCGGACACAGTAATATAAGTTATCATTTCTGAAGGAAATGGATAATTGTTTCATGAACGCCAAATTAAGAAATATTTATGCAGCATTGTAAGAAAATGTCCATAGAAAGTTTACAGCTATTTCCCATGATTTGAAACTATTTACTGCCTTTAGTGTTGCTTTGGTTTCAGCTGCTGAGAATAATATCTTGTGTTGATCTTTTTGCTAGTTTTTGTGTGTTTTAATTTTTTTTGTTAATTTTTTTAATTTGTTTTAATTTTTTAATCCCTACGTATTTTAATCAGAAGTCAAACTCAGTGTTTGTTACCACTGCAAACACATCATAGCTTTTGTGTTCTGTCCAGGGTATAAAGGGAAGTTGTGATACTTCAAACCCTTGTGTGGTTGCAGCTGTCACTCCCTGACTCTGGAAATGGTATGTTCTTTTTTATAGGTATTGGGTTAGGTTTTTTATAGGTATTAGAGAGCAACATGGCTATTGGAATAAGAGCTCTGGAAGTTGCTAGTTTCATTATTGCTGCATTGCAGTCAAAGCAAATGTTAGCTTAATTTGGAAGCATATCATTAGATATTCCTTATTATACATGCAGATGGTAAGAATATTAAAAAAAAAATTAAAAAAGATTAAGAATGAGGAGTTTGATAAGAAATTAATGTAAAGAATGTGAACCTAATACAATTTCTTTCTTTGTCAGCATGTGTTGCTTGAGGTTTAGGGAAGTCCAAGAATGATCTGGCCAGTTTCCCACACAAACACATTTTGATTCCTTGCTCCATGATCATTTATTTAATCAAAAGTACTGATTCTTAAAAATGAAACATCAGGTAAAGTTTTTGTTGAGGCTTCTTCTTCTGTCAGTGCTATGTCCCTACTTACTGATATGAACAAGTTGTGCATGAATAGTAATTCAGGGGCAAGAAGCCAGTTGAATTGGTCATAAAGTCACAAAAATGGGTTAAATAATGTGAAAATACTTGCTTATTATTAAACTAGGTTTTGTCAAGACTGACTTCTGTGGGTTGTATCTTTAAATCAGATATAATTTCCATATACCAGAGAATACATATTTAAGTTCTTTCTTGCCCAAGAATTCCTGGAACTTTGCATAATGCATCCAGAATCATTGGACTTGTTGTTCACTACAAAGATCTATGGTTGAACGCTACAAATTCTTCAGACCCTGAGTAGGCATTCACTGAATTAACAAAGTTCTTTTTTATACCATTAAAAATAAGGCAGTTTTGTTTTTGTGTCATCCCCCCCCCAAATAAATTACAGTATACTTTTGAGGGAAAAGGATGCAAAATGCTCTTCGTAGTTGAACAGAAGGGTATGGAACCCTATATGGACCCTGTAGTTTATATGGTAAAATGTATTAGAATTACTCTTTATAATATAGAAGTTTTATCAGCCATGAGAATAGCTAATGTTAAAACTGTAAGGTTCTCTTGCTAGCAAGCAAAATTTTCCAACAAAACATACGTTGTCGAAGTTAATAATTCCCTTAAAATTGCATTGGGTAAACTTGCATTTTTTTTCCTGCTTGTTTGGATTCACTTTCAGTGCTAGTAAAGTGCAAAGCACAGCAGAATGTTTGCAGGCAATCTGCTCCTAGCCACTGTAGTGCATTTCCAGTCAAGACTTGCAGCACTGCCATGGTAGGTGCCTGAGTGCTTCCTCTAAAGAGCTCTTTCATTTGGCCAGCATCTACTGCACTCTGAAACCTGTTTACATCTCTTTTATCAGCATTTCCATGAGCTGCTCTATTCAACCCCTTACAATAACATATTTATTAATTGTCATAAATTCCCACTTTCAAAGAGCAGTGTGTACATATGCAGATAAATTTTGAGAGAGTCGGTAGCACACAGTATTGGAAATCACTTATTTCATGTTTTGTGTGTTTATTTTTCTGATGTATCTTGGAAGGAGGTGGCCTGTTTAGCTGTCCTAACATTATACTCAGTACAGTGATGATCTTTTGTGCCTCTCCAGCAAAGTTTTCTTAATGCAAATTAGATTTTAGCTAGAGGACATCTTGAAGTCCATTTCAGCCTTAACTGTAATGTGATCCTGTTCATCTGACATCTTTCTAGCAGCATATCTGCTCCTCTGCTCCAATCCAACTTGTCTCAACCTTTTACCATTGGCTTGGAAACGAAGGGTTTGTTAGATCCTATTTTTCTGTCATCCATAATTCAAGGTTCTATTTAGTGAAGAATGTTCACTACCATCTCCTCCTCCTTCCTCTTTAAGCGACGAAGAAAATTTCTGCATAATCTTGCTGTAACACTGCTGTGCATAGGAGCTCAGCATCTGTGGTGGCTGCTACTCTGTTAATATATTACACATAAAAATCAAAATACTTGTGTGTTCAGTGCAGTGCTCATAAGTAGGCCTTCCACAGGGTTCCAGCAGCTACAGGATGCTTCCCCAGAATCTCTGCTTGTTGAAAAGTCTTTACCAATGTTTAAGGAGTGCCAAATGAAAGAAAATCTTTGGGAGAAGTTTATTATGCTGACAGGTGAGAAAGAGTCAATGAGTGCCTCTCAAGATCCTTTCTGCCTGCACTGTCTTGAGATAGGTACAAGTGTTCACAGATTATCACCTTTTGGCACTTGGGGTTTGGTGGGGTGTTTGGCTTTTTTTTGTGTTTGTTTTTTTACTGTTTCTGTTGTTGATGGAAAGACACTGTAGGTGGGCTTGAACACTCAAAGAGGTCTCTTCACTAATTTCACGTGGAGCAGATGCAGGAAAAACTGTAAGTGCTATGGCTGAATGCAGCTTCTTTAGGAGTCATTTGTGTACCTATGTTTTTATTTTCTTAAAAATGTGTCACACTTGGTATTTGTGTGCTCGTTACAATCATTCTTTCCCTGAACAATGCATATGTGTGTAGCTGCACAGGAGCTAATGGCATAGTTCAGCTTTTTTTTTTGAGTGTTTGTCACCTCAAACCTGTACCACCTAGTTTAAAGAAGGAGGTGCACATGCCATGTTTCAGTTTTGGTGAGTAGATGTTTAGGTTACTCATACAAAAATGCAGAATTCACCGTGGCATTGTATTAATATCAGAATCTTAATGTATTAATATCAGCATGTTAATAGTTACTTGAGAATCATCTACCTCAACTGCTACCACATGAATTAATTACTACTTTGGAGTCTACTTTGAAATGTTTTGAGAATATTTTGAAAAATATTTATGTATCCAACACCTCTTCTATGAAGGGACTAGTAATGGCATACATTGGTAAGTCTTTTAGAAATACTTGCAAAGAAAAACTGTCTCTGTGATTGATTGTAGTTGTCTGTAGGAGGTGGTGATTGTCAGGCCTCCAAAAACATAAGAACCTTTCTGAAGCTTCAGTAAAATAAGGAGATGGTGGACTGTTTCCTCAGTATTTGGTCAGGAGAAGATGCTCCTGCTTCATGCTTTACATGAAGAATTTAATGTAAAAATACCAGATCCTGACCTACAAAGGTTGTATTGGTGTGCTGTTACCTGAATGGATTCTTTAATGAATGAGGAGATAACCCTGATACTTCTTCTAACTTTCAACAGATTGGCTTATTGGTAACTTTCAATTGTATTTTGTTTTATTCGTTGTGCTTACGGCAGTTAAGAGCAAAAGAGCTTTTTCTTAATACTAAATATTTGTTCTAATTTATAAAAGGCCAAAAAAATTAATGGAAATCTTTTGAAGAGAAATGGAGGGATAGATAATGGAAGCTTATGTATTTGTATATAGCTACCCTACTATGCTGTCAGTCTACCATTTTTTTGCAGTGTTGCTATTGCCTTTTGGAATAGGCATCAGAGGTTATTGTTCTTGCTTACTAAAAGGATTTACTTGGAATAAAATTAAGCTGCATTTTCTTGGTTACTCCCCCTAAAATCACTCTTCTCATTCTGTCCACATTAGGCTAGTGGAACAGCATTAAAAAATTGTCGGTGAAAGTCAAAATGGAAAGAGTTAACAAGATGGATATTTTTCTCCTATTAGTCTGCCTGCCTAAGTTCAGATCTTCAGACCATAGTAGACTACACTCGTTAATTCACAAGTACTACTTATTTTGAAGATGGGGACAGTGTGTTCTTGTCACAGGCAGCATCAGCTGTAATGAAATATTATAGGAACACGTCATGGATGTGCTATCTAAAACTAGCTATTAAGTGTCTGAGCATCTACAGTTTCAGCTTGTTAGCTCTTCAACTTGTTTACATTTTTTTTTTTCTTCTCCTGAATTGGTATTGCATCTGGTGAGAAAAAAAAAAAGGTGTGTGTGAAGATTTCTTCATCCTTGATGTGCAGAAGCTACTGAGAACTATCTCAGATTTTCTCATTGTCCATGGATGCAAGAATAATTTGAGAGCAGCCCTTTGGGCGGTGGAGAAAGGTGCTTGGAGAGACAATCTGCTCCTTTTTCACAGAAAAAACGTTCAGGCTATTCAGAGTAGTTTAGGATGAGTCTTCAGATTGCTATAGGCTTCTTTGATGGATATATACTCTTGTGCAGTGCTCTCTCATGTGATGATGGCAATAAAAGTGATGCTGAACTTGTATTTGAATGTGCAGACCCAGAGACAGAGTATGTTCTATTGAACTTTTAAACCGCTTCCCCCATTTTTACTTCTATTTTAATTTCTTTGAAGTAAGATGCATGCTATACCAGTATTATTTACCTGATTTACTCAGGATTTTACCACACTGATTCAGTATTACTATCTACTTTGTACTGTAAGTACTTGAATGCCTGAGCAGCTCATGCCAGATTTCCAATTTTGCATAACATGAGGGTTAGAATAATTTCATCAGAGAAGTGGAAAATGTAAGATTTGAGAACTTTTTGTAAGAACTTTTATTTTTGTAGTCAGCCTTCTCACTGATAAAATGGTATGCATGTATGGAAGAACGTATATGATTAAAAGCTCATCTGTGCTACATTAATACAACCAAACATATGTATGGGGTCCCACTGCAATGGCTGGCAGCCTCCTTTTCTGTATTAATATACTTTCTATCCATTGGTGCTACTTATAGAAAAACACTTTAGTATCCACTAAATTTTACCCAGCAAATTTCTGTTATTTGGCCATTGCAGTGGACCAGGAGTCCACTGTACTTTTGTTGTATCACATAGAATTCTTTTACTCAGTCACTTGGATATATTGGGAGATGTTTCAGGCATTTTTTTAATTTTTTTTTTTTTTTTTTTTTAAACAAATAGGGATTCTTTCCACCAAAAGTTGAAAATAAAAATGTTAAATTTTGCTAAAGGAGACTATATCCAAACCTCTAGTGAATATAATCCCAAGCAATCAAAGCAGTTGTCATGAGAGTGCTTACAAACCAGAACATTTTCAGTGCTGAAGGTGCTGCAGGCATTTCCTCAGTAGAATTAAAACACTCAGTGCAATACTCAAGGTTAGCTTGTAAAGAAGGTACATAGCAATCAAATGAAAATGCTTCTAACCACTTCTAGCTGTTGACTCCTCTGAACTGCTTCTTCAAGTGCTGTGGTTATTTTACTAATGGTAATGAGTTCTGTTGAGACAGCCTTGGCTGCACAAGCTCTGAAGTGGACAGGGTTCAGAGAAGCATTGTACTTCTGAACCATCTTACTTCTTGAAAGAATGGGAGGTTTGCAAAAGCGTTTTCTGTACGCAGGAGTTATTGCTTATATAAGAGCATTTCTTTTAAAGTTTGGGGTTTTTTTACTGTTACATAAATTTGCTTGTACGTCAGTCCAAGTTATGAAGCATTTTATGACTGGTCAGCCTCTCATAGACTGCTGGAGGTTTTGTCCATTTGTGCTGGTTTGGCAATACAAGAAGCAATATAGTGAAAAAAAAATACCATAAATGTTAATGAATCCATCTTAAATCTGGTAGTATGTTTCTGAGAGTCATAAACTTTGCAGTGATTTCCCCTAAAGTATTTCCTGAACGCCCAATTAATTGGCTGTTGCATTAGAAAAGGCAATAATACGTACACAGAAAAGAACACAAATTGTGTTGCTGTGCCAGCTGCCTTTATCCTGCAATCAAATCCTTCGTTCATAATTACTTTGTTCAAAATTTAAATACATCTATTTTACATCTTGATTGTTCAGATGCTGAACTAAGACTGACAACTGTATTGAGTTATCTGGTTCCTTTTTTACAGAAACATTGAATAGCATAGTATAGGTTACACAGGGAAAAATGTTAGCTTAAGGCTAAATGTCATATCGTAAAAAAGGCTGAATAGCAGAAAAATTCAAGTTCACCTGCCCAGATATTCTGTTGCCATTGTCTAGAATATAAAATGTACCTGCAAATGCAACCTCTTAGTGCTATCAGGAATATTGTTAGACCTGATTATTACTCCCAACCTCTCCCTTATAAGAGGAGCTCTGCACCTGCAGAAGGTGTAGATGCTCAGCGCCGTTGCTGAAATTGCAGTCCTATAGCATCCTGTCTGTCAAGCACATTGAAAAGTCTGATGAAATTGCTCTTTTCTTAAAAGTCTTTCTAACTTGATCTGCTTGTTTAGAAAATTTCTGTTTATTTGAGTCATGATTTGTGGCATTTCTTATCCTTTTGTGGTATCTTCGGATCTTTGAATGTGGAGACAAGGAATGTGTATTCAGACAATACAGTCTGAGGGGGTTTTCCCAGCCACGGAATGTGCCAAATTGCTTGCTGGTTGATGTGGGCTGTAGCTACAATGCCTGCAAAGGAACTAAGTATTCTGCCAGAATGCCCCCTCCATCCTGTATTCCAGGAAGAACTGAATGTTGTGTCATAGCCATGTGCCATTTAGAGATCTGCACAGACTTGTGCATTTACTACTCTCAAATTAAGACAGGAACAGCTCTGAAACAAGGGTGTTTGGGGGAAGGGGAGGGAAAGTGCCCCCTTCTTCAGTGCTTTCCACACTTTCTCCCTAAATAAGTCAAAACATCCAAAATATAGCTTTCTGCGTGTGCATTCTATTATCGAGTTCTGTGTTCAGCTTTCCTGAAAACTGTGCATCTACATAATGTATATAAAGAAACCCTACTTAAATTTGAAGTCTAATATTAAAAATCCAATATATAAGTACTCCATGTCTTGCTTCTTTACCTAGTTCCTGCTTCCTTTGTGTGATGATTTGAGATTATAAAATCTTTGAAATAAAGACAATCTTTTAGGGAATGTGTCCAAATAAGGTGCATTCCTTACACTGTACCCCACTTTCCCTGGATGGTAATACTGTTAAGGATACTATTCATTTTCCTTAACTTCAAACAGGAATGTCTAAACCTGTCTTTTGAACTTACTTCGTTAGCAGTAGAGGAAAAGCAGTTGTTTCTAGAGTGCGATTCATCTTTTTCTCAGGTAGAAGTCTGTGTGGTCACTGAGTTGCCCTGCCTGTCTGTAAGAGGTACTGAGGTGTCATGGATAAGTTTCTTTAAGGTTCCTCTTTAATTAATCCAGTGTATGTGGGTTTTTGTTTGTTTTTTTTTAATCCAGATTATAGGTAGTTGATATTATTTGTGTACTGATGGAAACCGTAAAACTTCTGACTGAAGAAGATCCAATTCTAGATTATTAGTAGACTTCAAAGACAAAAATGGCAGATTAGTTTGAATTGGTTTAATATAATTGGTTTTAATGTCTTTCTAATGCATTAATTTACTTCTGTCTTTAATACAGTCTTTCAATTACCTTTCAGTTACCCCTCTGTCTCTAAAATTATGATGTGTTTTAGTATCAAGGCCCCAAAGAATACGTTCTGTGGTTTTGATTTGGCTTGATAGATAGTGTCTATAATATTCTACCTAATATACCTGGCAGTTCTCTTTTTCTTGTGCATGTTCTGAGATCACATTGCTATTTTCTTGATGTATAAATTATCCTGGTGCAGTTGGTGAATTGCTTTTGCAGCTGCCTTTCTAGCTATTACTATGTTCAGATTTCTGAAAGACGTAAATACCTTTAGTGAATTCATTATGTGAAATTTCTGCTTTATGACTTGTTAAATTATATACTGCTATTACAAATAGCATAATACTGCTAATTATAAATTATATACTGCTATTTCTTTTCTAAATAATCTTATGATCTATATTTATGGTGTGCATATAGATCAAATTAATACATGAACAGCGGTCAAATAGGCAAAAATATTTTAATTCACAATGGTAAATGAAATGAATGACAGAAAGTTAAGGAAAACCCAAGTTGGAACAATGTTTGTATTCAATGTTTTGATTGCAAATTACCAAGAGATAGAGCTAGCTTTAATTAGCCGTGTGTTAGATCGCACTATGTGCAGCACTAGCTGTAAGAGGGGTGGATGCAGTGTACTCCCAATATAATGTGGAGAGGAGAAATTATATCCAGTTTGGTACCCTTGGGTCACAGAGACATCTACATGTGCTCCTCGGACAGTTTCTTGAAAAGTGGAAGATGTGAGAGAGTTCCCATAGTATAAAAATTCTGGTTTTTATCCTGTGTGGTTGTTCTGTGTTGTTTTGTGTGCTACTCTCAACGTAGAAACTATTTAAGTTTCTTAATAAGTATTCAGTATTTAATTAGCGTCTGGGTTTGGCAAATGAACATGTTACTTTTCAAGGGTAGCTATCTGTGGATTTCCCCACTTCTAGTCATTGTTTTCAGATTCCAGTGGTGTTACAAGGATGTGATAGATCTGTCAAGACGCTTCTCATTTGTGACGTGTTTTGATCCCTTTCTTTTGTTTCCATAGTTTAAATAATGAAAGGGTGGTTGTAGCCATGGTGTCTGACTTGTTCTGATTGACTTTGCTCCTTAAGTCATCTTCCTCTATGAATCAGCTTTGATTCTTTTTTTTTCTAACGTGTGTGTTGGAGGAATTCTGAGCCATTGAATAGTACTTTGTGTTGAACAAATGTTGCAGATACTGATATTGTTTATTTTTAATTTTAAACACCAGCTTGGCTTACCTAATAAGAAAAACTTTTTTCATTTGTTCTTAATTTATGATTTATCATTAAAACTGGATTTTCCAAAATAACAACTGTTACATCCTCTTTTTTTCTCCATAAATTTATTTATTCTTGCAACTCTGTATTAAGTAGGAATTACTTCAAATCAGACATACTTCTTAAGGTATATGTTGCTGATCCCTCAAGGATCTTTATATCTTTGTGCCGCTGAAATACACAATGAAAGCTTAAAGGGATTGGGGTATAGCTCCACAGCTTTTTCAGATGGATTTTTATTGATCTGTACAATATTGCTTGAAAGGATGTTACCCTATCTAACTAAACATTCCTATCATGACTTTAACTTATTCCAGTACTGTTAAATTTGGAACTTTTTTAATTGGTTGCTCTTTTGGTAACAATATACATTTGTTTAGGGCCAATACATTTGATGGAACTGCATTAATGATTAATGACAAAGTATAGCAATGAGAAAATAATTCCACACACCTTTCTTCCTACTAATGTCCTTCACTGCAGGCTGATATACAAAAATAATTGCATTAACCTTTCTGCAGTATTCTATAGGAGCATTGAAGGCTGCTTCTTCCATGATGAAAAAAACCTATTACTATTCTATATTATATTCTATATAGTTCTATATATGATATAGAACTATACTACTTTGTGCATATATGATGTTCCCCTAATTAATTTTTTTGTTATTGTTATTATTAATCTCCCCCCCCCCTTGAAAATCAAACCAGTATATCCCAGATGCTATAATCTCTGTGGAATGTATGTGCAGAAATGGAGTGGGTTGCATTCTGGTGTCTGTCACTGATTCAAGCCTGAAGTAATCCTGTGGGGTGAGGTTAATCATGGAGTTCAGTACAGTCTGAATCACTGAGTCTGCTATTCTGGCTGACCTACAGTTATTGCAAAGGCATTTCAAACCTACATAGCCCATTTTTTCTGAACATTAATATACTAAGAACTAATACGAATTTCAAAATCCAGCCTTTCTTTTTGCACGTGGTTAGAATCCTTTTCACATTTTAAAGCTAAGCCTTTGCCATAGAAACAATGTTGAATTGCAACTGTGATATGAATGGAGAATTTTTGCAGCTGCTTGTCTGCTAGCGTGTCCCATGGTGTGAGCAGAGATAACAGAGACCACTCAAAGGGCATCTGCAGCTCTCACTGTGTCTTGCCTTCCTGGCCATAACCATGCTGAACCTATAGTTACAACAGTTACCAGTGTCAAAGGTTGCAAAGGAAAGCAGTGAAACTTCCTGAAAAGCATACATAGGGTCTAAAGAACAATGTTGCCTTTCTACTCAGTGGGTTTGAAGAGTAGAGTAGGTTTGGAATCCCAAAACAAGTATGTTAAGCCTCTGCCATAGTTCCTGAGAAGGGGATTCAGTAAAATCTGTCAGTTGTCATGGGAGATTATGAAAGATTTATAAGACCCTTTTTTCCCACTTTAACGAGTTCAGGAAAAGATATTACCTTCTTTCTATTAGCATTCATAAAGATTATGATCTGTATAATCTCTTAATGGCATCATCAGAGGAAGTTTCATTATCTGTCTTATAAGAGTATCAACCTCAGCAACGCAGTCTATTTTTCAGCATTAGTTATCCAAGTGACAATAACATGCCAATCTCCATTGTGCTTTATCTCTGGG
This sequence comes from Todiramphus chloris collaris, assembly GCA_025345505.1. Classification (NCBI taxonomy): domain Eukaryota; kingdom Metazoa; phylum Chordata; class Aves; order Coraciiformes; family Alcedinidae; genus Todiramphus; species Todiramphus chloris. The sequence continues at coordinate 1,145,888 of JANVCC010000036.1, forward strand.
ACAGCTGCCTAAATAGATGAGATTTCAGTAATAACAATTTTGCAAAGTAAAACAACAGTGGGAGCATTAGTTAAGTGTGACACCATCTGAATACGTTCTGAGCCTCAGAATAATCAAGCGATATTCTTTATTATACACATAGTGTGTGATTTGGATACAAAAATACCTCTTGTGGTAAAGCTAAAAAAAAAAAAGAGAGAACAAATGGGATGCTATATTTGCAATTTGCATATTTATATTGATAGTTTCTTTCTAGTTACTGTATAACTTGGGCAGCCTTATAGTGCCTTTGTATAGTATGCTTCACTGCATGTCAGTTATAATGCACATTTGTGTTAGGACATGATTTAGAGGAACAAGTTCTGAAATGCCAGGAATTAATTGAAGTGCTACTTGCTGGCATTCTGTCTACCTGAAAAAAACCCAAACTGATGGGTATATGGGACAACAGTTGTTGTATATGGGACAACACTGGTTTAGATTGCTATTGAGCATATTTTTTTTGTCCTTTTGGTAAGAAACCAGGAGTAAGGTTTCCACAGCTTATCAGCAGAATTCACAAGGCTCCATTCTGCTTTGCTGATCACCAGTCTACCACTGGGACCTTTGATTGTCATTATGGAGAACGAATGGAGCCATCAAGCATGCAGCAGCTACGTTGCAGTTGATGACAAGTGCTGTATGGATGGACCAAAATTTCAGATGTTATTTAGGGACAAGAGATCTAGAAGGAGATGTAGGATTATAAGACAGGCTCTGGGGACATTTGGATGACGTGCTGGTTATATTATGTCGAGACACCCAGTAGGAAGCTGGGAAAGGCATGTGTACAGACCAGTAAGGCAGTTCTTCTGCCACTGGAGAAGCTAACAGGACCTTCTAAACAGTCTAAGTTCTGGGAACGCCTTTGTTACAAAACTGTGCTATCAACTGATTCCTGACTTTTAAAAATAGGGCAATTTCTTGACAGGGGTGAAACTCTTTGTGTCACAGCAAACTAAACACAGTACTTCATGGACTGCCATGTAATTTGTGGTATAGGTAGCAGCTTTGGAGTGATTAACAGCCTGGGGAAGGATCCTGAAACTTTGCTAACTGAGCAGGTTCTGTACTGTGGCCTTCGATAGGATGTTTACTGTGATTCAACGGCTCATTTAATGAACGATGTTCAATTTCTTTTTGATTGTAATGCAGAGAAAATCCTTCAAGATTAGACAGATGGGGAAACAAGAGTGCTGCTTTTATTCTCCAAATGGTAGCTCGTGATTATTATACTCTTTATATTCAATCAGTATGCTCTGAAATGGACAATAAAGATGAAGAATTTCTGCTCATTAGGCTATATGGTCTCTGGAGTGCAGTTCTTTTTATATTCTCAGAAATAAAGCTTTAGTTTGCTGTTACAGTAGATACGAGTTTTATTATACCTCTGAAATGATAAACTAAGCTTGTTTAAGATATGGTGTCTTCTGGGAATTTCTATGCAAGGTCATCTTTATTTTATTTTTCCTTCACCAGGTTGGTACTATAAGCAAAACTCAAATACAAACTCCTATAATAAGCTAGGATATCAACTACAGAGTAAACAATTTTTCTTGTAATCTTCGTTGGCATCAGAAAGACTATTCACATACAAGTAAATTTTGTGGTAGCTTCAGAATAGTCTGCTAAGGTCCAAGACCACAGAGGTGGGTTTTCAGGAGGTTTTTACATATTTGATTTTGTTGTTATTGCTTAAAATGCCAATATTTTAGCGATGGAACACATTCTAAGACTGTTCATCCTTCAAAAAGGATTTTTTAATAGCCATATTAAGATAGTGTACTGGTTTCTGAAAATACTGATTGAGGCATTAGACTCCTGCTCTTGTTCTGTAAAATACGGAAAGCTGAAAAACTTATTTTGACATGGCAGAAGTTGAGCAGAACAGATCTGGGATAGTGTAACTGGTTCCTAGACCAGAAGGTAGCAAATATTTGCACAATACAGTGAAGCCTTTGTGTGTTTTTTCCTAATCTTCCTGCTGTACAGAGTGAAAAAAGGCAGTTTGTATTTCTCTTTGTATTTTGTCAAATTCTGTTCTTTACAACATCAGAGTTCTGGATAATTAGTTTTCTTATCTTCACTATGAATTAATTGGGAGCAAAATGTGTTATTTGAAAGACCCGTGTCACAGAGGGCGGGCAGGAGTGATGTGGGAAAAGTTTGTGCTTGAACATCCAATGCAACAGTGCTGAAAAGTGGTACTAGAGAATGACAGGATGTTCTTAAAATCCCAAAGTGCTCCTATGAGCTGCAGGGTGGCAGTGTATCTATAAGGGGAGTGTTTCTTACTGTGCACTACCATTTACTGTTCGCACCGTCACTTTGGGGAATGCAGTTAATGAGATATGTGGAAAAAGTCCTGTGCAATTCGTGTAGAAGTCTGCCTTGCCTGCAGCCCGAGGCAGTCAGGCCCGCGGCAGGCATTGTCCTGGGGAAAGGGCCAACAGCAGCTGCCCCGTCCTGCCCGCACTCCGCGGGGGAAGGCCGTGCCCCCGAGTGCCAAGCGCAGGGGTGGCAGCGACGAGGAGGCGGCGGGGGCTGCCCGGGCCGCGCTGCCTCTGCTGGGCTCCCTCTTCCCCGGGCCCTGCCTCGTCTCTTCTTCCGCCCGGCTCCGCGCATCGTCCCTGCTGCCGGGCGGCTCCCGGCCGGGCACCCCTCCCCTCCCCCCCGCCCAGCCGGCGTCCCACGGCGCGGGCTGGTGGCATAAAGCCCTGCCCGGCGGGCAGGCTCGCCCCTCCGCACCACCCGCGGCGATGGAGGCGCTGCGCTGTCTGCTGGCGGCCGTGGGGCTGCTCTCGGCGCTCAGCGCGGCGGGGACGCTCTTCCTGCTGGCGCAGTGGCGGGAGCTGGGCGCGGCGCTGCGGGAGCTGGAGGCGGCGCGGCCCGCCCCGGCCAACGGCTCGGTGCGGGGCCCGCTGGGCGCCGCCGGCCCCGGGCAGCCGCCTCCCGCCCGCAGCAAGCGGAGCCGCCGCGGAGAGCGCGCCCGCGGACACGTGCGCGCCGAGAACGAGGAGATGCTGATGCTGCTGACCTACTCCGTGGTGCCGGTAGGGCGGAGGCGCCCGTCCTGGCGGGGCTGGGGGGCGGGTACCCGCCTGAGGCTGCTCTCCCTGGGGCCCTGCACACGAAAGGCGCCCGCTGGGGAGGTCTCCCGGGGCCCCTGGGGGAGGGTAGGGACCCGGCGACGAAGGTATTGGCTCTCGCTACCTGCGCCCGGGGGCTTGGAGCCTCGGGGATGCTCAAGCGGATGCTTGTCCCAGCTTCGGCCTGAAGGGTCCTGGATGAGCGAGGCTGATGTGTTTGTTGGCGTGGCCAGGTCCGGCCCGCTCTTGCTGCTGCAGGTTTTACATTGTGCAAAAACACCTACTTGATGCTTTCAGAGTATAGCGCCTAGGAAAACGTAGTTGCTCTGTAAATGCTGCTATCTTAGAGCTGGTGGGCCACAGAACCCACCATGTGTTTTCATCTCAACGTGATGGAACAGGCAATACTTTACCATCACGTTTCCTTGACATTAACTGTGCCCTTTCATTAAGTGTCAAATCTAAGGTGCTATTTCATGGCTCTGAAGAAGAGAACTCTGTGTCCTTTCTGTGGCAAAACCACATAGTCTTTGGCCCTTCAGTGAAAAGATTATCCTTGTTCCATAGGAACATGTAGTTGGAAAATTATACAGGTCATATAGTTGAAAAATTTTGAATAGATTGAAAAGCTTTTCAAAGCTTTGAGCCAGAAGAAACGTATGGAAAATATTAATATTGAGGGAACCTTAGTGAAAATTGTAGTGAGGGTTGCCAGCCTAGGCCCACAAAAAAGCAGAAAAGGCTAATGCAAATTCTTACTGGTTTCAATACCTTTTCAGTAATGTTCTGCTGACATTTTTGTTAACAAACCATTGCAGTGAATCAGGGGGAGGCAGAGGTTAAATGATTTACTGGGAAGATATGTGTTGAGGGCGATGCATACAGCTAGCTCAACATTTGTTATGCCTACCAAAGCAGAACGAGAGGATGTGGAACTACTGATAACGGGAAGAGCCTTGACTCGGGATCCTGCTTTCGAAGCTAAAACCAACATAAACCAGCCTTGCAGTTTGGACTGGGGTCAGGGACATAAAGGGCACGCACAGAAAAGTAAGGTGAAAAGCTTAGAATGAGGAAGACTCTTACTTCATCCCGGAGACCCCTGCCCACAACCACCAGAGGACACTGCGCAAGCCAAGGCAGATGTAAATGATTTTGGGGTTCATGATAATCCGAAGCGAGGCTGGGCAGGGCTAGGTAGTGAATATGTATAGGCCTATGGGGAAACTTCATGAGTATGGAACTTGTAACCCAACATATACTGAGCTGAATTCAGTTGTCGGCACACATGGCTTTGGAGGAATTCTCCCCCATGCATCCCAGCACTGGAATAAACACACCTACTTTACTACTTATTCAGTAGTGGAGTCTTTTCCATGTCTCAGCAGTAATGACTTTACAGTTGTAACATTGCCATTGATGTCAGAGCTAGTGGGACTGTAGAGCACAGGTGTCTGTAGCATAAAGTTTTGACAATGCAATTGTTTGGGGATTTAGAATAATTTAGGTTGGTTGGGTTTTTTTTTGGTTTGTTTGTTTTCAATTGGTTTTGTTTGTTTTGCTTTTCTGTTTGTTTTTAAGTCATTTAAGGTTGTTTGTAAGGCCATTTCAGTCCTTGTACTTTGAGTTTAGAATTTGCAGTACAAGACTTAGGAAATTCAAAAAATCTTTTTTTCGTGAGAGGCAAACCCAAAAGATACTGGATATTCTGTTCTGCTTTCTAATTGCACTTACCGAAGTGGCAACATTTTTCACTGGACCCTGTTCATCTAACTGGAACATTCAATTTTCTCTAGCCTTAAAAATAACAAGAATACACGTTTCATCTCTATTTGGCAAGTTAGAATAAAATCAAACATTATTTTAGGTCAAAGTGAACTGTAAATCATGATTTTTTGAGCCATAATTCTCAAGTACTCGTTACTTGCAGTTACGAGCAGGGTTATTTAAAATTTGAAAATTTCAATCACTATCTAGAAACACATAGCTCTGTAAAAAAAATTATCAGAGAAAAGCTTCAGATCCTGACAGGGATTGAAAGCTGTTAATGCTGTTAAGTCTTAGGTGCTCAGAATTAAATTGTTAGTGGCAGTTGGATGTCTAGATGATTTTGACAGTGGCAGTTAAACATGCTGCTCTGGTGTCATTAGGTAGCACATATGGATTAAAGGATTTTTATTGCCCTCTTGAAATAGAACCGAGTGGCATGGTGTAGATTTTAACAGCATGTGACAAGACTATTCACTGAGGCAGCTCCTCCGTTCACATCACCACTGTGACTGCTGCTGTGTGCTATGTGCTTCATTTCAGTGTGTGTATCCTGCAGAGGGTTGCTTGGGGCTTTTTTGTGCCTTTTTGTTCTTACAAAAGTTGCCTCAAATATTTTTTGTTCTGGCTGCTGCTTAGGCGAGTGGGACTGTGTGCAGACCTGCCTGCTCAAGGGGGAAAAAGTCCTTAGAAAAATTTTCCTCCCACTTCTGCATTTTTGCATTTTGTATCTAACACCAATGTAATGTGAAGACTTGAATACTTTTCTAGCCTGAGACAAATTTCCTTACCCTTGGTGAGATGATCCCCATCGTGTTGGTGGGCCTTAGAATGATGTTCCAGCCTCTTTGAACGTGAGCCCTGAACGCAAGTTCTGCCTGAGCAGGAAATCCCTTGTAGTGGAGGCACAGATTTCTGTAAACTGGTGCTACAGGTATTAATGTCCGACTGCTCTACACAACTGCTGGTCAGTGGAGATCTCTTGTGGCCACTGGTCAAGAATCTTTGAAATAATTTGAGGCATCGAAAGTCTTACTTTAGTTTCAATAGCAGGAGTGTATTTGTGGTTCTGGGCCTTTTGATTATATTATATTATATTATATTAATTATATTATATTATTATAGTATATATTCTATTTATTTTGTAAGATAATGACAGTACTAAATAATATAAAAGTAATATTAAAGAATAAAAGTAGGAAATGGACAAACCTGCCACTGTAGAAATGCTAATGAGAGGGTAACTGCAATAAATGTGTAAGTTGGAAAGTGAGATTTAGGACCGTGCAAGAGGTGGTGACTTACAAATATCTAATTATCTGAGTAGTTACTTCATAGTTCAGGTTGTCTTTTTTCTTTTTTCACCCTTTCTTCATGAGAAAACTAAGCTTATCATTTCAATAAGATGCTTTTATCTGTAGCTTTTCTTTATGGCAAAGGTGATGCTGGCTGATTGGATGGTGGGTGTACTCATCTTTCTTAGTTAAGCTTGAAGTTCTCTTGTAAGCTATTTGCTATAACACACTCACTTCTTCAGTGCTGTGGTTTTTAATTGTCACCTGAATTGTGCTGATTGGTAAAAATAACGCTGCTGAGATAATTGGAGGGCCCCAAAGCAAGCTGTAATCACTTCAGAAACCTCAACAAAACCATTTAGATTAAAATGCAGTTTGAATTAGAGCACACACGGACGACACGTATTTTACAAATTGCAGGGTAGAAGCCAAGTGTTTTTGAGGAGTGAGAGGCAAAAGACAACAAGCAAATTTGATATTCAAAACCAGTCAGGTTTTGTAGCTAATTCAAATTGAGTCTAAAATGTCTAAATATAAGAGCTGTTCCAGTACAGTCTAGAATCCAGTAAATTCTCAGTGTGTATCTGACAGAATTGAAATCCATAATCAAATGTAGTTTGGTTTTGGAGGAAAATAATACTTGCCATCAAAATAGCTGTTCTTTATCTGAGTCTGTTAGATTTGTAAATTGAAGGTAATGATGCATTAATTTTAAAAATAACAAATGTCAGTGTCAGGTAACCTTGCTAGGATTAAATATAAGTCTGCCTTTCAGACTGACTTGCACTTGTTTGTTCTGTCTTCTGCAACAAGTGTGTTCAATTATTTGTAAATAGAGTTATTCTACAAAAATGAACAAATGTGCAACTCTGGGTAAATAGCTCAAATTGTTATATATTGCACAGTCCTGAAATATTTTTTTTTTAATTTTCTGTCTGTAAACATTAGACTTTCCCATAAAGAGGTGAGGCATTTCCAGTGCTCATGTTCATAACATTCTCATTTCTGCTGTGTGTTTTGATGAGCTGGAAAACATATTAGGGGTGACTCTCAGCATGCTGGACGTGTAATGTGAATGTTTGCCCAGCCAAAACCTGTGTATTTTGTAAAGATGACTTTTTAATTGATAAGTTGTAGTCTACTGTCTTCCAGCTCAGTTTTCATAAGGCCTGTCATTGTTGGGATGAAGTGTTTTGAATGGACAAAGGTCCAGTCCAAATTTGCAGGTCTTGGTTATTCCAAGCTAAGAAATTGCTTACTTGGAACACAGATTGTCTTTCTCACTGGATATGCAATGTTGGAAAAGTATCCATCATTTGCTATGAATATAAAATCAAACGGAATGCAATTTTTATTGGCTGACAATGGCTTTTGGTATCTTCCATTGATGGAGTCAATGCATGGACAACGACACATGTAATGTGTGAACTCTAATGTCTAGATGTGTATGGAGGTGACTTCCCAGTACTTTCTTCATACTTTCAGTAAGGTTTAAAATGAGATTATATTGAACAGATTCCTATAAGCGAATCACTGCCTGAAGAGGTGGACAGTGTCACAGTATTAAGGTAGTTCTAAATAGCTTATTCTTATAAGCACAGAGTGGATAGTTGTATTTTTGGGTTTGGAATCATTTCTGTAGGCGAAGTAAACTAGATACTTTTATGTCATGCACTGTTTTCAGCTTTCCTCTCTTTGTGACATTAGGTCCGAGTGATGGTGGATTTATGTAACAGCACAAAAGGAATCTGCTTAACAGGTACGTTTATTGCCTTGAGCATTGCACCTGTGTTACCTTCAGGAATGCAGAGCTGCAGTGGTCTCAAAGAAGCTGATGTCAATGGCTGTGTCAAAGAACTATGCTATTTATCAGAATTTACAGATCTGTTGAGTTTGTTTTTTTTTTCTTAAAGATGATAGGTGCTTCTTTGGGACTTATGTATGCCTACTGACTATAAATGTTGGAATTAAATGAGCTCAGTTGATGGTACTTAGAGCTGCTTCTTTCCCATGTAATTTTCATAAACAAATCTTACAGACTTAGTTGAGGTTTAGTCTTGGTATTTTTGTGTGTGTCCCTACACTTCATGGCTAACGTGAGATGAACACACAGGGTGCAGAAACTTGCTTCCACTGTTGTAAGTGCTGTGGAGTAGTGAGGTTTAGATGAGCAACAGGTTTGCCTTCCCTACCTTGAACCATGGTAACAGGATGCTGGGTTTAAGATGTTACCACTGAGGAGTGGAATAGCTGATGGCCGGGACAAGAGAAGATGTAAGAAGTTTCTATTTGATTTCGTGAAGAAAATGTCAGGTAGTGTCCAATTTAAGACCTGTGGTCCAGATTTGAAGTCTGTAACAGACTGAGACATGTTCTTTGTGGAAGTGAGATTAGAAATAAGCCACTTTTTATCAGTTTAAGAAAATGCTTTGCTTACTGTCTGGTTTGTATTTTCAAATGGCTGTAAGGTCCATTTGGCTCAAAGGATTTCAACGTAAATGAGAATTACCATAGTACACAGATGTTAAATATTACTGAATTTGTGGGACGCTTCTGATTGCATGCAAGGCTGAGGCACAGACAACCTCAAAGGGTGTTTCTTTGGGCTCCAGACTTCTGAATTCATGCTATTTTGTGCCTTCTGCACCTTTTTGCTCTATTGACGCTATTAAATTTTGTCTCTGTTACTGTCTCTCTCTGCTATAGGCCTCTGTGACATTTGCTATTTGTTACTTTCAAGCACCTTTCTTAGTTATGTTCTTTAAGGATAATCAAGAGCATAAGTTTTTGAGATAATGAAGCAATTGAATGCACCAATCGGTGTAACATAGTGTGGAAAAAGTGGTCATTAAATGGAAAATTGGCAGAAAGATGTTAACTGATGTTATTGCCTGTACTGATTAAAAGGAGTAATTGCTGTAATGGTATTACAAAATGGTTCTCATTTTACTCATAATGCTTTCTAATTAATGCTGAAAGTTGTCATCTTTAGGGAAATCTAGTAATTACTGTTATTTTCTGTTATAAAGAGTTTTGTTGAAACAAGACAGTACTTTGTGGGCTGGATAAAAAATATCCACAGAACTAATTTGGTTCTTTACATGTAACTACCACCTTTCTTTGTATTCTCCTCACCTGCTTTTCCTGGTTGTTGTTTGTGGTTTGCTTTTGGTTTTTTTGTTTATTCGTTTTTCCCTAAGTGTGTATTGGGGATCACGTAAGATAAATCTTGTTACAGAAACATTTTCTGGTTTACTCTTGCCTGCTGCATTTTCTTTGTGTTAATCCCTACACTTGAACCAAGTCAGAGTGAGACAGATGTATTGTGTGGACAACTGAAGCAAGTCTAATTTCTAATACACCAACCAGATTCTGTGGGGAGCTCGGTCCAGTGTGGAGAACAACTACATGTGAAAAGGTTGATTGTAGTTTAGATGGAGTTAATAGGAATGACAAGAGGTTTTTGTGTGGGTTTGTTTGGTTTTTTTTCTTTCTTCCCCCCTCCCTGTTCAAGTAGTCTGAATCCTGACCTGCAGTGAAATATCTGTAGAATACAGAGAAGTGTAGCATGTATTTTTAATATGTATTTTCAACAGGAATTTTAACAGTGACATTTATCAGTATTGTAAAGCTGTTCTACTGCAACAGGATCTTGGGGAGCACTTGTATAAAGGAAATCTAATGATCATTAGATGCTTTGCATCCATGGCATTGTAAAGGCACCTAGGACCCTGCCAGTGAGTTTACATTGCAGAGGTGATTGTTTGTCAAACCTGCATCAACTGAAATTTGCAAAAAGCAAAACGTGTGGGTATATGTAATTTCTTTTAAGGATGCTAATGATCAAATAGTAATTTATAATACAAAGCAGTTAAATCCATAGATGTCCATTTTGAAATGTGAGGGGCTTTCCTCCCCTTTTACTGTTCTGATCTAATGTTAATCAATTCAGTTTAGAATTGTGTTTTGTTAAACTCACCCTTTCTTCTTTCTTGTGTTTTTTGCTTGTTGTAGGTCCCCCAGGTCCTCCAGGTAAGATTGCAGTAACATTTTGGGGTAATTGAAACAGTTCCTGGTACAAAATGTTGAAATGTATCTTTTACAGAACAGTCTTACTTTGCTCATTAAAACGAGGGAGGGTTGAATCCCTTGCCTGCCTTTATGATTTTTGTATTTATGTCAACCTGTGCCCCTTCTGAGAGGGGGGAAGTTTTAGACATTATACTTTTCTAGTGGATGCAGTAGAATAGTTTTTCATTTACTAGAACATATTTGATCAAAACCAAATGGAATTAAGAGTCTTTAAGTAGCAATTAGCTAAAGACATGAGTGCATATATGTAAAAAACCAAACAAACCAAGTAAACTAATATTATAATTTAACACTAAAAATATTTCTTGACATGTATTTCTTATTGATTATACCCTTCCACTTCCCCCCATAACTTTTCCTCCTTTCTTTCTTATTTTTTTTCATGTTGTTCTCACTCATGTGGTTGCTAGGCTGTATGAATGGTTGGTCGCTTTCTTTCTGTGCTTCTTTAGCTGTGGGTCTGATTTATTCTCTGTATCAGAAAAGTATCAGGTACATTTTGGATGTGGGTGTTCAAATAGCAACAAAGAGGGAGTGATGTCTCATTTATCAACCAGTCATGGCTGGGAGCTACAGTATTCTGGAGAATTTCTTGTGTTAGAGTAGTCCAGTCAATCTCATAAGCAACATTAAAACTTGTGTGGCTTGTGGAAGATGTTGTAGTTGCTGCCAAATTCAGAAATAAGATGGGTTCCACTGTGTTTGTCCTTAAAGTGGAATCAAAAAGGCTGATCTGTGACGGTCTTAATGAAAAATGTGTGCAGTACTCATTTCAGTCAGTTTTTTTATGCTAAAGCTAAAGCAAATAAGTACCTTAATTTTAAGTTTGCTTTCATAATTTTTGTTTGTTGTGAGTGAGAGTTTTTTGTTCATATTGTTTGATTTGCTTTGGTGGTAGATGTTGGTAGTGGTGTTTGGGTTTTGGCTTTGTTTTTTTTTTGGTTTTTTTTTTTTTTTAAGATAAAGACTCTATTGGCATGGAGAACATAATGGGTAATTAGAGGATTTTGTATGTCTAAGGAATATGTATATAAACATACTATATATAAATACAGTAGATTTAAGGATAAATTCATTTAACAGTGAAAACTCAGTTATGCTGTTTGGTTTGTTTAGGGCCTCCTGGACTTGATGGACTGCCTGGCTACAATGGATCTGATGGAGTCCCAGGTATACCAGGACAAAAGGGAGAACCTGGAATAAATGGAAGAAGAGGAAAAATAGGTATTTCTCTTTTTGGTGGTTGCTTATTAAAGAAATCCCTTCATACAGTTTTATTCACTTTTAGCCCTCTGTACAGGGAGAAGGGTTTCAATGTTTATGAAGAAGCTGCATGTTACAGAATTCTGTAGAATTTGACATCTTACACTAGCTTTGGTAGATTAATTTGATGTACTCTACAGTGAGGAAGATGGTATACATACACTATAGAATTTTCAAATTAAAGCTATTGAATGCACTTAATTGCATCTCAGTATTCTGAATTTGCTAGTAAATGATGTTATTGTAAGAATATTTCCATTCCCATTTCCATTTGACCTAACTTATTGATTTCACCATGACGTGTTGCTGCTAAGAACAGAGAGAACCAGTGGCAGAAGTGCAGTTGTCTCTCAGCTGTCCAACTCATCAGGACATGAGGAAATGGGACAGGGCAAAGGCTGACTATAGAGAACTGCAGTAGACCTGTCCCATAGATTCAACAGATCAGGCAGCTAGGCAGTTACTGTGCTCAGAGCATGTAAACTACTGTGAAGTTGTAAAGCAGTAATTGGTTTATCCAGATTTATCTGATGCACAACAGCTATTTGCAAGCACTGGTGGATAATTTGGTGCCTTTATGGCAGTGTGAGAAAGCAGGAGGGGAAGGAGGAAAAAGGGCATCAGAATGGTAGAACTGAGAGTGTAGAGAAGAGGAAGGTATGTTGATGAGTAGACAGACCGATGTTAGCAGGTTGATATTTATAATGGCCCACTATAAGCCGTGTGGGCTTGCTGGCATGTACAAGTGGAACAATTGTCTGCTGTATCTTGAGACACTGCACGGTCTGTCACTTCAGTATCCTCAACAAACTTCTAAAATTGGAAATTAAAGTGAGGACCAGACTTCAGAGACTCAGGTGGCAATTGTGCCAAAGAAACATCTCTGATTTCACTCCAAAACTGTAATTCTGTTTCTGATTTCACAAAACCAATTTAAATAGTAAAGTCATAATTAGAAAAACAAGCATTTTCTTCTCAAGTATTAAAAATGTTATGGATTTGAAACCTGCACCTGCAAGAACACTGACATTTCTATTTGTACAACTTATCTAAAGCAAGAAAATACTGTCATAGAAGTAGAAGGTGGAAGATTATGATGTGTCAGTTGTACGAACACACTGTTGTTTTCCTTAATGCAAAACTAAATCACACAGGTCAAAGGAATACCTTTTTAAATATGTGACTTTACTAAATGATTAAATGCAAAAGTACATGGACTGATCACGCTTCTAGCGAGTGCGGAGTGAAGGTTATAGTAGTGATGTGAAAATGTTACTATGTAGCTGTATCTATGCTCTGTTGGGACAGTGCTCTGTGTGTTGTAATGTTAGTACGTAATTACTTTAAGAAAAAGCCCAGAGGAACCATGAGAATGCCTTTGTTTAATGCCTTAATCTTCCTTCAGTATTCCTGCTTACCAAGAAATTCTCCAGCCAGTGTTAATGAGGTCCAGGTCTGTGTATCTCATGATCACAACTCAGAGACCACTAGGTAAAGAATATAGTATTTGCACCAAAATTTCACATTAGATTACATTGCTGTTTTGAAATAAGAACAAATTACAGATACCCAGTTAAATACTGGTGAAAAAACCAAGTAGAATGAATAAGTTTTCTATTTAAAAAAAGAGTATTAATTTATGCTTAATATTGGAACAGTGTTCTTGGTACTAAAATGCTTTTTATTTCTAGGTATGCCAGGACCAAAAGGTGATCAAGGACAGAAAGGAGAACCTGGAGAAATGGGATTACCTGGCAAGGATGGTATGCCAGGAGGTAAAGGTGCAAGAGGAGCAAAGGGTGAAAAGGGGGATGCGAACAAGGATGTGATATTAGAAGGTAGGACAAAGTGCTCTTAGGAGATCTCTTGCAGAAGTGTACTTAACAGAAAAAGATATGCTCTGCTTCTGAAGCATGAATGTGATCTGCAAGAATAGGATGAACCAGCATAATCATGTTATCCATAGTGAAGTTTGATTATTGCTCTGCCCAGAAGATTATGTCCTCTCTTTAATGCAAGCCTTCACAACAGCTTGTCTGCCTGGGCTTTGGGTTGAGGTGTATGTGAATTCCAGTACATTTACAGGCAGTTGACTTCCTCCTGCTCTTTCTTGCAGTGTCATTTAATTTTGCTATTAGAAAATTAGATTTCCACTCAGGAATCCATGAAGCATCCACAAAGATAAACTGTGTAAAATTATAGTGCTATAGCATCTGAAGTTGAGGTCTTAGATACAGCAAATAAAAGACAACAGTGCTATATAACTCTAATGTGTCTGTAATTCAGGCAGATAAATTGCACTGATGTGCTACAACTAGTGAAGTTCTCTATGGTTCACCTTCTAACAAACAGCATCCTAGTGAGTTTACTGTTTACTGCACTTTGTTTCTGTATGCAGAAACATCTTAAGAAGAGAGAGGCTGTTTTACAGATCATTGTGTGGACACATATGGTTCTCTGCAGGTTGCGTGTTTCCTACAGGGCTTGTGACATTTTGCTCTGTTTTGTTCATAGGTGCAAAAGGTGAACCTGGACTACCAGGGCCTCCTGGACCACCTGGACCCCCAGGGCCTCCAGGAAAACGTAAAGGTAAAGGCAAAGCACAGCTTCAGGAGAACATACATAGCAGCAAATGCACAGGTTAGTTCTTTCCAGTGTTCTTTAGTACTATGAACTGATTCAAGATTAAACCCATTAGTCCACATCTCACGAAACATTAAGTGTATTTTTAATTCTGGTGGCATCAGTAGAACCGCACAAACCTAAAGCAGAGCATGTGCTTAGGTGTTTTGCTGAAATACAGGTTGGATAAGGCAACAAGCTCTCTCCAGTATAATAGTAGTCTTTTAATCATGCTCTGCTAGTGCTCAGGCAAAATATTTACACATGGTGAATTCTGTTAGAGGGGGTATACTTGGAAAGGAAAAGAAATGCAGTTGAAATTTTCAGCTTCTAAATGCTGAATTTTAATTTTGTGTGTAAATATAACACCCGTTAAGCAGGCTACATAGCACTGTATTCTAAAAAATGAAATTGCCTAGTCATTGGCAGAACTGAAGTGAGCTTGAACTATCTGGAGGAATACAAAAGGATTCCCTGAGGCTTTTTGTCTATTTGAATATGTAAGTTTTGGAGCACGGTAATTTTGAGTACTTTTCCAGTGCTGCTATTTATCATTGTTTTATCCTGAGTGACAGGTGGATCATGACTCCCTTTAACTTCTTTTACTGTATCTCTGTGGATGTGATATGTGGCTAATTCTAATATTTAGAACAGAAAAAGACAGAGTAGATTCTCTTCAAATTGTGCCTGCAAATTGCACAGCAGATACTGTTAGAACCAAAATATGAGTATCCAAACTGCCAGGTCATAGAATGTATGCTGAAGTGTAGCAGTTGCTACACTTATTTTTTTCCCAAGTCGGTGATTAGGGTGCTGACATAATTAAGTTTGCCATGATTGTGCTGGATACTAGTGGATCCTCATGGATTTAATTTGATATTGTGGCTTGTTGAAAAAACTTGTCAGTGGTTCATGTCACAATTTCTGTCAACGTCTTAGAAATCTTTTTTGTGCTTAGATTAAGATCATGCCTCAGATAAAATCCATGTGTGTATGAATGTGTCCATATGTGTTCTTTAATGAGTAAAGTGCTTCCTCTGCTGTGTGGAGCACATACAGAGAAAATCAGTTGGTATATGTGTCTTCCTCCAGCAGGTGACTGGTTGGAAGCACTCTGCTATCTTGAACAGTGTATTTTGTAAATACATTGACACATATGCTGTACCGACCGTATTTTTCCATGCCTGAATTTTATATAGATTAAAATATATTAGTGATAGCTAAATACTTTGTGTAGTAAAGTGCTGGTGTCAGCATGATACCAAAGACTCTATTAATATTCTAAAACCCTTCTATAGCAAACACATTTCTTACTATATTTTTGCAGATATTTATATTTATCATAGAAAAAATTTATTTTAAACTGGATTGTTCAGACAGGCTTGAATTTCTTTTTGCATGTTTGAGTGGAAATAGATTTTACCAGGTATATTGAGACATTGTGAAAATATTTGCAACTTTTGTAATCAACTTCCTTTTCAACAACATTGAAAAGAAAATTTAATCTATTGCTCTCTCTAATGTTCTAAACAATTCTGTTTTGAATTAGAAGTATTAAATGAGGGTTTGATTTTTCTAACAGTTTTCAGTGCTGGTTCAGGCACGTGGGAGTGGGGTGCTGAACACATTTGGGAAGGCTTGTGCTTGGGAATGAAGGATATACTTTTTCATTTTGTTTTTAAAATCAGAGGCACATTTTACAACTATTTCAAGCTGGATGTTTTGAAAAATTTGCCCAGAAATATAAACTCTCTCTCAGAAATCTGGTTTTGAGACTTGCATTTCAAACAATTTCTACATACTGGGAGACCTTTTTTATTTTATATTTTTTGGACAATGCAGTATTAGCAGTAGATGATGAGAGGAGCTGGTGATTTGGATACTCAGAAACACAGGTTCTATAAACATTGGAGTATTGTGATAACTGGAAAGCTTTTGTTTAAGGTATTAGCTGATTATGGAAAGTAAAGAGAAATTGTTGCAAGAATAGCATTGTATTTCTAGCTTACTCCAGCTTCAGAATGGAAGCAAAGTTTTGGCTTTGGATATATGTAGTAGATCTGGTTGTCCTTTATCCCTGAATGGTTGTCCTTTATCCCTGAATGGTTGTCCTTTACCTCTGAATGGTTATCCCTGATGGCTGCAGCTTTCAGTGACTATTGCTACCCTTATAGTATTGGGATCAATTTCCGCCCAGACAAGAAGCCTGTTTCCAGGGAGGTCAGAGTGATGCTATAGAAGAATAGCAAGGGAGGTCTCAGTTACTAGTCTTTTATGTTTCTGGAAAAGAGAAGAGTTACCTGTGTCAGTGTTCAGTAAAATGGGGTTTCTTTTGTAATTGGGAATGTAGTTTCCTGATAGACATACTGAAAGGAAATAGCACAAGAACTTTGTGCAGTTATTAGGTGTGAAACAAGCAGAGCAATTTGTATGCCTCACTATTAACAGAGCAGTATGTTTTAGGTCACAGTCACCCTGCACAGTCTGCTGAGATAAAATAATCTTTTTTTTTTATAATCATTAGTATAAATGCTATTAAACCAGTGAATATTGAATACTGGGTGGAACATGTATCGATTATTTCCACCTCTTATTTTTAATATAGCATGTAATTGTACTGGCATGTAAGAAACCTCAATCAGGAGATCCTTCTTTTGATGTAAAGCAAGCAGTGAAAATTTCACATATGTCTCTGATAGAAAACTGTCTCTTTAATCTTAGTTGCCTTCTGTTTCATTCATCTGAAAGTCCTCAGAGAATACTGTAAATATTCTCAAATGCAAATAGTGCAGTCACCTTCACTACAAACACTGACCTGGTCCTTTTGTATCCTGTAGTCTTAGATAACCTACTGTATAGTGAACTGCTCATTCAGCTAACTCACCTCAGGAAAATTACCTCTCAGAAGCTGGAAAGGGTTCTAGAGGGATTGCTAGATCCTAGCTTTGGGCATTCATCTTCCCATGGTTGGATTGACTGTTTTTGCCTTCTTTTGGAGATACATGATGAACACTTATGAACACTCAATGTCCTATCACCAAATGTCCTAGAGAAATGGGTGGGAGAAATATGTGGTGTTCTTGCTTTATCTTGGAGTAGTTTTCTTCTGTATGAACAAAGAAATGATATAACCTAAAGGAGAAAATAACAATACAGTATAATCTGTCCTTTCTTTCCTAAACATCACTGTTCACTTTCAGCATTACTTCATAGTTATTACAAATTTTTACCACCTTTCTCATTTAAACTTCATCACTGTTCTGTAAATCCAGGAAATGTATTGGAAGGCAACAATGAAAATGCATGTCCAAAAGAATTTGTAGCCTGTCTATCAAGCAGTGTGAAACGTGTAAGGAGATGAAAGTTAAGAATGGAATTAGAAAAGAAGGAAATTAAATCGGGATATCTTCAGCAAAGAGCTGAGAACTGCTCTCTGTGGCTATCCGTTCTAAGCAAACTGAAATGTATTGCACTGGTTTAAAGGCAGAAGAGGTACCTCAGTTTGTAGAACACAGTTCATAAATAATTTCATTCAGACCTTGTTTTAACAGTAAATGCTAAGAGCAAACCCAACCAGGCACACTTTACATTGTTGAGGGATGGAGAAAAATGTTTCTATGTGTTTGTTTCTAGAAGCATTTCTGTGTGTGTAGGGACTATAGTGTATAATTTCCCTTAGTATTTCATATTGCTTCTTTAGTGGCATGGATGGCTGACCTGGATTCTTATGCGTTATGTGCTCAGTGTCTCTTTCAGTACTTATTACTGCCTTGGGCATTAACAACACAAGTGAAAGCTCTGGAGTTGCTTACAGAATATAATCCCTCTGCTGGTCCATTTCAGCATGAAGCTTTTGAGTTTAGCCTCGCTTCCCTAGAAAACACTTCTGGTATTACTGCTAAATCAGTGCTGCTGCCAGCTATCTTGGTTGTCTAAAGTTATCTGTGGAAAAGGGCAACTCTGTCTTTCTAAGCAGCTACTTAGAAATTTACAACTAAGCAATTAAATCTGTTGAGGAAAATTAGTTACTCATCAAAGTTAACTGTCAGCTTGACCACTTTAAGAAAAAAAAACCAGCCTGAACACCTCATTTCCATGTCAGAAATCTAATTTTTTGACCAAACCAGCCTAATCTTTTTTTACCAGATTAAATAAAATCCCAGTTGTCATTCCTTTACTTTAGTGGAGTCACTGATGTACATATCTGTTATGTCAAATACAGAAAAATGACATTTCTTAGTGTTTCTCAACTCTAGGTGAGACATGTGATGTACCAAATGATGATACCCTGGCTGGAAAAGATGAAGACAGAACCCCTGGGCCTTCAAAAAAAGCTGGTAACCTGCTACAGAGAGTGACTAACTGCTACTTACTGTTTTAATGTCACAGATAACAGACATATGCTTTTTCTCTACTAGAATATGTCATAACATCTGTAGGAAGTCCTGTTCACTTTGTCAGTGTACAGCAAACGTTTGGAACTTGGATGAGGGAACCTGCAAATATAAGTGATGAAAGGATTTGGCTTACCACGCATTTTTCAGGTATACTAGTAGTCGTCACTGATCAAAAATCAGTTCTTATGCTAACATTGCTTTCTTAATTCCTTCAACCTAAACTAATATTTCTAATCAAGTATGATGGGCTTTTTACCCACATCTTCTTCAGAATATTTTCCATATTATAACACTTGACTATACATATGTACTACATTTGTAGTATCTTTAGACATTTTCAAAGTCAACACGAGATTTTGAAAATAGTTTGAGGATTTGGGTTTTTTTAACAATCTAAGTTTCAATGCCTATTGTTCATGCCTTTTTATTACTTTCTTTCAGTAGTTTTCTGTGGCTTTGCTTCCCTACATTGTAGCTAGAAGTTTTGCCTTTTCATTGAGCTAGTCATGAAAAGGAATCAAATGCTGCGTGAGCAGGAAATTTTCCAGGACTTAAGTGGAAAAAGAAAATATATTCTGTATACTTACCAACTGTGTTCAGAATTAGGGCTCATTATGTCTTTGGGAAGCAGGCCTTTGAACACTTCCCCTCTGTATATATTTAATTTTTTAAAATTTCTTTTTGGTGTTCATCTCTGGATTAATTTAACATGTTCCAGCGAGTTGAATCACTATTGAAAACAAATACAGTTGTTGTCTTTTGGGTATTTGATACTGACTTTCAATAGGGACTGAAGTTTAGGGTAGAGATTTCAAAATCAGACTAACCAAATAATAGTCCTTTTTTTCATGTTTTCCCCTTTGTTTAGGAAACTCTGTAAAAGAATATGGGAATTCCAATGCCTTGCTGAATGGCAGCTACAGGACCGTTAACATCACGGGGTTCTTTCACGGATGTGGTCATGCAGTACAAAACAATTATCTGTACTATCAAAAGGGAGGAACCAATGCCATTCTGAAGTAAGTCAAACAGTTTGCCTAAGGCAAGTGATGATGCAGGAGAAGCAGTGAGTTAGTGACTGCTGAACCTCAGAAGAGCAAACCACTTCCCTTGTACCATTTCTTGTTTCTTTTTAGTCCTATCTAGAATAGGAATAATGGTTCAGAATTCATTCCAGAACAGAAAAACTAATTCTTTCCAGTCTGTAACGAGAATGTGGGCTACTGGCCTTCATCTATGTGTGCAGATTCTGTGGGAGGACAGGAACTGGGAGGGTAGTCCAGGTCCATTACTCTGCATTTTTTAGTTCTGTGTCTAGGTGTGGTTAACCTGAGTAGTTAGTTACTATTTGATAGGAAAACTGGTCCTCCAGATTACTAAGGTACCACGTGCAGAGGTGACAACAGATTTTTCTTTTGGCCATCCTGGGGGCTGACATTGCTGTGGGTGTTCTTGCACTTGTGTTCTTTGCTGTCTTCCTAATTGTGAGAAAGAAATGGGAACGAAGGAATCTGTGGGTCAGAAAACAGTATTTGATTTAAAAAAAATAAGCTGTACATCTCCTTGCATCAGAGTAAGAATTGGTTAAGCTACAATTTGGGGGACGCATGTGAGTGGTTTTATGATTGTATCCCACTTGTGGAACTTGGCTTTCCAGTATTTCTTCCTGGGTTGATGCATGTGCTTTGCTCTCAAATAGCACTGTTCTTAGCTGGTAGGGGTTGAGTTAATGCTGCTAGTGCAGAGGAATGCACTAAGGCACAAGCTGAGGACATGGCGACCTGGTGAATTGCACATTCCATTCTGGAGGAGTGGCTCCACTATTTGATGTCCTCGTAATAAGAAGTTCCTACAAATCTCCTGATGTATCTCCCTGAATTAGAATTGGGGATTACATTGTTCTTTCTTCAGTTTCTACTGAGGACAGAGACAAGACAATACAAATCAAAACCAAAATCTCATCTTGTGGGACGAGCCAAAGAAAGTCCAAGGGCAAGTGAAAGATTGCATCTGCTTTCAAGTTCTTTTACATGACTGATGTTTGAGCCAAGAGCTTTGTTGTCTGTTCCCAAGCAGGTGTGAGTGCTGCCTTCCTCTGTTCATTTGAATGCCAGGGAATGTGAGCAAGCTGCTTGGCAGAACAAATATTACAGAATCCAAGGACAAGCCCACTTTTTGGCAACCTCCTTTAGATACCTTTAGGGCTTTTTGTTTATACATGTTTATACCACCCCTGTATAAGCAATACACAGTGACAGGACAGAGGTTGCTCACCTTTGCTTGGATACTGTTAATTGTGAAATGCCTTAATGTACAGATAAACAGAAGCTATTTGTGGAATTTTCAAAACCTCTCTGAGAAGTTGCTGAGAGATGGCCTTTCTGTTCAGTTATTCACTCTAGGATTGTTTACCTTCAGCACAGATAGAATGAGGCACTATGAATTCTCTGACAGTGAAGACCTTTATTTTGGGCTGCAGAAAAGCTTCTGGGAATTTTTTTATTGAAGTAATGGAAAGAACAGGTGAGGACCTGGTTGGTTCATTTTGCAAATGTTGAAAAAAAAAAATGTAAAAGGAGTTTCTTGTCATCTTTAAAAGATGGTAAACCTAGGTTTGTCTGACCTTTGGCAGGTTTTTCTTGTGACAGATCTCCAACATTATGATTGCTTCATCATTTCTTCCTTTATTTCATAATGTGCTTTCTCACCTTTGTTATTTTTCATTGACTTCATTCATCTTAGCAATCAGAAACATGTGTCTTGAGTTCCTTGCAGTGGATGAAAATATTACACTATATCTTGTCATTTACCCCAAGGTGCCAGAAGATGAATGAATTTCTGAACCATTTGGACTTATATGAGAGACTGTTCTTAGCTGAGGGAGTGGAAGAGAACCTCAGGAATGAAACTTCACTTTTCTACTCCTTTCTGTATTTTCACATAAAAGAGGAAAAGACAGGGTGTTCTGCTTTGACAATTGCACATTTCTAATGAATCTTGACATGCTTCTTATCTTGTTAGCTCTTTATGGAAATAAGTCCTGAAGAAAATCTGCAGTTCTATGTGACTATCACTGATAAGGATTGTCCTTCTAGCCCTTGCCCTTGCATGAAGTTATTTACAAACATGAAGGAACTCATGAGATTAACTGGGTTGGCACACACATTTCTCAGAATCTTCTCCAGCCTTAAAGCTCTTTTTTTAATTGGACATACATGCTGCTGGAGTATGGAGCTGCTGCAGACATGAGTTTTACAAAAGCTGAGGGGAATCATCTAGACAGTGAGTCAGGATTTTTCCAGTATATGTTATCAATGTCTCTTCCCCAGAAAAAATTATTCTTTGGTATTTTTCCTCCTATTGTAAGTTCCTGGATCCAAAACGTTTCTGTCATTAAGCCTGTCTTTTCAGAAAACTTTTTTAACTGTAGCCAGCTCCTGTAACGAGTGATGTTTTTCCTCTGTTTGAGAACCAGAGCTACACAGTTAGCTAGAAGTCAGACAATGAAATGTGTTGCATTATTCGGTGATTAAATGCTAACTGCAAATGTATCTTAAGAGTAGCCAATTACCCTCTGAAACTAGCAGAGGAACTCAATTCAGCTGCTCAATGCTGCTGTCCTCAGATTATCATCCTGTTAAGGAATTTCAAGGAATAATAATAGTTCTATACACCAGAGATGAGACTTTCAGGCTGTCCTGTTAGAGGCCAGCATGAGGTCAGAATTTTTGTTCTGATAAGTTTTTATTCCTTTGATGTTTACTTGCACAAATCACTACATTATCTGAACTGTTTTCAAAAGTGGAACTCTAAGACTAGTTGAACCTGCCCAGAATTCATGCTCGTTTTGTTAATCACATTTTCTCCCTGTAGTTCCCTCCTAGTAGAAAGCAAACTTCTGTACAGATATCATTTCACAAGTTTGGGCCTTCACCTAGTATCTAATTCTTTTTCATACCCATTCCTTTTAGTTGCTTCTTTCATCTTAGTGATAATAAAGCTCATAGACTAAATAAAGTGAAGCCTACACCAAAGCAAGTTCATGCTCTCATGCACCTTTTAGGTTGGTTATTACTCTGGAATTTTTTCCTAGTCTTTTGGAAGGTGCTTTGAGTGGAGTACTTAAAAGACATCAGAGTGGTTTTGAACTCAAGTATTTTCAACAATGCTTCTATCAGTAATAATGCACTCTAAATTGATTCAGCCAACCACTGTGGATAAAAATGAGTTTTTACACAACATACTGAATACATACTTTGTCTCATTTCAGACTTGGGCTTGATAAAGTATCGCTGGACACACTGCCAATTAAAAATGCCTTATATCATGGTCGTAACTACCTCTTTTCTAACTCGAAGACGTATTTCAACATAGCAGTGGATGAGAAAGGTCTTTGGATTATATATGCCTCAAGCACTGATGAAAACATAATGGTAGCACATATTAATGAAGAAGCATTTTCAGTCATTCGGCATATCAATACTACATATCCCAAGTCCAAGGCTGGTAATGCATTCATAGCATGTGGCATTATATATGTTACTGATACTAAGGATATGACAGTAAGTTTTGCTTTTGATTTATTGAAAGAGAAGCAGATTGATGCAAGGTTTGAGTTACGGTCTTCACAGTCTGTTCTTGCTATGCTTTCATACAGTTTAAGAGATAAGAATTTGTATACATGGGAGAACGGGAGCTTAATGGTTTACCCTGTACATTTTGGCACATGAATATATTTTAAGATGTCATGTATGGAAGCCACGTTGGACTAAATAGATTATTTAAAGCTAGAGGATATACACATGGGAGTCTCTTCACCTGCTATGATTTTCTGTTCACTGATGGTGGTTTCTGAGTGTGTACAAAAGGGAAATCAGGTGCCCTTGTATGAAACACACTTCAATTACAGATGCCATTCTTATCTTTTTAAAATAGCTGTTTGATACTGCAGCTGCCACACAGCATCGACTTGCTTTTGTTTTGTCCCTGCTATTCAGCTGATAATCATATCTAATGTACATCGATTATTCTATGGTCTATTTATAACTTTCAGTTGCAATCATATTCTAGACAGTCATTCTGGTCTAGTATAAATGTCTAAATAATGAACTGTTGTGTATAAATGCCTTTGTCACTTTCACTTAATAGTTTCCACTGCTTCTTTGTAAACATTTTTTTTTCTTGACAAAGATATACACCTGTTAAAAATAATGGGGATGCAAATTGTTGTTTAAATAGAAAAAAAAGCAGAAAGCTTCAAATTTGACAATTGCAGTGAACTGTAAAAGCAAAATCCATCTCAAGTACAAGGAAAATGGGAATAATGACATTATTAAATATTGAATATATATGAAATTGTGTTTAGTTATTAATGAAATGTATGCATACATGAAACATACATGTTATACATGAAATGGAGTGCGAGTAGAAAAGTAGCAAGGTATAAAATTTAAGAGAAGATGTAAAATCTATGATTAAAATTGCCTTTCTAACAGTGTTTTGTGTTGCTGCACACTCTTCCTTACCCATCACTGCCATGTAAATTATACCCCTAGAACTTCCTTATAAATATACTTAATTATATAGTAAGGTATATTTCTAAAAACCTTTTTCCCCACATTCATCCATACAAATGAAATGATAAAATGAAGAGTATACTTTTTTTGCTGCTATTCTCATGATGCCCGGAGCAGGAATGCGTGTTTTCATCACAGTACTTAGTGATTTAATTTGTTGTTAATCTTAACTCAGAGATTACCCATTCATATTCAGATTTTTAAGAGCAAGAGATGAGAAATAATAGGATTTTTTAAATTTTAATTTTGTTCTGGTGTTCGACATTTCTAAACTGAACATTGAAACATAAACCCCTACTGTTGCTTTGTGTAACTGTACTCAAAATCACACTCTCAGAAAACCTTTTCCTGAATTTCTATGATGTCTGTATATATTGGTAAAGTTCACAGAGCTGATCTAAATATCTAGAAGCAAAGTATCACTTGAACACTGAGCTGCACAGAGCTGTTTGTAACACCAATGTGACATCCAGGTACCATCAGGTGGGTTAATGAATGCGGGAATGTCTATGCCTGCAGAACCTTGTCTAGGAAATGTGCTGGAAAAATACCTCTGCTGCAGGTAAGCTTCAGTGTGTGATACAGTGATGGTTTGGCCTGGGCTGCATCCTCTCTTCTCAGCATACTTGCTATTTTCACCAAGGCCAGTATTCAGGCCTTACTAAGGAGAGAGATGCAGAGGGAATCAAAAAAGCATAATTGATACTTTGAACTTGTATATACAACAAAACTAATACACCAAGAATTCTATCTATACTGATGGAGTGCAAAACTTCACAGCCCAGACCTATGCTAATGTGTATGTGGTCTCCTTTTGACTTTTGTGGGGTGTGATTTTTTGTTTGTGGGTTTTTTTTTTCTCTGCTTGGTCAGAGTGGTTTGTGCCAGTGCGTTGTGACCACTGCTTGGTCAGTGTGTGGTTTGCGTGTGGTTGTGTTGTTGTTGTGGTGGTGTGCTGGTTTTTTACAAATTGAATTACGGTACTAATAAAGTAGACCTTTTTGGATAAAAGAAAATAAGATCAGCAATACAGTTCAAGCCAGATGGGACAGTTTCTAAATAACGTGCCTAACTTAGATCATGTTAAATTTCTGAATGTTATTGTTGAACCACTCAGATCAACCTCTTGGAGAAGGAGTGCCAGCAAATTCTACCTCTTTTCTCAGTGACAGAACCAGGCTGTGTTTCTCACAGCTGCCTTTGTTGGAGACGAAGAACTGAATTCTCTTAACATTATGCTTTTCTGGTCAGCTGAAAATAAAACACAAATAGCTAATCCTTTTTGTCTCAGCATGGTCTGAGACCAAATTAAAGCTAGCTCAGGCAGTATCCAGTCATTTTACTGGAGTTTTAATTAAATCTATTTAAATATAAGGAAGAGTTCTGGAATGGACTGTTCCATGAAATAAAAGTAATTTATTTAACTTATAAAGGGAAAACTAAACAATGACATTTACTCTTCTTTCTTTGCCTACTTCCCATATGTCACAGCCTGCAATTTAAAGTCACCTTTGGAGAAAGGTGCTTTTTATTTTAGTATATTTTACAATACAGCACAGACATCAAAATTTTCATTGGAGGAATAAGACAGTTTAACATTTAAATATGCAGACATCCATTCCAGTCTCTTAAGAACATAGTTTTTGTTTACAACAGAAAAATACATCTGACAACAGTAGCTAGTTATATTACAAGCAAACAATATTGAACTCTGCATAGTTTATACAATATATTGTGGTAATAAATTAATTACCAGTTTTATCCACTATTTACTAGCTGGCCACATAAAGCCTGACATTCACCTGAAATGTGGCATTATATGTTCCATTGGTATTCTCTGAACAGCTTCATTTAATGAAGTATTTTCTGGACAAATGAATTTCAAAACTGAAAGCTGACTAGAGTCATGAATGTCTTCACTACAAACATTTAGTGCTTACAATACATTCCTAATGTAAAGGCAGGTGTCCAATAGAAAAAATAGCTGTCAGAAAAAAAGGAAAACAGTGTGCAAATTAAAAAATACCACATTTAAAAGTGTACTGATGTGCAAGTTACAGTATCAACTGTGTATTAATACTAACGGGAAAAAATATGAGCATAAAATGTTATATGTCTCACAGTACATTCTTAACTGCACATGTTCCACAGCATTTGCATCCATTACACTTTCTTGCAAAAATCATATGCACTGAGTACCCTTAATCAAGACTAAACTATTTTACAATGAGTTGTACACATGCTTCAGTTAGTGGGAAAAACTGGAATAAAAATAATCAGAATCACATCAGAAATGCTAACTGACCTGTAGAGCCACAGTGTTTGTTAAGTGACTGATAATTGTCAGAATCTTGACAAGACACCTACTAAATGCAGCTTGTGGGTTACTGAGCAATAATCCCACCTATGACTGACTGTACTGGGTTTAAATCTTTGCTTTGTTTGTAAAAGAATACAGTACATGCATTTCCACGCCAGTGATCCTTATGGCCATACTCAATATATACCTTGTCTAGAAGCCTTTTTTAATATTTTTTTTTTACTCAATGCTGCAGTAACTGCTTTGAAAGGAAACAATGTTTCCTTTCCCCAGTGCTTATCACTGTGTTTTTAACTACGTAAAGGGATGTTATATAAAACCAGGATTGGTTCACATAACATTACAGAATGTCAAAAATGCCTGAAGGTACATTGAAAGCATTGGGAAGGACCCTCATTTTCAGCGTGCCATCTGCTCCACAGGAGAAGATACGATTGCCTTGCACAGTTTCAATCTGGGTGACACCAGCACCAATATTTCTGAAAATGGACTGCTTAGCATGTTCATTTTTAAATGAATGAATCAAATTATAGCCAGTCAGTCTCCACACCTGTATCAAAAGAATGACAAATAACAAAAGGAGATTAAAATTAGGATTTGTATTTTTTCCCTAATGTTCCAGATTTTTGGCTGTTCTAAACCTTTTTGAGTCAAGATAAAGGGCATTTTTTGTTCTCTATTAGCAACAATCACTACAAGTAATAGTAGTCTCAATAGTCTTGAGAGGCTCCTGATGAAGCATAAAGCTACCTTAACATGGACCAGCTGGTTATGTGTCAGGGTGAAGCTGCCCTGTGTTACCTGATGAATAAGTAGTGCTCCTCCCAGCTCCACATCCCCTCCCTGCCATGAAAGCTGCAGAAATGGACAGATTGCATTTTTATCCAAGATGACTATTGTCAGCTTGCCAGCAGCTGAAATGCTTTTCTGCTAAGGAATGGTGCAGAGAGTAAGCTGCATAATTCATAAGCATGCAGAGTGGGTAGCACAGCTGCCTGAGCTGTCTGTTGTGTCCTATGCTTTGCAGGAGTCGTCATCAAGACCAGGCCACAAAGTGTGTGGAAGCACAGAAAGTGCCTATCAAGCAGTATGCAGTCCGGCTGAAAGGAAAGAAAGTGTATTCTCCTTCTCTTTACCAAGTTCTTGTATTTCCTTCCTTTCATATTCATGAATAAGCCCTTTAAAACAGGGACTGTATTTCCAGTTTAGTTTTTTTGTTTGGTGGTTGTTTGTTTCTTACTACTATGACATCTCAGTAGCTCTCTGGGGCTACAACATCAAGAGAAAAAAAGCAGAACTTGGTGTTACAGAAACTTTACACAATGTTGAAGTTAATGAGTGCCTCCTTTATATATGAAGAGAAACATCCAAAGGAAAACTGGGACATTTTTGAAAGAGAAAAATAAAGCTAAGGATTCAAAATCATGCACTTTGTTTTATCCACTTAACATTCACACAAGTTTAATTTTCTTTAGTGGAGAAGGAAACCACACTTGCTTTTAGAAGGCTATTAGTATATTTAAGTTTACAACTCAGAACCTCCAGTACCTTACCTTCATGTTACCTTCGGCTGAGCCTGTAACAAAATAGTCCTCAGAAGGATCCAGGGCAAGAGCCTTAACAGCTGACTCGTGTGCTTGGAAAGTGTAAAGGATTTGCCTCTGTCTGATGTCAAAGATGCAGATGTATCCTTTCCTACCTCCAGAAATTAGCAGTTGATGTTTAGGTGCGTACTGAAGTACTGTGGCACCATGATCATGACAAGTGAAGGCTGAAGAACAAAGATGTCAAAATTTAATAGATTTGAAACTAAGTAGCTTTCTATCTTTAAATGTGTTTCTTCTATAAACTGTTATCTGAGTATTTTCTAATTTGATGGATACATTTGTGGATATGGGTAATGTTGTATCAGCTGACAGCTTTTTCCTCTCCTAAGAACTAACCAGATCCAATGCACAAGAAAGTGTGATGCACAGTCTAATTTTTTTTTTAGAATACAGGAACATACCAAAATATTAAAAAAAAAAGGCAAAACCATGACATTCAAGATATTAAGTTCATTAAGTCTCTGAGTTAATAAAAGAGTGTAGCTGAACAGTTAACAAAAAATAACATACAAGTTAACATAAATATTAATTACCTTATAGATATGTATTATATTCTAATATCCTGACCTATTTTTTGTAAGAGTCCTGATTCAATTCCTTTTAAATGAGGCTGAATTGTGCAGCCTGCTATTAAAATATGAATCTCAGAATGCATGTATTGCTGATTCAAATACTGCAGTTGTTTGCAAATTTTTTATGATAGTAGAATTCGCTCTTTTAAAAGCCCAGGATATTATATTTGGATTTGTATGTATTTTTCTTCCATAGCACAAGATGACAGAATTTCACTTTAGTTTGTTAACATAAAGATGAAGTTATTGAACTTAGTCAAACAGACACAAACATCTTTTTAAAACTCCTGTCTACGTGCTGAAAAACAAGGACAGTAGACAGGAGTTACTTCTGTTACCTATTGTCTTCCTCTGTGCTTCAACATTACCGAGAGATACACTAATTAGGTTTAATTTTCACTGCAGTACTTACCATGTATAAGACTGTTACCAGATGAAACCAAAGTGTCCCAGAGGCAAACATTTCTGAAGGGAAAAAAACCAACCCCCGTTGTTATAGCCTGTTGCTAAGTGATTCATGCGGTGACATGACTCAGAAAGCGTTCGCATTTTGTGCCAAAGCCTAGAAGGTAGAACTCAACAGCCCTTGACTCTCTACAGTCATTGGAAAGCATATGCAGCATATGCAAAGAGTTAAGAGCTGTAGTTCTTTCTATGCTCTTTCATGATGCTTAGCAGAAATCTACCTTCTACCTTAAAGATGTATACTAATTCTAGGTTGTACCAATAAATTATAGCTGTTACTTTCAGAGAAAAAGAATTATCTTGCCCTTGCTGGACATATTTTCCCCCCAGCAACAGTATCACATCAAATCAGTTACGTTTGAAATACACCTTGAAAAAACGGGTTAACTGTTTCTCACAAAAACTAAATCTGGGAAACAAGCAACTGAAGGAATGATGTTTAAAGAAACCATCTGGCAAGTTCAAGCTGTAACAAAAATTACAACACTGTGCCTTAAAATGTCAGCCACATGTTCATGCACAAGAGCTAGCAAGTTAATGGAGATGAATAGGTAGCTTTGGTGAAATTCTGTATTGTTTCTTTAAACATACCTGTTATCGTTGGACTGTCCCGATGTAGCAACAAGACTTGAAGAAGTTATAAATGCAAAGTCACTTGTGGTTTTACTGTGGCACTGCCAACTCTATTAACACAAAACAAACGAGAAACATAGAATCTTACCACCTTTAGTCTGCATCAAAAGTTCCTAGCTAGTCTGATATAACTGACAAGCACAACCCATGTGGTCTCAGTTTGAAACCTCAGAGAATGGAGTAATGGATTAAAAATCCAGTATAAAATAGATGCTAAAACAAGTTGACTACAACAAATTCACAATACAGCATGTTACAGTAGCCTGAATTTCAAATTAAACATCATCTTGATGATTAAGAAGCAGTGAAAAGAATACAAAACTGTATTTTTAGTAAGTCTTGGGGTTGTAAAGTCATTACTGTCAGCTCTGATTTTTAATTTAGTCCAGGGTAATGCTGAAGTAGTATTTGTAATTGCATTGCAGCTTATGGTTATTGTACAGTTTTTCAAAGATGTATCATTGAAACTCTACAGGTACTGTAGAGAGTTGTTTTGATAAAGTATGCCAATTAAAAAGCAGCAAAATCAAAACTGTCTTAGTGCAACTCTTATGCTCTTGTCCTGTCTGAAGTCTCAGATTTAACTTTCCTCTCCAAAAAGGAAAAAATAAAGTAAAATTCCGTTTACTTACAAGATAGGGCTTAGGATTTGAGGTGGTTTGGTTTACTTGCCAGATACTTAGAAACCCTTCACCATCAGCAACACCACACTTTAAAGAACAAATGACATTTATTAGCATAACATGCTGGTTACTGGATGTTTGCTTCATGACAGTAAACAGATGACTTTGGGAAAACACCCACGTAAACCACCAAACCACTGCCTGCACAGTAAGTATCAACAACAATGACTGTCTGGTACAAAAAGTAGTTTAGAAACCAAATGATTTCAGTACAGATTGTTTAATGATTATTTAACTATTGATGCTCTCCTACATACCTAAGTCTTTTCTGGAAGTGGAGGCTTTTTAAATATGGAAGCTTATGTTTCAAATACTAATGTTAAATGCTAAAGCTTATAGAGGCATCATTGCTCCATGACTACACTTGAAAATGCCTAGTGAAGGAAGTTGTATGACAGCATGCCATAAAAGCATGAAAAGAACAATTATGGAAGGACTGTACTAGATCACGAATGGTAAAATGATGTGAGTTCTATTTGTTAACCAAAATTAACAATGAATACTGTATATTCTATACTTGTAAGTATTTTACAAAGCATTTTAAGAAATATTTAGAATGGCTTTTTTATATTTTCTCCTTTTAGTCAGGTTTCATGAGTCCTGAGTGACCTCCATGTGAAGCAGTGGGAACAACTAGTACATCTTTCTGAAAATTGATTCCCATGTGATGTTATGATTGCAATATCTCAAAACATAATTAGAACACTAAATTAAAAAAATGTTTAAATGAGATTTTATGCTACCTGAAAATAGGTATGCTGTGAGATTCTTTATATTTTCAGCTGTTTCTAAATGGTGACCTTTTCTGTTTTATAGCTATTTTACTGTCATGCCCAATGCCCTTTAATTCACTTTTTACGACTTTTAAATATAATTAAGTTAAATAGTTTGTCAGTAAAATGCAGACCAGACTTGCTAGAATAACAGAATGGGCAATATGAAAAACTGAAGAGGTTGGTATTTCTTTTACCTTCCTTCTCTGTTTCCTGCATCTCATATATCTCAAACAGTCATTTCTGGCCAAAGTGTATGGCTCTTTTGTACTCTGCTCTCCACTGTACTGGAGCATACTTACAATCTTCCACTTATAGGCTGTATTACAAATATACCTTCTAGGTAATACATTCTGACAAAACTTTGTCTTGGCCAGAATGCAAAGTGTGAAGCACTTCCTGAAAACCTGTGCCTGGACTGATACAAGTTTGCTCTACAAAATAAGTAAGCTCAATATTTTTAAAAAAAAAATGTTTAATTTAAAAAAGTCACCACATGGCAACACAGATTTCAGAATAAGGAGAACAAAAAGTCTGAAAACATGGCAAATAGGATAGCAGTGTGCAGCTGACAGAAGAGAAAGGAGAATAAGAGTCAGCATTTATTACAAAGCTTCTGTATGCAGCCAGAAAGAATGATACAATACTGTTTATACCATCCATCTAGAATGTCTTAACAGTTTGTATGTCACCAGTTAAAACTGTTTGAGGTCACAACACAAACTAATGTTCCTTATAAAAAAAAAAAAAAGAAGAAAGGAAAATCCTAAATGTTGTACTTACCTTATTGCCCTGGGAATTAAAATACATCCTTGTAACCCTGGCATTCCCAGCCTGCCGGAAGCATACCAGTTGCTGTGGCCTAGTCCACTCAAACATTCGAACGCTACCATCTTGTGCTCCTGTAAGATCTAAGATTAAACAATAGATGTCCATTAATGCTACAGCATTTTATAGAAAATTATCTACTCCATAGTAGTAAATGTGATTCACTTACAATACTGATGGACTGGATGTGAAGCCATTCTCTTGACATTATTCAGATTTCTCTTAATAAGCTTTATAGAAAACAAATAAAAATTAAGATAATTTAGAAAAAGACAAACACTTTTCAGTTTTGTTTATACTACTATATGTTGAGTGTCCCCCACTTAAGAAAAGACTGTTAAGCTGGTATTATTTGCATCTCATTATGTTTATTTGCATTAATTAAAGCTTGTTTATGACAGGGTTTTTTAATCCATGAAAGTTCAAATAGTATTAATATTATCTTCTATTATACAAAGAATGTAAACACATGCTAATGTCAATGCTTTTGATATTAGTCCCAATGCTAGAATTTCAAGTATGGGATTGTTCTGGTTTTGGTTGGCTTATTTGTTTAGTTTTGTCCTCAGAAACTCCAGGTACTCCTCAAAGTTCCCATAAGAAAGAGAAGAAACCTAACTGTCACATTATTTTCTGTCACAATAGCTCTATACCACAATATATAAGCAAATGTTTAGTTTGGCCTTCTTTTTGTCCAGGTCTTGGTCATCATGGAATGTCAACATGGAATTAACAGCATGACAACTAATGCACACTAGGTCTCTCTATTAAATAGCACACTATAAGAAGTAAACGTGAGCTGCATGCAACAGAAGTACTTACCACACCAGCTCCAGTGCTCGTTTGACCACTGCCTAACCATGGCATAGACGAAGATGGTTGTATCTGATTCACTCCAAAAGATGGTGCAGTTGACTGAGTCAGTGTTGTGGTAGAGCCACGGAAGTCAATATCATCAGAACTGTAAAAGAACAGCAGTGTTCTGCTTTAAACAAATGTTTCTTTTCCATCAATACTGTTTGCTATTGTCAAGAGCCCAATGGCAGAGGGTAGAGGAAGTGATTATAAGGAGATTATAAACTGATAATTCCTGCACTTACATTGTGCAAATGGAAAACCATGTGCTCCACAGCTATTGGTGTTTAACCTCAACAGGTATTCCTAACTGTGGTAGACTGATGTTGAGAATAACAGCTCTCTTGAGAGGAAATTATCTACTCTGCGCAATGGAATGTGGTACAGATGAGTGCTTGCTGCAGCTGATGCGTTCACTGTTCTCAGGATAGTAATGGAGGAGACAACTTCTACAATTAGCCTCAACACTGCAATGATCCAACCGCAGTGTTTCTAAAGTACAACTTCCTTTATTAAGCTTATGCACCATATGATTTCACTTCACTGTGCAGTGCAAACATGCCCAAACCCCTCAGACCCTCAAAATCTTACTCTCTCCATGTCTAAAACAAAGATAGTAATTATTCTTTTGCCTTCCCTCACTCATTTTTAAGGCAAACAGAAACTTACTGAAGAAGAGTAATTAACTTTGTTTTGTATAATCCACTTGTGGATTATTATATATGCAGCCTCACGGTAAAACAATAACCTTAATATAACCATAAAGAAACAATCCTACCTTTTAGATTCTCTGTCATATTCTTCCCCAATCCATATAAATGACTGAGCAGCCAGCAGAGCTGAAATATCAAGTTCTTGAACATCATGTGTAGATGCCAAAACAATTTCATTGCTGTTTGCCTATGCAGCATAAACAGAAAATTTATATTAATTACAGTTAAGATCTTCTTAATACACTTACTGTAGTATTTGAGGCTTACCTTATTAACTGCAAATGCCATTATCATATCTGATTCTTTGTGAATGATTTTTGCTTTTCCTCCAGGGTAGCCAAGATCTGCTTCAACCTACAAAACATAAAAAATTTCAATTAGCACAAATATTCATTCTGTAGTGGTACATTCAGGCTGCAAAATCTATACAAAATTCATGCAAGAAAAGTTCAGTGGCCTCAGCATTGTTTAGGAAGCTAAACTTTAGACTCCTCATACTCTTTGGTGTTCTAAAAGCCAGACGTTATATTTGAATGTAAGAAACTGAAAGTTGTGTGTGCAACACTATTTACAAGGTGTTCACTCATCCCAATTATCAGGACATCCAAAGTTAATTCACTGATTAAAAGCCTGCCACATAGAACATATAGCTTGTTAGTCACATTAGAGAAAGAAAAGCCAGTTCCACAGAACTTTTAAGAATGTGCTAGAGGTTTGGGAGAAGGGATACTACCTTGTTTTTGTGATCTTCTGCTACGCAGTTTTGTTTGACCTGCTCCACACGATCTTCTACAGACTATATAACATCACACAGTCACAAACACAAAACACATGCACAAACAAATATAAAAAAAGAATGAAACATTCCAAACTAGATTTTAAAGGCCACCCTGTCAGTAAATGATGACAAATGTATTTTTAGCTTTTTATAAAAGGCACAGAAACTAAGACAGGAATCTAAACAAACTCACTTAAAATGTAATGCCTGCTAGATGAACACAAAATGTATGATATAGTCAATAAATGGAGAAGTAATACACACACAAACTCCATACTTACAGGAATTCTTAAAGATATTAAACAGCATACTTGTTTCCTGTGGTACTTATGTGTTGGTTTAAATTTTCAGTTAGAACTCATTACAGTTGTAACTGGTACAATTCGTAATGCCCCATATTATATATTATTATATAATATTACATTTATATGTATATATTACTCATGCATATATACATATACACAAATTAATAGTTCATGTAAATTTCTTTTTCAATATGACACAAAATTATAGGAATATTCAAATTTATTTCCTTATTAGCACTAATGTAAATGTTCTGTTTCTTTATTGGGACAATATTCAAATACATAAAGGTAAGGTGAAATATGTCTTGTCTAAAAACATTTCGGTTCAGTTTATATTTCAATAAACAACATGACATTCATGTTGATTAAATAAACCAAAACACTGTTAAATGAAACAAAGGAAAATCAAATACCACCAAAAGAATGGAAAGAAAAAATAAAAGATATATTGAAGAGACTGAGGAACAGTTATAATTGAGATTTCTTTGAAAAAAAAGTTACGTCCTTTGTTTACCTCGCTTTTCTTTCTTTTCTTTGTGAATATATATCTTATGAAAGTCTCCTGAAGAAGTTCTTGCTTCACAAGAAAATGCCAGAGCCTTTTTGCTGGAAGAGCTGAATAATCCTTTGATCTGGATAAAACGTAGTGGGGGGCAGAGGGGTGAACAAAGGGAAAAAGTTTCATTGTAATTAAAGGTGGGCAAAAAAAATACATCTAAAGAAAGACTCCGAATGACTTTAGATGAAATTCTAAAAAAAACCCCAAATAACTAAAATTTAAGCTTTAATTTGTTCAAGGCTGGTATCAAGAGATATGTTTTCTTGCAATTTTTAAAAATCCACAGTATGTTACTAACTTCCAGGTACTGCAGTTCAATCTGTTGCATTTATGTCTCTACTAAAACTGCTTTTATGTTGGAATTATGCTGGCCCTGCAGTATTTCCTTACATGTTTGCATTTCTTTCAATGTTCAAAAGAATACACAAATATTTAGTTCATATATGGTTTGTGATCTGCATTTAAAGATACCTGCAAGCATGACATTGGTCTAAACACAGGAGAATTGGCTTTACAAGGACTGTACTACAACTTCCTTTCTCTCCTCCTCTTGACATCCGTATGTATTATGTAACTCTCTTCTTTTGTTGCTGAGGTAGGGTGGGAAACAGTTACTACTGGAGAAATAGTAAAAGAGGTTGAACAGGGTCTTCCCAGCAGCAGATATTGCCCTTGACTTGTCCTCCAAGTTCTGCTCTTTGCTTATTTTCTTTCCTTGCTGCATTTGTGAAAGATGCAGCAGAATTAAGTAAAGGCTGCTGCAGGAGACAGCTTCGTAAGAAGGAACAAAGGGACGTGGAAAATGTTTTCTGTAAAGCATTGGCTAGAACTAAGATCTAGCCAACCTTCATTTGGCTGTTTAAGTGGAAATACTTTTATTTCTACTGTCAAACACTGTGGTTTTGCAAGTTAAAAAATACTTACTTGAATGGTGTGTTTTCAGGTTCAATCATTGCTTTATTGCGGAGGATAGCTGGCCCTGCACCTACACCAGGGTCACTAGGGTAAGTATTGATGTAGTTTGGTGGAGGGCCTTCAAACTGGTCCATTCT
Source organism: Todiramphus chloris collaris (assembly GCA_025345505.1). Classification (NCBI taxonomy): domain Eukaryota; kingdom Metazoa; phylum Chordata; class Aves; order Coraciiformes; family Alcedinidae; genus Todiramphus; species Todiramphus chloris. The sequence goes on from JANVCC010000036.1 coordinate 1,182,171, forward strand.
GTCTTGAAGAATCTGTTCCCAGTGTTCCAAATTTTTTATTACAGCAATGCCCAATGGTGATGTTACAGGCAGATCTAAACAGAAATATAAATGAAGGCTTATAAAAAACATAATTTAAGTTGTAGTGTGTATCAAAAAAACTCTGAATAATACAACAACCCCCCCGCAAAAAATCAAAATATTGCAATATACTTGTTGGCAATTGTAAAAAATAATGTATTAGACTATTTAAATATAGATATTAAAATTAAAAATCCACGTCTGACAGAAAAACATTTATAAAGAAAACTAAAACATACAGCAGAATTCAACATACCAGTGAATTCCAGACCAGCAATGGGAAAGAAGTTCTTAACATTGTACAAAACTAATTTTACCATTGTCAGATGCAGAAGAGCCCAGCTGTATAAAAAGAATAATAAGTTGTATTAAAACATTAACACAGTTATCTGCAGAGTATTTTTCTCCTTTTACCAAATACACAGATTATAAACCCAGTGTAGATGGTTCACTGAAGTTTACCAAACACACAGAGAAAGCTCTTTATATATAAAGTATGCAACACGGGTGCCACTGAGGGCACCTTGCTGTAGCAGTTAGTATCCCCTTCTCTCTTTGACAAATCCCAGGTTATTGTACTCTTCCACCAGATACGGGTGTGCACATGTGAGCCTCTAAGACAGAATTGAGTACAAGCCCCATGAAACATACCCCAGAATTCTCCAGGAAATCACAATGAATACAGGCAAGATATTGCTTGAGTTTAGCATTCATGGAAGAAGTTTTCACACCGAGAAAGTCTCACAAATATTAAAGATACAAGTCATATACAGTATAGCTGTATGACAAATGAGAGACTTGAAGAACACATAAGAGATATCGTTTTTTCTCCATTGAAATGCTGAGGTCATCAATTTATTTAATTTTATCTTGCAATGTTTAAGTGTTCTAATTAATCTGCTCCTCATTCAAATACTAAAGATAATGCTTGAATCAGTAGTCTAAAACATAATTCTAGAGCTGGCATTGTGATACCCCATGTTCCTTGTGTTTTAAAAATGAAGATAGGTGGTTTTTTTGATTTGTTTTCCCTCCTCCCCAAAAAATGTAAACCACACAGCTTCCATTTCCTAATCCTGTTTTTTAGACAGGTAAATGGGGAACTGTTACTATGATGAGAATTTGTCACTTCTGTAATCCCATTGCCACACGTAAATCTATCCACAGTACTAAAATTATTTGACTTAAATTCGATGGTGCAGAGGTTAATTTGGAAGTAAAGGTAAGCACATAACATAATTATTCTAAAATAGTGGCAATTTCTGCTAACCTGTAAGAATTGGCATCTTTGTGTTCCTGGATCTGTACATCAGAGAGGAAGGCATCATCCTCTTCCTCATCGCTGTGAATGCTTTCATCAGAATCATATATAACACCACTGTCTGATAAAGGAAGAAATGGCTGCAATGGAAAATAAGTTTGCTATAAAAGCAATTTTCTGATTTCTTAACTATAATAAGAGTTAAATATTATCACTGTCAGAGTTTAAATGACAACAACCTATAAATGAGTTTCCCTTCAACATAAACAAGTAGCAAGGAGAAAAATGTAAATCTCTATTATTAGCAAGAGACATATTTGGAAAGTTAAGTAATAGACTTTTGTTATGAGGATAACATTCTGCACCTTTCTACGAAAACCACTCAAAAATTTTCACGTTATTTTTGACCTTTAAAACTCAGAGAAAAAAATATGCTTTTATGAACTGTCACTTACATTTTTCCATTTTTATTACCTTTGCCATAAAATAGTCCCACATGCTGAGTTCTGGAGGGATAAACTTTTCTTTGTAAGAAGGTCTTTCTGCAGGTACAGGTGGTGGCACAGTGCTGTCTTTTACTGGTCTTCCTGGCACTAGCATTCTCATGTTAAACCGACGGCGATGTTTATCCATTTCTTCTGATGGAAGAGGTGGTGCTAAATTCAAGTCATTTGAAAAACGGATATTAATACCGTGTATCTAGAAATAGCTGTTTTTTATAATTGAAATAACTAAAACCATTGTTATTGGTACTACTTTCTATGGATTCAGAAATCAAAGCTAGCCTAAATAAAGTAAGGGTAATCATACAAAAAGTCCAGTTATTACAAATTCAATAACTGTGTCATTTATACATTGGATATATCATGAAAAATACATTTTATTATCTGGATTAAGTTCTCAGGAAATGAAGCTTTTAAGTAAAAAGCATCTAGCTGTTGAGAAATGAAATACATTAAATTTCACTAAACTGTAAACTGCACAAGTAGCAGTAGTTATTCAAAATATAAGCCAAAGAACTCTTAATTTGGCAAATAAAATCTATACAGAGAGAGGCTTTTTGACAACTAAAGCCTATTTTATAGTGTTATGAATTAAAATGACTTAATAGTAATAAAAAATATTAATGTGGATTTTTTTTTCAAAGTGTTATTGGCCAGGCAATACTGAAGATCACACTTACTTTATTACAAAGGAGCTAGATATTTAATTTTATTTAAAAAGAAAAAACAAAACAGCCACTACTAACATTCACCTACACTGCAAGGTTTTACAAACCTTTGTTACCATCCTCTGAAACATCAGAAGCTGTAGCAGCTTGTAGGTTGAAGGAAAACAGAATACATCTCACATGAAGGCATGGTTATTCATATTAACATCTTGTGAAAATAACTGCCCTAAATGAGTTTAAGTTTTTCCATGAAAGACAATTTATCTGTTGTGCATAGTTATAATGGTGCATTACCTTACTACTGTTTGGTTTTATATTTCACATATGGAACACCTAATTTTTGCATAACTTTCAATCCTATCATTGTTTTGAAAGTCTGAGACATTATTTTTCAGTATTGCTGGAGTGTGAAGTCTATGACAAATGCTTATGTTTGCTTTTGTCGCTAGAGCCTGAATTCAATCTCCAATTTTGCTTTTCCTTATGCAGTATATTAAGACATGCTCATCTGTCTTTGCAAAGTTCCTTGTTTTAGTTGGAGCTTACGTATGCATGAACTATTTTTTTGACAGATGAAGCTGGTATTTCTTCTCTCAGGGTGAAATATCTTGCAATCGAAATTAGTTTTAGAAATACATTTTCCAAGTTACTGCAGTCATTAAACAATAACACTCATCTCACACATAGGAAAAAAAAATAGGCATATATAAACACTGATTTATATCAACTGTTTTTTCACTTGAAAATAATGAATGAAAGTCCTGCAAAGTCTTATAGGTAAGCATCTAATAGTAATATTAGTAATAGAATAACTGTACTGTTTTTATGGCAAATTCAAAATGTGCTGGGTATCATTACAAAGGATAAGTAAAAGACTAATATTTTTTCCCTGCTTTTTAATTAATATAACAGTTTTCTTCCCAGTAGATACTTAAATTCTGATTGCTTGATTTTTATCTTTACAAGGAAGGAAATCTCTCCTACTAGGTTACTAGAAGACAAAAAATGCAAACCATTAGTATGACCTTTAGAGAATAAAGTACCTGGAATATTTTCTGACTGCCTTCGAGGCTTTACAAGAAGTTTCACTCCACCACCAAAAACAGCAGCCCACATTCTACTGTTCAAAGGATGGGCTGCTAGTCGAAATAACTCGTTACATGAATTGGTTGCAAGGGCATGTATAAGGAGGCTCAGGTAGACAGCAATAACAGCTTCACAAAGTAAGATGTTTAATTTTGGTTGATCTTCATCCTGAGCTGAACTTAAGAGATTTATAAGTGAACTCACACCTGCAAAGAGAAAAGAGGAAAAGTTCTACATTAAATGAGTAGGAGTACAAATGGAAGATGAGGAAATGTTATCCCCTCTGCATGCGGATGAATACTATTAATAATATTTTTTTTTTAATCATAAAAGATCAAATTTTAACAAAGTAGTCATATGTCTGGGATATCTGCCCTCTGCAAATGCTATGTACAGTTCAGCTTGCCTATGGAATTCCTGCACTGTTTCCATATGCTTTTTCATTGGGAGTTGTTTTGAAAGCTATACCGAACAAAGCACAGAGGTAAGACGGTACTGTAGAAACAGCTATGAGAAACAGCTTTGCTAGCGGTGAGGCAGACCAGAGGAAAACATTTTAGGATGACAAATTATCAGCTTATTAAGTTTACCCTAAAGATCATGGTCTCTTCATCAAGCAAGATGTTTACCATTCAGAAAGTTTACTTTGTTTTGATAAGTAAAAAAGTTAAAAGCTGGGGTTTTTTTGAGAATTTGAGAATGAAATCAGAAACACTTATTCATCATGGATCATCATTTCACAGAACATTTCACATCACAGAACAATTAAGTAATTTTGAAATATGGAGGTGATCCAGTGGTGCTAAAAGTATCCTTATTTTTGTCTCACCAGGCCACTGAGCAGGAGATGAGTTTGGAGTTGCATGCTCTTCAATACTTTCTGTCCTCAGTCTACGTCGATCACTCAAAAGCAGTCCTTGATAAACCATCCCTGTAAACTGATTCGCTTCTGTTTGACTGCTGAACATAAATTATTTTTTTTTAATGAGAAAGGATTTTAGAATATTTTTGTGATATAGTGTATATATACATGGTTCTTATATTAATCAGAAAATGCAACATTTAAAATTCTATATGACTAAGTCAAGAATTTTATAACTTCACAGTATACTGACTGCACTTTTTGTTAAAACTTAAATGTTTCCATGTAGTATATTACCAATTTTAGTATGTTATGTTAGGTTCAAATGTTCCCCCTGCACCCCTATTCAGCAATGAATGTGCTGTGGAAAACAGCATTCAATTAATTTTCAGAAGCACTCCAAGTGAGAGTGACATCTGATTTTCATATTTATTGGTAAATATCAGAATAATTGGTGTTATTTTATCAATGTAAAACTGATCTGGCACATCAAAGCTACCAATGTGTACACCATGTAAGTATCTACACCTCTACACAGATATTTGATCTCCTTTTTAGGCACGTGCCTGATGAATTTCCATGTTTGGATACACAAAGTATACTCCAAAGATAGGACTGTAAGAATACTTCTGTTTTTACCTGTAGCTGTGGCTGTCACATAGTGCTTGATAAATAGATGCAGAAAGTGAAGCTGCTAAAGAATGAAGTGTGTAGACCTAAAATAAAAAGAGACAATAAGCTATATATAAAGTTTTATAAAATAGGTGACTAAATTATAACTCTTTCTAAACACCATTGGAGATGTGTTATGCACTGGTTCTAAATCAAGTGCAGGAAATAGTAACTGGATATTACTTTAAGTTTACAATACAGTACTTTGACAATGACAACTGTTCAAGATCATTTAATTGCAGTCAAAGCCTTCTAATATGATGTCAAGTTAATTAACTTTATTCTAATATAGAAGCATCACAATGAATGAGTACACTGAAGAAGTGATGTGTCCTGTTATGATAACAAATTCGATTGAATTTTGATTTGACTCCTGGAAGCCATATTACATAATATTGCAGTTCAATGCTCAATATGCATAAAATACAAAAGTTTGTGTAATCATTGCATGATTATCTAAATTCTCATTTTTACCTCAGTTATGTGCTTATATATTTTCAGAAGTCTCCAGGAGTAACAAGAATAATACTCCATATTGCCTCACAATGCAACAGAAAGACTCCCGTTCTTAAACAGAAGAAATGCAAGGATTTCTTGAAAGTCTGGTGAAATCCACAGTACAAGGAAAATGGTACTGAAACTGTTAATAATGTAAACTTTTTTAAACCCACTCTATGCTAATTTCTATCATTTCCTACCAGCTTTCCATTTAATTAAATACTAGACATTAGAATAAAGCTGCAAATTATCTAAATAGTTGTTTTGCAGTTAGGAGGCACCAGCTCTTCTTTCTGAATTTTCTTTTTAAAGAAAATGTGTGTGAAGTATGAGTTTTTAGATCAAGAAAGGTGCTTGCTGTAGCATAATGCAAGATGGGAAAAGAGCCAACTGATACATGAGGGAAAGGGATGTAAATGAGCTTAGATTACAGTTCTAGAAACTTAATAGCCTTGCAGTGGGATAACATGCTTAGTTTCCCAATTTTTTCCTAGTTTCATTTAGTCAAAAATTCAAATTAATTTAATGAATATGAATAGTGACCTAAACATACAAAATAATGACTTAGCTTTTTACTAATTAACTATGACATAGTCTTAGGCTCTTTAGCTTTTTTCCCCCCCTTCTATTTACTGAAACTGAACAGAATTTATTCACTCCTGAGTATGGAGTCAGATAAAGCAATTCACCACAATTCCTTAAAAACAGTAAACTTGAGGAATTTCATGCTAAAGTAAGGTTTATAGTATCTATTAATAGAAGGTTATAAGTTACAGCCTTCCACATCTAATGCCATTAATCTCCCTAAACGATTTGACCACAGTGATTATTAGTTAACTTCCATGATCATGTTGTTTTAAGAGCAGTCAGTATTGTGAAAGGGTAAGTGTTGAAAACTAACTCAAACACCACATTTTATTTTTTGTGTGCTCACTCCCCATTTTATAAAAAAAATCATTTGGCATCCCCTGAAAGATTTTCATTACCTTGACATCTTCAACATTAGGATGTGGTGGTGACTTCATCTGCACAATAGTGTAAAGAATATCATGGATGTGGTTGTTTAAATATAGCACAGGATTAGCTATCACAGTTTTTGTGGATGCTATACTTGCAGAAAGCAACGGTAGTGTTGTAGGTAATGGAAGTGGAGACTGAAGTTGTTTTACAGTAGTTTCCTGTTTAAAAGAAAAGACTGTAGTGAAAATTACTGATTTGGTAAAAGAAAAAAAAAAAGTTACGTTTACACTGTAAATGTTTTTTTTCAGGGTTACTTATCCCCTTCCACTGCTGTCTACTCAGCACAGACAAGATGTTACTGTGACTGATGTCACAAGTAAGTTCTTATTTACTGTGATAACGTGGAGCAGACCTGATAGACAAGGCTGATAGAACACTTTTTTGTTTAGTGCAGGAAGAGTGCTTTTATGTAGTTCATTAGGAAGAAGTGTTGGAAGTGTACTTGCAGTAGCATAAGTTGACATACTCAATATTCACTGGTTTGAGTTTAATAACAAAAGTAAAATTTGCACTAATCTGAGTTTCTCAAGTAGAAAAATTAAAAAAAAAAAATTATTCTTAAAAGTATATGCTAAGCCTAGTACCACCAAAACAGTTGTGTACTGCTTCTATTTGAAATGTGAGAAAACTGAACTAGAGTAAGTTAAATGATTTGCCCAGTGTCAGATTATCTGCTATACCTCAGGTTAGTCATTAACTTTAACTTGAAAATATCTGGTTTTGTATGAAATATTAACAGAAAATGCCATAAAACAGTAAAAGGGAGCACTACCCTGTCTGACTTGGTAGCATTTGTTGAGCCTTGCAGCTAAGATCCCATTCCTTGTAGCTCCTGTGGCTGATTTGCAGAGGTGTATGGAATGGCATTTTGTCATATTTCGGCAGTTTTGAATTTAATTTATTATACAGGTACCCAGAATATTGTGATCAAAACTATAATTTCATTGGAATGCACATATAATGCTGCAGCTATAATATAAACAGCAACATTTATATTCCATAATGTTCCATAATTAGATGTAGCTTAATCCTCAATGTCATATAATGGATTCTTAAGAATCAAATAATCAGGATGTGGAAAAGAGCACAATTAAATACCAAGAATTAAAATGATCGTTGATCATTAGAGTTGCAGAACATAAGCAGCATCACTCTAGACACAAACGTACGCATCTGTCAAAACTGACAGTCCAGAACTGTTCACACTTGTGAATTGAAATTATTTGAATTTGTTTTTACCTGCTGTGACTCTTGCAGCAAAAACTTCAGCTCCATTCTTACAGATGCTAAACCACCACCTTGTGCCCCGTGAAGACTACAGTAACTTAGAAAAACTCTTAGAAGAGCTTGGTTCTTCTGTAGCCACCACTTTCGCCTTTCAGCGTGTTCTCGTTTTGCTTGTAACCTACGTCTTTCTATCTGGTGCCGTTCATACGAACCAATGTCTGGTTTATCCATAATATCATCGTGATCAAGTAGATCCCCATTTACTTTAGTATATGCTTTACAATAGTCTTTGCCCTCCGTGTCATGGTTGCATATTTCATGCATAGCAGCAATCTCTTTTTCAAGCCAGTTGTACAGCTGAAATCTGAGCTTTCCTCCATCTACTTCATAACCTGTAGCCAAAGTCCTCAGTTCAGTCATAAGGATCTTCAGACAGGCTCTGAACTTGAGCTGTTCAGCAATAACATCAACCTCAGTGTCTCCTGCATCAGAAATCTCCCCATGTGGTGTTTGTGGGGTGTTGATGTCCGAGATTCTCTCATCATCATCTCTGTTCTTGGAATCAGATTTTTTCATCATTATACCAACATCCTTGTCCTCTTCGTCTGACCCATTTTTATCTTCACCCCAATCAAGAGTAAGGGGCTCATCATCAAATTTTACTGCTGGTTGACTCCAGTCAAATTGTGCTGAAGATTCAACGGCATTCTCCAAAGCAAAAGCAGTTGAAATTGGCTTTGACCAGTCTATATCACCACTTCCAGCACCATCCCTTAGGGCTTTGGAATCTGAAACGCCAGCTTGTATTGGAGGACTACGTGAATCTTGCTCTTCAGCTACTGTAGACTTTTTTCTTACTTTTGGAATTTTTGAAAGGACTTCAAGAGCTAGTACAGGGCAGCCGACTTTGAAATGAGCATTTGCAGTAGTGAAAAATAATTTTCTTTCTATAAGATTAATTTTGTCAACAAAGCTTTTCTCAGTTTTTAGACCTAAGGTGGCCAAAGTCCCCTCTGGTGAGCTGAAGTACCTTCGGATGAGCAAAGGGTGGGTCCGAAGATAATTGTAAAAACTGAATACCACAGGATTGCATGACTTCACAATAACTAAGGAATTAAAGAGATATGACATCTATTGACAATGGCTTTAAAATGGTAGTATTCTATTTTGCAGTATTTCCTGTGTTACAGAGACTTATCAAAACACAAAAACAAAGACAGTTTTGGGTCTAGTTACCAAAACCAAATGAAAGAAACACTTATTCCCCACAAAAAGATAAAAGATATGAGCTAGATGAGTAGAAAGATACTGAATTCTCTCATCTGCTTTGCTGTTATATTCCACTCCGCTAAGCCTAAAGGAAGCTTAGATGATCAGCCAGGTAGAGATTTCCCCAAAGGAGGGAATATGCCACAGAAACCTATGGTAGCCACCTGACACTTAACATTAACCTCAGAAGAGACAGGATAGGAAATCCTGGTAGAACACTGCTCATCTCTAGAAAAAAGATTGAGAATTGAAGTCCATTGGAACAGAAACTAGCTGCCATTCAGAAGTAGAGGTACTGTGAGGCAGTACCAAACAAGGCCTTCCTGAGCTTATCTAGCAGCAGAATTAAGTTTGGTATGGGGGGGTTGGAAACAACTCCTTGGGGAAAAAGAAAAAAAAAAAAATTTGTTTATTTATTTTAGGAAGAAGTAGAAATTGTGTGGGTCAGTACCTAAGGCTGTTTATTTCAGTAAGGGACTTTCAGAAGGGACTGCTTACATGCATACGTGCACAGAAAGTATTTCTCCTTCTCTACTTTGCCTTAACAAGTTTGTCCTACCAGACCAGTGTTTTTCCCTTACCTGGGTTTTCATCGTCATCTTTAGGTGTTTGTTCCAATAACGTGTCCAGTGCTCTAGTGTAATCTTTCATTATCCAGTACGCGATGCTCCTCAGAAATGGGTCAGAATGCAATTTCGTACAGCTGAACCCAGCGCCATCCTTACGGCAACCCAAAATCTTTTCATAAAGAATGGAGGTGTACGTGATAGAGTTTTCAAACTCTGATTCATATAAACGAGCAATAACCATAGCCAACTGGATGTCTTCCATTTTCTCAAGGCATACCTATGATAAGAAGTGGGGAAAAGGTTGCTTTATGAGGGAAAGGTAGTTCTTCAACAGTGAAGCAAATAGCAATCTATCTTACAGGACAGATAATTTTCTTCTCATCACGTCTAAAGTATACATTCATCTTGTGAGCTGGATGAGCAGGTAGTGAGGTGGATTGGGAACTGGTTGAAGGAAAGAAGCCAGAGAGCTGTGGTCAATGGGATGGAGTCTAGTTGGAGGCCTGTAACTAGTGGGGTCCCACAGGGGGCAGTGCTGGGACCAGTTCTGTTCAACATATTCATCAGTGACCTGGATGAGGGCACAGAGTGCACTGTCAGCAAGTTTGCTGATGACACCAAACTGGGAGGAGTGGCTGACACACCAGCAGGCTGTGCTGCCATTCAGCAAAACCTGGACGGGCTGGAGAGTTGGGCAGGGAGAAATTGAATTAAATATAGCAAGGGCAAGTGTAGAGTCTTGCATCTGGGAAAGAACAACCCCAGGCATCAGTAGAGGCTGGGGACTGACCTGTTGGACAGCAGCGAAGGAGAAAAGGATCTGGGGGTCCTAGTTGATGGGAGGCTGACCATGAGCCAGCAATGTGTTCTGGTGTCCAAGAGGGCCAATGCCATTCTGGGGTGTATTAAAAGGGGTGTGGCTAGTAGGTCAAGAGAGGTTGTCCTGCCCCTCTACTCTGCCCTGGTAAGGCCACATCTGGAGTACTGTGTGCAGTTCTGGGGCTCCCAGTTCAAAAGGGACATCGAATTGCTTAAGAGTCCAGCACAGAGCCACAAAGATGATTAAAGGAGTGGAGCATCTCTCTTATGAGGAAAGACTGAGGGAGCTGGGGCTCTTTAGCTTGGAGAAAAGGAGACTGAGGGGTGACCTCATCAATCTTTATAAATATATAAAGGTTGACTGCCAGGAGGATGGAGCCAGGCACTTCTCAGTGATGCCCAATGATAGGACAAGGGGAAATGGGTGGAAGCTGAGGCATAGGAATTTTCATGCAAACATGAGGAGGAATTTTTTCACTGTGAGGGTGACAGAGCACTGGAACAGGCTGCCCAGGGAGGTTGTGGAGTCTCCTTCTCTGGAGATATTCAAAACCCTCCTGGATGCGTTCCTGTGTGACCTGGTCTAGGTGATCCTGCTCTGGCAGAGGGGTTGGACTAGATGATCTTTAGAGGTCCCTTCCAGCCCCTGACATTCTGTGATTCTGTGATCTTTGTGACAAAAATGTGGTAAGTGACATATAACTAAGTAACATATTTTCTTCCATGTTTGAAAAGAGGTGTACTTTCTCCTATTTTGGGAATTCTGATCTACATAGCAATACATCAGCGTGTCAAAAATCAATATGACAGAAGATAAAGATGTTTATTTTTTTTCTACCTAGTAGAATAAAGATAACTTCCAACTTTAATACTAATATATATTCTTCACACTGTCTTACCTGCAGTATTACATCTCTGAGAAAAATTCTGTATGCTTTCATATACTATATATAAACAGGCAAGGTAACTGAAGGTTCTTTAATTCCCTTTGTCTCCTGAGAGATACTGCTTATGTTATGATCCTTCTTACAACTCTCACCTCCCTGTGTCTCCCTGTGGCAGACAACATCACAGCTCCGCTAAAAAGGGATTATAGGGCTGTTTTCAAAGAGAACTCCGACTTCTGGGTTTTTTTTTTACTTTATGTTGTAACAATAGGTCATGCGAAATAGCTGGAGGCTGAACAGAGTGCTACAACTTAACTATGCTGATCAAACAAAGTTTTGCCAGAAGGGTCATGACCTGTATTCCCAAGACTGCTTCCACTGAGGACTGGTGTATCTGAAAAATTCTTTTGGCCTTCAGATCAGCTTCCAAGCTGCTTTTCACAGTAGTGGGGAGGAAATGGTATGTCTGAAGAGAACAAGGCATCATGTGTGGATATGCCATGCTATTTGTGAAGCCACAATTTGTGAAAACACCAGCAGTGAACAGCTTGTAAGGATGCAGTTACATTGAATCATAGATTATAGAATGGCAGAGGTTGGAAGGGTCATCAAGTTCAGCCCCACCCCCCCCCCTCCCCCCAGCTAGAGCAAGATCATCCAGGACAGGCCACACAGGAACAGATCCAGGTGGGGGTTGGAAGTCTCTAGAGAAGGAGACTCCACAGCCTCTGTGGGCAGCCTGTTCCTGTGCCATGTGACCCTCACAGTAAAGAAATGATTCCTCGTGCTGAGGTGGAACTTCCTGTGTTCCAGTTTGTGACCATTACCTCCTGTCCTAACATAGGGCACAACTGAAAGGAGACCGGTCCCTTCTACTTGACACCCACCCTTCAGATATTTGTAAACATTAATAAGATCCCCTCTCAGTCTTCTCTTCTCCAGGCTACAGAGCCCCAGGTGTCTCAGCCTTTCCTCATAAGAAATACGATCTAGTCCCTTCATTATCTTTGTAGCTCTTCACTGGACTCTAACATTTCCCTATCCCTCCTGAACTAAGGAGACCGTAACTGGACACAATACTCTAGTTGTGGTCTCACTAGGGCAGAGCAGAGGGTCAGATTAGAAATGGAAAACTTTTCAAAAGTGGATACCTCTATAGCATCTTTCAGTGAACCTGCTAGCAAGAAAAATGCAGCTGATTGTTCAAAGCGTTGTTTTCCCAACAAAGCAAAAGCATTTTTTAAAGCAGCTTTGCGCCATCTATCTTCACTGAAGTTGTGGCTGAAAAAGGCAGTCATCTTTTCATCATGCTGGGACCTGCATAAAGAAATGCAAGGTATACAACTACTTAGTATATAACCTTAGTGTACAACCACTTGAACAACATCACTTTAATTTAAACTCTAATCTTGAATGAGTTCTGCTTTGCATTCCTGGTTCATTTAGGATTTAATAAAATTCACAGTGATCAGAACTCACCTAAACAGACCCCACACCACTGCCTTTTTCTTCATAGCAAGGTAAAAAAGTGCAGCATCTAAGGCATCATTGTTCCTCTGGAATGAAGCTTTTGCAACCTGTACAAATAAAACCTACAATTATTACTGAAAAGACAAAGGTTGCCTTTATCTAAGTAACATCTGTTCTCTGGATAGGGAGAATGGTCTAGGTGACTATTTTCTACAAAGCAACAGTAATTTCTGTCAGAATGTTTTATTCATATGTGAACAGCTCTCATTACACTGTGAATATTCTTAAGAGTCAGGAAAATGGTACTACTGCAGATAATAACCCCTCTCAACCACAGTGAGATATCACAAATGTGCAAATAAAAATTTCTTTCAAAGTGATACGATAAGTCATATTATTAGTTGAAGATGTTCTTGCAATTTATTATTTACATATATTTAACATAATACAAGTATTTTTAATGAACACCATTTGGTTTTTGTATAGGACGCAGAGATGTAATTTCATTTGATTTGGAGTATTAGGATAATTGAGTTTTGTTCCTGTATTATTTGAGTATCCTGTAACTTTTTAAAATGTATTTTTACAACAGATGACTTGGAAATTTAGTAAACTAGCACATACTTGTGTTCCACAGACATTTCAGAGATTGCGTTATCTGTTGCAATGCAAGGCAAAAGCTAGTAATTATTCAAACCCATCAAACTTCAAGTTACAAGAAAGCTGAAGCTTAGTAAGGTAAGGATTTAAACCTCATTGGTAACTATGGGAAACAGTTTTAGGTATTATCTCAAAAATATCTTGTGTTTTACCCATTATTAGACCTCCCATAAGAAAACTGCATGCAAATAAGATTTGATGTTAATTTGGTTTTACTTAATACATGTGCATATTTCTATAAAAAAGTAATTTGGCGACTCTCTTCTGAAGAATAAAACCTGCATTTATTTGCAGTTCAGATCTTTTACGTTCTATAGTACTCTGTTACAAAATCTGCAAAAAGACCCTTTATATAGTTTTTATTGACTAATATTTTAAAATATATTTATTTCCTCAATAAAACTCACTACTGAATTCAAAGCATAATTCCTTGTTTAGTCTACTAATCTATACTGTCTAATGTATCTGAAAACAAGATAATTCTTAGAGTACTTAATATGATAGTGTTAACATGAAGTACTTCTTTAACACACTGTAAAATAGTTGGGGATAGAAATTCGGATGCTTTGGAAATGGCTTTTCTCTAGACCAGCTGTATTATATCTTACTGTTGAATAACAAAATTTGTAAGCCAGGACTGACAACATCAGTTAGTGCAGAAAAATCTAGTTACACAGTCTCCTGTCTGGGCTGGAGTACAAAGGAATCTGCTGTGTACAAATCACTGTGCATATCTTTTAAGGCACACCTAACATGTAACTAGAATTCATAAGCAATAAAAAGTACCTTCTCAATGCATCTTCGGAGGGTGTTAATATTCCTGACCCACCAACCAATACCCACAGCTCTTAATTCAGACCACTGTGGGTCTCCTTTCTGGATAGCAGGAATCATATTTATCAACTCCTCCTCAGCCTCAGAATGAAAAGCCCATGCAAAATGGCAAGTAGATAGACCTAAACAGCAACATAAGATAATAAAATTCAGAAGATTAAGACTTGTTAATAGCAAATGGAGTATGTCAGAGATGGAAAGTGGAATCTCCAATTGGAGACTTAGGTAGATACGACAGAGACTGTTTCCCTCAATCAGAAGTACAGCTGATAAAGGAACAGCTGACATATCCTTTTGCTCCTTAGGGATGTCCTCTCCTCAGTGTTTCCTCCATCATTTTCCAGTACCCCATTCATAGAGGTACTAGAGTTATCTGGTGAAAGATTGAAGGAAAATACTTTGTTATCACAGAGGCAGACCCATTCTGGGCCAGAAACCTTCCTGTCTGCATTTAGGTGGTGACTGCTTTTCCTTCCTGTATTTCACAACTGCATTTACTCAGACTGAGCAAGGAGAAAATACCTGCTGTGATGAAAATTATAAAAGAATCTTTAAGGTAAAATAAAGCTATGCTCACATAAAATAATATCTTCATTTCTCCATCAGAAACAATGAACTACATATACAATCTGTATGTTATCTGGTTGGGGAACTTACTTAAGCCTCAAACTCAGTGGGGCAGAATTTTTCTTCTTTTCTAGAGCTATACATTTTTTGCTACTCACAGTGCCTACAGGGAAGCCTATAATAAGCCTTTGCAAGATGAGGGCCTTAATGGAATAGACATAATCTAAAATGAATATGCAGATAATGGAAATATTGTAATATTACAAGTCAAACATAACCAGATCCCATCAGTGCAAGTGGATCAAAGCAAAGCAATACCTCACTAAGAATTACCTTGGTGAAGCAGCTGAACTCGATACAGAGGCGGGAGTGATGTCAGAAGGCAGGTGTGCAAGCGCATAGCCAACAAATATCGTAAGCCACATTCATCTAAGGTATCTCTTCCTGTAAAATATAAAATACTGACTTTTGAACATGTGAGTGACTACAACAGGCATATATACAACTCATATGCAGTGTGGCAAATGTAGTTTCTAAACTTGCTGAGAACTTGAACTACAAGTTATTTATTACATATGAAATATAAGTAGAGATTTATATTTAAATGTTTTTCTTTCTTACTACATGTAATGTGAATAACTGATGCTAGCTTTCAGCCTAAGTCTACCTTTGCTGAGAAGAGCAAGAACATTAATTCCATATATCAGTTACTAACCTGAGTAATTCTTATCTCTGTTCTCATCTAGTTCAGTGCTTGTCGTGGCCACAGTGTCTGCCAAAGCCACAAGGAACATCTGCTCCAGTCGAGTGAGGCCTGGTAGACTTGAGTGCATCAGGTGGCTTGAAAGGACACTAGCATGTTCTCGACCAAAGTACGTTGGACCATACTGTGAAAGATTAATAACTTTGGATTTACTCTCCCTCTTTTCTGGCTCGAAATCAATGAAGTCTTCAGTTGTAATAGGCTGAATCTGGAATAGGTCTGAGTACTGATCCTCTGTTTTTCTCTTAGCATGATCTTCAGAGCCCTGAGGTATTTTAGAGGTTTCTTCAGAAACATAAGTGGCATCTTGATCTGCAGCAAGCAGAGCATACAGTGGCAGTGGGGGAATTGAATCTATCTCTGTGTAGTCTCGAGTACCATCTTTTCCAGCTGTGATGGTATCCTTTGCAGTACTACCACTTACACTAATGGTGCGAGAAAGATGGCGTTTAGGACCAGTTGCTTCTCCAGCTTCTGTGTCTTTAACTATTGCAACTTCTCCTGCAATACACTTAACTAGATGCGATAGAATGGCTTTGGCTCGGCGAACTTTACCCAGATCCATAAGTTCTAATAACTGGGTTGGATGATACTGGGGTAGAGTAGGTGAAAGAACATGAGCAGCTTCAAAAAGGCCACCATCCTGAATTACAGTTGGAGTGCCAAAAACATCATCCACAATACCTGCCCCATCAATTACACTGGTCTTCTTTGCTATCACACTTGTTTTGAGTGGATCTTGTGTTGTTGAGTCTTCAGTAGTAAAAACATCACTTTCTCCATCACCAAACTTGACAGCATGTTTCCACTGGGCATAAACATGCATTTCACAGTCCATTCCCACCACCAGTATACCGTCTCTCACCCACGACAGAGAAACAGGCAGTGAAGGAGTGCCATCTACAGATGACAACAAATCAATTGATCTAAGCAACACCCACTTTGACTTTATACCTTGCTTTATGCTACCACCTAGTGGTAAAGTAATGACAGCTACTCCCTCTTTGCTGCTAGTTTGATCTGTTACAATTCCAGAAAGTCTTCCGTACATGAAGATGTTGGCACCAACTCCAACTGTCAATATATGTGAACCATCTTCTTTTGATACCCAGTCCAAATGCACCAAATGCTTGATACTGGGCACCAGGTATTTGTCTTTATTCAAAAATGCATCCGATTTACTGTAAACAAATAAATTACTATCTACACTGACCCTTGAGTCAAGTACACTTCCAACCTTAACTAAATCATCCAGATGAATTGTCTGTTCCAAAACCCATTCTGATCCTCCTGTTGACTCACATTCAAGTATACAAACATGCATGGAAAATTCTTTGGAAACAAAACCGTTATGCTGTATGGGTTGTTTGTAGGCTACTGCAAGACGTCCTGTGTAAGAACAGCTAACGGCAACTGGCCTTCCTACTATGCTCACTGTACTACTGTTGTCTTCTCCTTCATCATTCATTAAAGGCCATCTTCTCCAATGATATGTTTCCCTTTCTTCATTCCTGCTGTTTAGGTCTGTCTCTACAGTACATCTCCAGAACCGCACTCTGTTGTCTGAACATGATGTTACTATCAAGTAAGGTGCAAGGCAGACTGGGTAAATGGATGAAGAACTCAGGTGACCTGAAGTTAGAGCAAACATGTTTACTTTTAGTAATATAAAGTAGAATGCTTATATGAATAAGGCAGACAAAACACTGCTGATAGAGAACTTTACAACCTGATGTTATTCTTCTTATTTGGAGTTGGATAAGGACAAATTTATTAAGACTCCTAACAGTCTTGCAGCTTGAACATCATCTGCCTTTCTGTTCACTATTCAAAGTAGATAAGATAGAATTGAACTAATTCAGAGAAGGGTTGTTACAATAATGGGAAGAATACAAAGCCTTAATCAGATGAGATTTAGGAAGTTAATACAGTTCATATAGCCTACCAAAAAAGCAACATAGAGGAAAAGGGAAAAAACCAAAAACCCAAAGACAGGAGACACACAAACAGAAGATGGTGTAAGTGCACTGGGTGAAAAAAAAACCCCACTGTATACCAGGGACATTAATGCTGGCAGATGAACAAGAAGGTACAAATTCTGCATTAATAAATTAAGACTAGAGGTGAAGTTTCCAACTATTAGAGACGTAAGTTTCAGGAACAGCTTTCGTGTGGGGACTTGATACATTTATGAAAGGGTAATAGGACATGGACAGAATGATTTGAGAGAGCCTTTTCAGCCCCATGTCCCCTTTATCAGTTAATCAGAATGCGATAGTGTTAGGAGATAGAATCCTATAAACTAGCAATTATTCTGTAAATTACTGGGCCAACCAGATAGAAAGAATTGTTAAATTTACCTGCTGAAGGAGTTGCTCTTATTACTTCCACACCAACAGGAAGATCCAGAGGTTTGCTATACACGAGTCTGGAGCTCAGAATGAGTTTACTAGCAGTCTGAAGATTAGCAATTGATGAAGATCGTGGAATGGGACCCATACCAGGTGATATATCTGGAGAAGAATCCATAGTCTTTTTCTCAGGTACACTAAGCTTCTTCTCTGTTGAAATTGCCTCAGTTGGTTTTGCTATATGGAAAAAAATACCATTGTTAAAAAAGTTGTCTATGAGTAAGGGGAAGACATGAATATCCTGTAATCAGATTTATTTTTTTAAACGGTGCTGAAGTTAAACAGAAAGAATTACATGATATGTGCAGGCAGTGTTAGTTTTATTCCAGGCTGTAACTATTAATTGTAAGATACCCATAACATTCTAAAATACTGATAGCTTAAGATTAAGTGCTTAAGTACCATCAACAAATTTCTATATTGCTATCTGTATAGAATGCAACCAATGTTCAGGACGAATCTTACTGCTTCTATTGTATTGATAAATTATTCTGAAGATTCCTGACTTTGGGGCTTCCTCTTGACAAAGGTGACACAATTTGTTTTAAAATAAACGACCAAGTTTTATATTTTAAATAATATGAAAGAAATGTCTGTCTCTAAGAAAATTACAGTCACTCACTCACCTAAACAGGCTTGCACAGATCTGAGATGAAGATGCCACATCTGAAGAACAGAGCAGCCATTACTATCTTTTTCAATTACTACTAAGTAGAACTTTTCTGAGAAAGGCGGTGGACGATACCCTGTAATGGAAACATATTATCATTATCACAAAGTTTATGTTCAACATAAATATTTTTCGTAACAGAACTCTAAAAATCACTGATACTAAAAAAATCCTGTTTCCCTTTGAAATTGCTTGATTATAAAACAAAATATTCAAGCAGTACCATTAATTACATTGTCTGTAAATCAATCTATTTTCATAATTCCTCTGTAATTATGTGCAAACAAATTGTCAATTAACAATCTGAGTATTAGTGGCAAACCTAATTTATTAGATTTATTTGCCTTCCCAGTCAGTTTAAACTATTTCGCTCAATTGTAAAGACTCTTACTGCTTTCTTCCTTTTTCTTTTAAAGTTAAAAGTCTACTATCAAATTCCCTAGTTTCTTTCTATCAACTTGGAAATCAGGCAGTGATAACTACAGTCAGTTATCACATTATCGCCTGGAAGTATGTACTGATGCAGAAACCAGACTTCTGTCCTATTTTGTACACATTTTATATATAAAACATTTTGAAAAATGGATTTTGTCATGTAAGTGAAAATGTTTCACTCTAAGCAAATTATAATGCCTTTGCTCAATACCCTTACCACATAAGCAACATTAAACAACCATTTTACAGAGTTCTCATTAAAAAAGAAACTAGCACATGCTGCCTACATTTCAATATTCTTTAAGAACATTTTTGGTACCTACTTTGTTCATTTTCGTCATTTTCATGCTATACCTTGTGATGGCTGGAAAAATATCTCTGTTTCCTTCCCTTCCACATCTTCATTATGTGGTTTGTATCCCAAAATGAAGTCTTCTTGAAAGACATGAAGCAATTGTGTGTTTGAGCCACACTGAAATATTAAGCAATAGTTATGCTTCCAGAACAGTACAGCAACATTTTGTACTAATGCAATTATTTCTTTTGTGCAATCCAGCTACCCATGAGGATCATTTTTTTGTAATGTTGAAAATTATTTTAATGCATCAGAAAAATTAAATATTTTCCTCATATATTAAGAACAGCATACTCCAGAACCTATTGTTTGTATATTCAAATAATTTGACATCTACCATGATAGGCAAATTCTGTAATAACATTTTTGCTGCAGATACTGACAGATGAATTGGTATCTGATTGGCTTTTATTTCTTTAGGCGTTAAATACATAAGGGTGGCAAAAACTCTTAAAATTGTATCTCTCTTGAGTGGGAAGACATGTCTCCAACAATTGCTTGGGAAATCCAAAAACCAGAATGAATTGCAGATTTTTCTTCTCTTGTAACAGCAACATATTTATTTGCAGTAACTCCACGTCTCGACAAAGGAGGCTGCTGGCAGTGAAATTTTTTTGTGAAGACAAGGAAAAGTGTGTCCCCCAAAGACAGCGATGGCAAAGTGTTTATGTTGCAAAACACCGTCTTTTTCCAGAGAAAAATGGAAAGTGTTCCCTGTACTCACCTACAAAAATTCTAGAAAAATATTTTGTAAATCTGAACTTAAAATCAAAGATCCTATGTGATAAGTAATTAAAAGACATGGAAACTTAGTGTCAAGTAGAAAAATACTTCTTTATCTAATGACAAAAATATCCAGATGCTTGTTTTACTATTTCTTATACTTTTTTTCCACAGACTGCTTCCTAACAGAAAACAGCACTGGAACATGTAGGATCAAAATAACTGTGAGTAAGAGCAAGGTGTAATAGTACTACCTCCCCCTTGTTTGAAATATATAGTTATATTAGTTAGCAACTAAAATATTGTCTTATGAGACAGACCAAAATAATAATCGAAAGTGTAACATTATCTTTTTGTTTGTTTGGGTATGGGGGAGGATTATTTTTTTTCCCCTGGAAATTATGAAGTTTTGTAAACCAGTCTAGTCTTTTGTTTTCATCAAGATCTATGTTTAGAATATTCTGTCACACTGTGAGAAGTGTGCCTTGTGCTCCTAGCATCTAAAAGAAAGTTAAGTGTCTGGCTAAAATGCTCAAAGTATCTTAATGTTCTCAAAAATTCAAGGCAGTCATTATCACTATAGAGGAATGTCATCTCTTTTACCCCTTTTCCACAGATTATGTTAATTAACAGACAAAGCTGTTAAACACCTTTATGTGATACCCTTACAGAGTTAACCTTTTATTTACTTTGTTAGTTATTGCATCAAGTTCAATAATGCATCCAGGTCGAGCAGTAGATTGTTGGCTCACAATGTTAAACACTTCCCCAATAAGTTTCTGAAACAGAGCAAAGTGAGAAGAGTTAGTATAGTTTTGATGCTTCAGTTTTCCTTGTTGGCATAAACTGTAACAGACTTCATGTTGCTGCTTTGGCACTTACGAATAATTCATTTATTAAGACATTTGCACTGTTGTGATTCTGCAGCTATTCAAGGGGATAGCACACCAGTTTTTATGGCAACTAAGTATTGTTCATTTAAAGATTTATCCTTTCATAACACAACTTAGTATCTGTGCCACAAGAAATTCAAATATGCTGCTCCACTTTTAAACAAAAGCTTCAGGTTTTGCCACAACACATAAAAAAAATTAATCTGTACATCTTATATATAAAATTATATAAACTGAAGGCTCGATTGACTTTTGGTGGAATGTTCACAGTCATGCTCCTAGAACAGATTTCTCAAATTGATCTGAATAGTGACAGGCTCTGTCTTGTGGGACAGCTTATAAAATAACACAAGAATGGAAAAAGAAAGACAGATGTGCTTCTTTATACTATAACAGTGCAAGGTCAGTCCTTACTTTTCTTAAAGTCACTCAAATGAAAGATAAAAAAAGCATGGAAAAATAACTTAGTACAGAAAAAAACCCAAAAAACATTACCCTTAGTGATAACTTGACAAATCCCTTCTCTCTCCCCATCTCTGCCCTTCCTCATATATATGTATGTGTAACTTAGGTGGACACACCTAACTCCTCTGTCTTCGCCTTGCTCATACTCCCCTTCTTTTGAGAAGACAAAGAAAGAAATTCTACTTTCATTTCCCCTCCTGCTACATTTTGGGGAAACTTCTGAGGGAAATTTTGTTTCAGTCCAGCCACCCTTAGCAGTAATAGCTGCACTTCTGTCTGCTGATGTTTATAGACAGCTGCAAAGCATGTAATTATGCAAGGTATAATGGGTAAGATCCTATACACAGAATGTCATAAAAATTACACAGAACTAAGTGAAGATAAACCACTGAAGAGGAAAAAATGTTACCTATATTAGTTTTATTTTAATATTTTCAAACCATTTCTACATAACTTACGGATGATTCAGGGTCAGATAATTCTTCTAAAAGTTTCCGTGCATCTACAACAGCTTGATAGAGTCTCAGGTTTTTGCCGTCGGATGCAACAAAGCAAGCACTAGCGGAGTTGCAGTATGTACCTAATAGAAAACACAAAATGTTCATAGTTAAATAAAAACAACTGCAGTCAAATGGCATCAGGTAGTCTACTATAATACACTTCACAATATCTGACTATGCTTCTAACATAATTTTCATAAAACACTGTTATTCGAACTTTGAAGTAACTCATGTATGTAATTGAAACTCCTCATAAAAGTTGAGTAATCTAAGCAGAATTCATAAAAGTTTTCAAACATCGTTTACTAAAGCAAAAGCCAGTACATAGTACACTGAAGGGAACACTGCCACTCCTTAAAATGGTTATGTTCTCTTCACTGTTCTCCTTCACCAATGAGGTGCTCAGAAGGACTAACTCTAGTTACCCTAGATTGTGAGAGACGATTTAGAGTAGGAGTCTAAGGTAAAGTACTCAGAAAAACTGTATTAGTTATAGCTTTTTCTCTTGTTTACAGTCTCTAGGCTCTTTGGATAAAATTAATCTCTATGAATATTCCCTTATACCCTCCATTTAAAATTACAGATATAAAAGCAGAGGGAGAAACATATCTACGGTTGTAGTGAATAATATATGAAAAACTGTAATAGGGTGTCTTTTTTTGCTTCTTACAGTATACAGAACAGGCTTGAGACAAGGTTTTCCATTATCATATACATTTCCCTCTTAGATTACAAGAGGGAAGCAGCTAGTTATTTGTGTTCAGAAGACACAAATACCTGTGAGATTCAGCACAAAATGTTACTATGTGAGCAGAGAAAATGTATTTTATTTAAAATCAAAGACATTATGCATTTATTAAACATATATAGAACTTTTGAGGTTGTACAACATCTTTGACACCCATTTAATGATTGCAAAGGTGAAACCAGCCTCAGTGTAATAAAATAACCGGGCATTATTAATATAAAATTTAACAGTATATCCACAGCACAAATTACATTTTCAGTACTGTGCACAATGATGAGAACTACTACAACAGCATCTTATAATAATTCAAAAATAAGTAACTCACTGGATGAATAGAGTAACATTTGTAGAGATAATTTTCCAAACCTAAGCAGAAAGCCCTATAATTAAATACAAATCCTGAAGAATCGTCCTAGGGCGTTACACATCAGATGTTGTACTACCTGACCTCTGAAAAAGTATTGTTTGCAGTTCTGTGAAGTTAATGTAGTCTATTTCTTTAAAAATATTCTGACCTTTTGTAAACCACTGACGGCCTGAAGAATTTTTGTATTGTTTCAGGATCTTCTGAGCAGAGTTCTTAGCCAGCAGGTTAAAACATTTTGATACCATAAATTTTGATTGAAAAAAATCTTTCCCATTAATTCAGATATTCAAGTGATCCAAATAGTAGTTCTGTTCAATGCATTGTCTCCTGCAGCTGTATGTGGCCAACAACCCAGATGCCTAAGTCATCAGAACATCTGCATTGTTAATACCATTTCAATGCAGAGACCACTCAGTGAAGCTGCCTACAGCACTGAAGAAAGGGATCATCTTGTTCTTTGCAAGAATGATGATTGCTTACTCAAAGAGGTTACTGAGTGTTAGCTGATCCACAGTAACTACACACAGATCAGATGAAAGATTTTGAGGTAGCTTAGGGTCAAACGAAATTAAAAAATGTTTCATTTCCTTAATACACAGAAATGACTGAAAAGTTAATATAAACACACCCCAAATACAACAGAAATTTATTTTAACAAGTCAATTCTCTGACTCACAGTGTTAACTGTGTATGAAAACATGCTAAGTATACTCACCAAGGCAATAGCTGGGAATAAGTGTTGGAAGCCAGGCTACGTTAGAGAAAGCGGAGGTATGAAGAGAGTTAATTCGAGCCAATTCAGATACTCCTCCAGTGTATGATAAAGGTCCTATGGGGTCCACACGCCACAGAATCAGCTCGCTATAGATTGCATTTGGGTCATGGAATGTATGGGTTGCTGCATTTTTAAGTTGCTGCCTAGGAGAACCTTTCAAATGTTTAATAGGATTCATTATTCTGTTTATCCTGTCAGAGTCCCAGGAACTGTCAGACTCGGGAGTTAACAGAGCATTATGATGAGAAGATGTCAGCAGTAATGGCAACACAGAATGGCAAGCTAGATCATTGAGATGAAAACGGTGACCGCAGTACCTAAATTTATGTGATACAGTTAGCACAGTAGTGAAAGCCGATTTATCAGCAAAAGTAACTGCCCACTGATTAAGAGAGCCATCTATATGTTTGGAAATCATCATTACTATGGGAGAAATAATATTCATGTTTGCACTCTCCTGGGCAAAGCTTGGTCCTTTATCTGCAAGAGTCTTATCTGCAAAGTCCATTGTCTTCTGATGTATAGCATTACTGCTTTCTTTTACAAAGACAGGGCAAGCATACATCATAATATTTTTGCTAAGTGAACTAGCATCTCCTGATGGAAATGCAACAGGAATCCTAGAAGAAAATGAAACCTGGAGGAAAAAAAAAAAAAAAAAGAATTAGAATACAACAACCCAGCTTAAGTCTGAATAAATGTCAGCTGTTTCATAGGAAGTATTCAAAACTGTATTCATACTGATGTTCAGGTACAAAAGGAAGGAGACAAAGATTTTTGAATAAGATCACAGATAACAAACCAACTTCAAATATACAATATAATACCTGAACTTGTCGAAAGATGCCTGGATTGTATTCATCTAAGTATTTCACATGCCACACCAAAAAGGTACCATCAATAGGATGGATAGTAAAAAGCATATCTGGATTTCTGTTCCATTCAGTTAGGAGCAACTCAATTTTCCGATCTAACAAAACTGTTGGAAGAGGCATCCGCGGGCCTGCTAGCAGAGATGTTTTAGGGCTTCCCTCCCTTTCTCCATCTTCATGTTCTGAAGAGCCCGTACCAGTCCCTGTCTCCGATTCTCTATCTATAGACAAGTCTGCAACAGGGAAGAAGAAAAAAAAAAAAAAAAAAAAAGGCCCATTTCATATACTGTAAACTTTTCCCCATCAGTTTCCATTAAAAAAAAAGACAGTATTTTCTAATTTGCTAAAAGAATTAACTGCTAAGAACATTCCTGCACATAAAGGGTAGAAACATCTTTCTTTGTTCTATCTATACAAGAATGAGGCTCTGACTTTTGACTGTTACTTTTAATTATGCAATACGAGTAATAATAAATATAACTATAAAAATCCAGATACTTAAGAGTAATGCCCTGCCTAAGACTACTCTGATCAACTATAGAAACACACATATTTTATATGAATACTAGTTCCAAATGAATGTGGTTTAGGTTTTTTTTTTGTTGTTGGTTTGGGTTTTTTCGTTTGTTTGGTTTTGGTGGTGGGGTTTTTTTTGGTTTGTTTTTGTGTGTTTTGTTTTTCTATTTAGAAGGTAATAATGAAATATATGGTATGTGATCATTGATGAAGCAGCATGTATTGCATGTTTGGTAGGAATTATCACATGCTTGGCTACTGCATTGGTAATCTAGATTTTAAGAGCCTAAGTCTTATAAATGACAAAATGTATCATCAGTTTAGTGTGACTAATGGGTCTTACTGGTTCTTACTGGTTACTGTAAACAGATTTTTATTTTATACATTCTTAGTGGTCAAGAGACCCTCCCACAGCAATATAAAGTATTTATGGTAGGATGTGTTTCCATCATAAATTTCAAAATATTCTCTCCCTTCCTTTGTGAACAAGTTAAGATGTAAATCTTACCAGTACTGGAAACAGTGCAGTTGCATTAAAATGGAACTAGTGTCCAACCCTTCTTAAAGCTTGCCATAAATTGGTGTGTCATTACTGATAATCAGACAGTAAGATAAACAGAGAGCAGGTCTTAGTTGTAACTTCATAGCTTAGTGGAATATATCCAAAATGGAAATGAAAGAAAAGCCACTTTTCTTTTTTCATTGTGTATATCATTATTGCATTCCAGCAGAAAGTACATCATTGCATGTCATATTTACAATTACCACAGCCCAAATTTCAGCTGTAAATGTCTATTTAATTTTAGAGATAAAATGTTAGCACTTACAATTCTTGTGCTAAATAATAGCATTAATTATTGCATTAATGTGCTTCAAAATAATTATTGTGCTACCTATCTCAATGTTACTAACCATGATCTAACTTCATATGTAGACCTCTCTCTTTTTCTTCCATTTCTTCTTCCTCTTCAACCTCAACATCAAAATCTTGTTCTAGTTGTTGCTCAGAAATTTTTCTTAGATGCTGCATAAATACTTCAATAGAGGATGTAAAATTAAATTCTTTATTATTCAACCAGTGAACAACGAAGCCTCCATTTCCTTCATCTATATTAAAAGCTGTTCCAGCCAAGACTGACGGAATATCTGTGGAGATTTTTAAACAAATAAAAAAGCTATATATTAAACTGTTCCTCTTGATATATGTATATGCACGAACATACAGACACAAACATATATACACAGATTTCTTAATTAAGACATTTAACTAATTTTACATAGAACTTAATTTGTGCCTGTAAAATGCAGATCAAGTTTCTACATGTAATTGTAATTAAAAAAAAAAAATAAAGATTCTCAGCATTCTAATTGCTTAGTTTTATATGTTGCAGTGTTGTCATTTCATGTACAGATTTTAGGTAAGAGACATGATTGCCCTACAATCTTTTCCTTGTTTAAAACATTCTGCATTATTCTGTAAAAAGCAGCTGGTTTCCTAACTGGTACAGCTTTTTATCATTCAGTATGTATTCTGTAGAATGCAAATACTCTATCATATTTCATTGCCTTCCAAAACACAACAATCAAACATCAAGCAGTTTTGAAACTTAGGTTTCTTTTGCTTTATGATGTGCAAAGATGAATGTAAATGGCTTTTTAAAAAGTGCTGAAGGTATTCAGAATAAATTCAGCCTCATCTGTCTTGCACAACTCTATGCCAAATAACAGACTTGTGAAATAAGTCTTCCTACAAATTCCCTAAATTCATTTAGGCAAAGCAAAGTATGTGCATCTCAGTCCTTTTTAATTTTTTCATTTTGTGCAAATATATTGTTACAGTTTAGTAAGTGCTTATATTTCACCTGTATGAGGGTTGATGCTTGCTGCTATATGGAAGTGACCAAGTGCATTTGCATGATGTGAAATGTGACGCTGCACTTCATGAGTACCCTGTTGATCTGGCAATACATCTGTGTGGGTAACAAGAACTGAAGATCTCCTTTGTCCTTTCCTCATGTTTTTCAAGTGGTGAATTGTCTGGTGTAGTTAGAAAAATAAGTAAATTAAGAAATGCTAGAAAACTGTAAGGTAAAAATTCACACTTACATAAAGCCTAAAGTTTCTCTCTACCTAAGAAGTGAAGACTACTTTGAAAAGCATTATTTTAATCAGATTTCAATAGAGATTAGTAACACATGTACATCAGTTCTGGCCAAAGGCAAAGCTCTTCTAACAGTCTACTGAAAGTTCCTTTAATACCTTCCAATAACAACAAAACAAAAATACACGCTATTTTGTGTAACATTCATAAACAAGATTACAACAATCAAAAAGCAGTAACCTATAATAATGAATAATTTTTGTGTAGCTGAAAATTGCTGAGCACACATGGAGAGCATAACTGATTCAACAGCCCAAAGCATAGTTGGTTCCACTCTCCATATTTGATGGTTGCAGTATGCAAGTAGTAAAAACTTGGTCTGATTGTAATAGTCTGCAAATAAGTGCTGGGGTGGTTGGATTTTTTTGTTTTGTTTTGCTTTCTTGTTTTTATATCGATAGGTTTTTCCTTACTGAAAACTTAATAGACTTGATATGACTGCCACTGAAATTTAGAGCCCCACAATGCTGCCTTTTGGAAATGCAATTATCAAATCAGGAGTTTGTTTACTGCTTCCACTGTTTTTAAAACTACAGACTTTCAGACCAAATCAGAATGAAGCCATCACTTACTATTCCATATTAAACATTGTCTATTCTCATCACTATTAGTTAGCTGTAGAAAAAGTAGATGGAGTTTTAAGAACCTGGAGCTTGGGAGGAAGTTGCAGTCTCTGCCTTCTTCAGTGTTTAGTAATAACACTTCAAAAACATATGAAATAATTCAGACTAATCTGTTATGCTTATAAGAACTAGATAATGTACATCCTTAGAGTTCTACATCCTTTAAATACTTGTTTTAAGAATCTTGAAATAAAAAAACCCCATAAAATAAATATCTACTTGTACCTCTAGTGCATGCTGTATTTTGTCCTTTTGCTTTCCAGATTGCGAGATGGTGTTGCTAATGCTGGAAGTGCTAATTTCACAGATCTGCTCACCAAGAAGAGTATCTTCTGGTAGCAACGTCTCTGCCCACAGTCGACAGATGCCATCAAGACATGATGTGAGTAACACATTACAGACCAAACCCCTAACAATAGACATAGCAAGGTTACTACCCAATGTAATTATATTAGCTATATAGACACTGTAGAAATTAGGAGAGTATACAAGTATTTAGTAGTTACTGTTTCTTCCAAATTTCTGCCTGTCCCCTAACTAAAGTTTTTGTATTGGTAGTGGTGTTTGGTATGCTTATAAACCCATAGATTATTGTCAAAAACTGCATGTGCACATGGAAAGGTTATTATTTGATAAAGGCAAGTTTTTATGAAACTGAAGTTATGAAACCACCTAACTATCTGACTTGCTGGACTATATGAAGAATGCATAAATTTCAATAAATAATGAAAAGTGCAAGCCATCAACTAATTAAACACCATTTTATACAACAGGGTGCAGAAAATACCTTACTAAATGCTAGTAATTAAAAAAAAATATTTTATTTCCAATGTCACAGCACCATTTGTGAAGACAAAGGCTTAGATCCATGCCTCCTTACATAGCTGAAAGTGCACTGAAACTTTAAGCAGTGTGTTAGGAAAATACCTGGTCAAAGGTTTGCTTGTATTTTAAAAAATAGAAAAGTTTCAAACCTGGGCATGTACTTGCTAATGTTACGCCATGAAAATCCTGTCACTGCTCGAGGATGTGCCAAATAAACGAATGAGAAGTGGGCAACCCCTGAGGATTTTTTCTTCTCTTCGTTCTCTTGGGGTAGAAGAGATGACTTCCAACCAGTCATAGGATACCAAACCTTTAAGAGGCAGTCATCCTAAGTGATGAAGAACCATGAGTTTAGTTAGCTGTAATTAAGAATGTCACAAAAAAGAGAATTCCAAACAATATGGCAACTGCTGTACTGATAATAATTCATAAAAACTTGATTTGTGGCTGTGGAATAATGACTAGAGGCGAGTTAGAAATTAAATTAATTTTAAAGGTGCAACACTGTTCGTACATTAAAGAAAGGCATAACATTGGAGAAACTTTCAGGGTAGAGTGCATCTGGTATACAAGGAATCCATTTCACAACGGTTCCCTAAGCAACACTGCCTGCGAATGGCATGAGGGGAGGAGTGGAGTGAAGATTCTATGGCCAGGCCCTGTGAAAAATCACAGCAGAGATGGGAACTTGATGGTACTACAGGACTGATAAACTGCCTGTTTGCACCCTTGTGCCAACAGTCTTTTGACAAAGTGCTGTCCTTTGTGCAAACTTTGCTCATTATAATGTCATTATAATACCAAAACACACTTCTGCCCCAAAGGCTGCCTGCCTCCAAAGTGTGACCACCCCTCACTGAGCTTATACTTTGAATTTTCTTCAGCACTCTTAGATTTTAAAGATAAAATTTACACCGATTATAATAAAGGTATTTACGGCTAGAGTCACTCAAGCTCCACACTGAAGGTAAAAATTATTATAAGAATGGTTTAAATAAGGGAGGATGCCAGGGAAGACATCATCATGGACAAGTCAGGGTGGATACTATTGCTGAGCATCTTTGACTCCTGGGATCAGTCGATGGGCTGAACCTCACTTCCACCCCATAGGAACACCTTTGGGTAAGATCTGGACTTTCCGAGTACTTCCCTGGGATACTTAGAAATTTTACTGAGCTGCTCTTTAACACGTTTTGTACATCTGCACATGCTTCACAGTGAATTTATCACTGGCAATCCACAAGAACCTGTACTTCTGTTGCTAGTTGCAAGAGTCTCTCACTGGGTGCCACCAGCTCTTTACTGGCTGTGTGAGACCATGCAGCGTGACTAGATGAGGAGTGCAGTGAATCTGGAGCTGGGAGAGTTCAGATGTACTGAACACAACCAGACTACTAGTGCCAAACTGGACATCACTCAGAATCTAAGCCCAGCCGCCCCCAGCCTCTCTGATATCTGAGGACCAGCAAGGGGGGTTATTTTCTGCCAAATTATTTAATGTCTTTATGTGACAGTGGCATAGAAACTATTTGCAGTTTTTCAGGCAACCCATTTCTGCGACCACTTATTTAACTGATGGTCATCCTGGAATGAGTTACAGGGCTGAAGATATACCCTGCTGGCAACTCTCCACTCCCATCTTCTTCCAGTTCAGTCGTCCCTCTACTTTCCTCTTCGTTTGCTATGCATTTCCTGCATACCATACATGCACACTTAAAGCCCATATCCATTTCCCTGCAAAGACAGAAGCCTAAGATAGGCTGTTACTCACACTGTGACATTGAGCTCATTAACAGTCAGCTTTTACACTAAGACAATTCATGCTGAAAGTCCCTGTTGGTTCCCATGCACAGGAAGCCTGACTTTCATGGAAATCACTGTACCTACAGGCACAGAACAGAGGAGCAGCAGATGCATATTGCAACCTTCCCCTCCACCAGCACAACCTATGCTACCTTTCTAGTTTGAATGGTTGGGCACCACTGACGTAATTAATTGAAACAAAAATAAAACAGTGACACAGCAATATTACAAATGCTGATAAGTGAGGATGGAGTATGACTATACTGATGTGAGCTAAGGACAGCACCATGAGCATGAGAACAGTACATTGTACGCAGCTGGATGCCACATCCCTTGATTTCAGGACTTGCTGCTGGAGTGGACATACAGAATAATGTAAATAAATGAATAAATTACAAACCTCTGAGACTGTAGATAAAAGATAGTAATTCCTGACAAGCATCATTAAGTACACTATATGACCACAGAAGGAAGTCTGACAGGCAGCCCTGTTAAGAATTCTTATCAAAGCTGTGTATCTCATGAAACAATTAATATAGAGTGGTCCTACAGACAGAAAATACCTTCTGGAACTCGTTTCCTTCATCAAAGTCTTACTTGTATAAAAGTGTATTAATGGGAAATAGAAATATGGAATGGAGCAAAGACTTTGGTAACTTTCTGATGAAAATAATCCTAAATGTGAAATTCATTAAAGTGTTGTAAGTACTTTTTCAGTCATAAAAAAATGCAGCTCATGATTCAGTTGTCCTCTTTAATAAGTGTAAGAAAATAAAGTTCCTAAAATTCATCTCATTGTTCAACCTATGTTAAGTGTACATAATAAATGCATACTTATCCAGACATGAAACCCAAAGGCAATCACTCAAATGAGAATAACATTGAAGAGAATTATCAATTGAAAGCTTAGCTTGAATAGCAATCTGACAGAAAATATACAAAATTGAACTAGAAGAACTGATAATGAAACCCAGAATTCACTAAACAGAAGATCTTTTCTAATTTATCCACTGAGTTCTGAATATACCAGTTTAAATGTGTGTTCCTTCACAATGATCTAATATTTATCTTCATCATTTCCAACAGAATTAGAAAAATATTTATGCATATCTAGAAGTTCAACTAAGTATACTTTAATATATATATACACACACACACACACAAGTCTGTATCACAATCACTGTATTTCCAGGTTGATTCTCAAGTATTCAATAAGAGTAGCAAACTAAATTCAATTCCTGAAATTCATGGGATTACATGAGAGTACAGCATTACATGAGACAGTAATTTAACTTTGCTCAGACTACAATAGTGTGTATGGTCCAGGACTATTCTATATTACTTACTTTTGTCCAACAAATGAAAAACATTGCAAACACTTATTTAATTATTCTTTTTTTTGTCCTTACCTTCCCAGCTGTTGCAAAGTATTCACCATCAGGAGACCATGCCATCAAATGTACTGACACTGCAGTCCTAAGGAGCAAAAGAGCAAAGTTTTAAGTTGTAAGTAAAGTCAATGTATTCCGTAGTATTATTCCATATATTCTGTTAATTAAGTATTACTATTAATTATTTAAATTCAATATATTAGTATTCTATAGATGTTGCTTTAAGAATACTCTAAAAATAGAAAGAGCATAAAAAAGATTTGCTACAGTAAAACAAAATACTTAGTATTTTCACAGTTTTACAGAAATACAACCCATAAAATAAATTAAGTATGGCAAGCCTAGGTTAGATCCATTGAGATCACAGAAGTTAAGTTTGTCCCACCTGCTCCTCTGCTCTCTGAAGCCAAGACAAATAGTAGGTAGAAATGAAAGTGAAGATCTTTTAATAATTTGGAATACTATTTGTCTGTGACTACAGTCAGATGTCTGAAAAAGGAAAGCAGCCTATACAGTAATTTGTGGGCACAAAATCAAAAATGGCTTCCAAAAAGTCAAGAGGAAGCAAGTTCATGCACAGCTGCTTCCCCAGTCTGCATATATATAGAAAGGGTTGATCATGAAGCACTTCTGTAGCATGTATTTCAAATAGACCTGGGTAGAAAGAGTTTCAGGACCCCCTTCCTAAGATTCAGGAAGCAGCGCTCATCTTTATCAGTGTAGCCTGTTCCTCTGTTCAGTCTCATCCAATTATCTCAGCACTACTTTCAAACTTGAGAAAACAAGGACAATTTTGATACATTGCACAATTCAGTTTGGGTAAGCCTTTGACTAGGTTATCTGGTGATAGGTCACTTGACAAAGTGAGAAATTCTTATTTAACATAACTTAATTATTTGCATTTTATAGTATTTTAAGCTGATTTAAAAACACATTTTAAAATACGGTTTTGGAGAGAAGATATATGAGGTGGTGTTGCAATTTGTCTGAAAAAAAAAGCTATCTCACTTGCACTGCCAGACACATTTCCAGTCATTTAGAACGGGGAGAACTTTATCATCTTTGATCTGATTGTCAAGATCAGCATCTTCATCTTCTTCTAGAATGTCACTAGATGGAGGGGCCCACAATTGCAAAAAATCAGTTGCTGTCAGCAGCCTGTTACCTGGAAGTGAGTAACATCAAAGCTGTGAAACCAAGATGATGCATGTATATTGAAAGATTAAGCCTGTCATCGTCTTTTGTTGAGAATTAATCAAAACAGGATGAAAACTCAACTTTAAAAAGTCCATTTTAAATATGATAATATGATAATTCAATAATAATTCAATCATATGATACAGCTGTTCTTACTAAAACATTTTGAATTTATAATACCTTTTAAGAAAGAACATCAAAGGGGTTTGGTGACTTCAAATGATAAATCATATTTAATTATGAATATTGCAGATGCTAAATAGCCATTCACATCTCAAATAAATACACATTGTTAAGACATCTTATAAATATCTGTGTCCAGGTACATTGCTGACTTTACTTGTGATAAAATTCTATTTAAATGATTATTAGTGGTTATTTAAATCAGTTGGCAACTTAGAAATTGATTCCCAAGCTAAGATATGGAATAAGAGTTTCAAAATACTTGGCATAGCGTCTTCACAAATGCTAACTGTAGACTCACATTTTATGCAACATAGCCTGAGAACAGATAATCTAAAATTTCCATATTCATGCTCTCACTTTATTACAATAAAAATAATTTCTATTAAAGTTACAAATGTTGGACAAACATTTTACAAACGTCACACTACCTTGAGGATCCCATGCCAGGTTGTAAGTCATAGAACTGAGGAAGAATTGCCCAGTTTTAAGCCACTGACACTTTAGTTGCTGCAGTTTAAAAACAGGAAAGTATTAATTCTCACTTCAACAGCAAAATACAAAGGTATCAGTATTTCTTTCTTTCTTTATGAAATTCCTATTAAGCCTACTGCAAAAACATTCAGAACCCAGAGGCAGATTGCTGAATATAGTTTTAATAATTTCTTTAACAGTTTTATAGTAATTACATGCATCACAGAGTGCCCTACGAACCAGATCTGGACCTGTCACACAGGCATATATATCTGTAGACTTTACTTTAAATTAGTTAGGTCATACAGTTATAATAATATAAGGGATGGCAATAGAGATGCAACAAGGATTGTTACACCTGCTTGAGAACATACTCAATTCTTGAGTGTTCAGCCATGACTGTGCTGTTAAAACAAGCCTGGGTACACTTCTACCTAAGTCACATTTCTCTACCACAGATCTGACCACCTCTTCAAGTTAAAGAAACACCAACTTCTCACCCTGTCATTCTAACATAAGATTCAAGAAAAAGATGTTGAGAATTTAGGAGTGCAGTCCCCAGTTCAATTCATGCAGTGGAAAATCCTAGACATCCAATTTTATTATGGACATTGGAAAATTTTTATCTATTAGTCTTTTTGTATGCCAATTTAATACAGTAATAATCACTGACTGACAGATTTTTGCCTCTTCTAAGAGCCTAAATCAAATTACAATCATGATACAAACAGTGGGGCAGCACACCAGGGGCTGAGGGATGGTATCCTTGTAAGGGCTCTCAACTTGTTATGCTGAGGAAAGCCAGTGACGTGCACTGGGACACCCCATAGGAGTCAGAGGGGATTGGCACAAGAGGGTGATCCAGCCAGCCCAGCTGAAGGGCCTTTATGCAAATGAACATAGCTGGGGTAAGAAACAGGATGAATTAAGGGCCACTGTGCTGCTGGAAAGCCATGACAGAGTGGCTATTGCTGAAACTGGGTGGGATGATTCCCATGACTGGAATGTAGGAGTAGATGGTTATAAGCTGTTCAGGAAGGACAGGCAGGGGAGATGGGGAGGAGGTGTCCCTTTACGTCAGTGACCAGCTAGAATCGATGGAATTACATATGGGGAAGGACGATGAGATGGTTGAGAGTGTGTGGGTTAAGGGAAGTCAGAGGAAGGTGATGTTACAGTGAGGGTCTGCTACAGGCCACCTGACCAGCAGAGCCCAGTGGATGAGGCCCTCCACAGGCAGACAGAAATGGCTTTGCGTTCACAGGCCTTGGTCCTCGTAGGGGATTTTAACCACCCTGACATCTGCTGGAGGGACAGCACAGCAAGGCACCAGCAGTCCAGGATGTTCCTGGAGTGTGTAAATGACAACTTCCTCCTCCAAATGGTGGAGGAACCGACAAGGAAAGGGGCTATGCTGGACCTTGTTTTGACCAACAGGGAAGGGCTGGTGTCTGATGTAAAACTTGGGGACAATCTTGGCTGCAGAGATCACTAAGCAATAGAATTTAAGATCCTCAGGGCAGCTAGGAGGACGTACTCCAAGCTTACGACCCTGGACCTTAGGTATGCAGACTTTGATTGTTTCAGGGATCTGCTGGCCAAAGTGCCATGGGACAAAGCCCTAGAGGGTAGGGGGGCCCAGGACAGCCGGTCAATATTCAAGGATCACCTTCCCTGTGTCCAGGAGCAAACTGTACCGGCAAAGAGAAAGGCAGGAAAGAATGCTAGGAGACCTGCCTGGATGAACAAGGAGCTCCTGGACATGCTGTCACACAAAAAGAAGCTCTACAGGGAGTGGAAAGGACAGCTAGAATGGGGGGCATACAAGGAAGCTGCCTGAGCAGCAAAAGACCTGCTTAGGAGAGTTAAAGCTCAGTTAGAATTAAATCTAGCCAGGGAGATCAAGGGAAATGCCAAAACTTTCTATAGGTATATCAATGTAAAGAAAAAGACTAGGGAAGATGTGGGCCTCCTCAGAAAGGACTTGGGAGTGCTGATGGATGAGAAGCTCAACATGAGCCATCAGTGTGCTCTTGTAGCCCAGAGGGCCAATCGTACCCTGGGCTGCATCAAGAGAAGCGTGGCCAGCAGGTTGAGGGAAGTGATTCTCCCCCTCTACTCCACTCTCATGAGACCCCACCTGGAGTACTGTGTCCAGTTCTGGAGCCCCTGTTACAGGAAGGATATGGATGTGCTGGAACATGTCCAGAGAAGGGCCACGAGGATGATCAGAGGGCTGGAGCACCTCTCCTGTGAGGACAGACTGAGAGAGTTGGGGTTGTTCAGTCTGGAGAAGAGAAGGCTCCGGGGAGACCTTATTGTGGCCTTCCAGTATCTGAAGGGGACCTACAAGAAAGCTGGGGAGGGACTTTTTAGTCTGTTTGGCAGTGATAGGATCAGAGGGAATGGATTAAAACTAGAGATAGGTCGATTCAGGTTAGACATTAGGAAGAATTTCTTCCCCATGAGGGTGGTGAGACACTGGAACAGGTTGTCCAGAGAGGTGGTGGAAGCCCTATCCTTGGAAGTTTTTAAGACCAGGCTGGATGGGGCTCTGAGCAACCAGGAGGTGTCCCTGCCATTGGCAGGGGGGTTGGAACTAGATGATCTTTAAGGTCCCTTCCAACCCTGACAATTCTATGATTCTATATACATACTTACACAATTTCTTTTATGAGAATTTACACCAAGTGGTTCAAAAATGCAAACAGCATTTCCATATGATGCTGCAATCTGCAAAAAAAAAAAAAAATTCAAAATTGAGGACTCAAAATGTAAGGTTAGGAAGTAAGCATGTTTCTTGGTGTACCAAAATAGCTAGAGTTTCCAGTACCTCTTCTACATGTTGTTCTTCAAGAAAAGCAAACTTAATACAAATATCATTAATTGTGTTATAGGTATAGTTTAAGGAAGTTGAGAAATAAATATTTCCAAACAAGGTTTAAGATTTTAACTCTAAGTAGGGAGTATTTCTTGTTTAGTACGATAAACAATATCAATCAGATCTAATATATTCTTCTAGGGTGACTACTGTTTGTGCATAAGGGAAAGCTGATGCCTTCACTGCTTCTGCTCTCATTCAGTCTACTTCACAGATAAATAATAAATTAATTATTAGTGTCTGGGTCTCCATGTGTTCCTATATTCCATTCTGTACCACTAAAGAATAATTATGAGAAATAGGAGGAAATGTAATTCTATTCTGAACAGTTAAATACATTTTGAGGGGAGATAAATGGTAAATGGAAAAACTGAAGCACTTACACCACTGAACCCCTCGATTTCTTTTAACTCACTTATTTCACAGAAACCTCCACACACAAAATGGTCTTTATTAGGAATTTATCGGGTCATGTTCCTAATACTCATATATTTATGAGTGCTTTTGACTATCTTTAAAATTCCTTTTTATTCTTTAACCCTTTTAAAAGAAAAACCATTTAAGTTCTTCTGGGATCTCGTTTCCTCAATAAAGAAATGATGTATAAGTTTCATGACATTTATTACAAAATCTTATTTCCTCTTTGGGGGAGGGAAGTAGAGGGGAAGTCAGCAACAACATACTCCCAGAGTAAAGAACAGACTGAGAGTTCAGAGTCCTGAATGCAGAACTACCCAGAGGTTTATGGTGATCTTGCAGAGGCCAACTGTATAGCTGGAATCTCTCTTCCAGTCCTACTGATACTGCACTGCTGCAGTGCAGGGGCTTTGCCAGATAAACCTGCCCAAATCCTAACTAGAGCTTTCTCAATACTGCAACCAATTTTTAACCAGGTAGCAAGAGTAGGCAGTGATGACTGACAAACAATATTTGTTCAGTGCACTGCCACAACTCATAGAAAGTAGTTTTTTTCTCAGCAATCTAAACTATTTCTTTAGCATTGTTTTGGGATTGAAAGTAAAAATATGTAGCTACTTAGGGGGCCATGCAGTTATGACAGCTCATACTGTAGCACTTCTGAACACACTAAACATGAGTACGTTTTTCTGAAAGACAAAGTATTTCTAATCCATTATTTTGCAGGACACAAACACACACAAGTGTATGTGTATATATGTATACTTGAATGATTTATCTATGTCATCTTTTGGTAGATGACAGTATACAATAATGGAGAAAACAACAATAAATTTTAGTGCCATTCCAGTTCTTATACTATACTGTAAGAAATACATATTTCCACATTTTGTGAGACCTGTTATTATAAGTCCTGGAAAGGAATAAACCCCATTGTTACAAGATGCCTCCCTGCTTCCCCTATCCCCCACCCACAAAAATAAATAAAATAAGTAAAAATTTACTATTAAATTGAAATAATTCTCTGAGTAACACAAGAGGCATTACTTGGAAAGTTACAGATTAGTAAAACCTGATATTTGTCATGCAATTAACTCATTAATGCTATTAATGTATTATGTTGCTGTTTAAGTACTTTGAGTACTCACATTTTAAAAACATTTGATGCAAATTTATTAAAATCCTTACCCTGCCTTGTCGCTGGGAGCACTCCACGCAACTGACCTGGATGTTTCCATGTTTAGCACCAGGAATAATCTGCACACATTCAAAGTCATTTGCCAGAATAACAATGTCACATCCAGAGCCATATGCCTGAAATATTTTTTAAAAGAAACAAAACTAAATATTTATTTTAAAAATGTAACTAAATACTTATTGTATGTTTTTGAGAGATAGCTCCATTGAAACAAGACGTTGCTATGTAGCAGGTTTATCCTTCACCAATTCAGCAGCACCAGCAGAATAAGCTACAAGTGAAAACAAAGTAGCAAAGGAGACCTTAAAACTTCCAAGGTTTAAATTGCAGCAACAGAAAGAGTGAAAAATCCAAACCCAAACAAAACAACAAACCAACCAAAACAACCCCCAGACTCTAGAACTTAAACTCTGTGTGTACTGGCACTTTCGTTTGTTTTGTGAAGTTCCTCTAGGGTTTCATTGGGTTTTTTTCTCCCCTTCAATTCTTATTGACTCTGGCAAGTCAGCCAGCATTCACGTGCTCTTATTATTGACTGCATATAGATTTCTTAAATGTGTGTGTGTCATGAGACATCCCCCTCTCCCTTATTGGGAAAAAAAAAAAAAAAAATTAAATCATTCTTTTCTGCAAGAATCCAGTCTCTGGACTTTCCTGAGCTTCACGAAGTGCACAATACTATAAGACTGAAAACCAACAAACATCTGCCTTGAATATATTGTATCTTGTGCAAAACACACTAGAGTCTTAATAATTTATAGAAAAATGATAGCTTGCAGCACTTTTTATTTTGCTGCAAGCACACTATTTATTATTACTTTATTTATAAAAAGTTTTCCACTGATTCCAATACAGTGGGCAGAAATCTTACAAGAGCTGGATTAAGAAGAGTGCAAGTCCTCTACAGTCAACTTCAGATGGTACCAAATTACTTTGTCATTTTAACTTGTCCTCTGCTTCTTTCACAATAGTTTCCAAATTACTGAGTCCTAGCCCTTTCCTTTGAGGACAATCAGTTAAAAGGCTATTTGTATTGTTTTTGAGAAGTATATGAGAAGTTGCAAGGATTTCTATAGATTCACAAGATCAATGCCCATTGGTGGGCACACTAAGATAATGGCGCAAGAAAACCACTGGAACTAGAAGGGACAACTAGGTCTCAGGAACTTCTACATCTAATTCTGATCTTCTTGGGAAGGAGCAACAAGTGAGAAAGTCTGAAGAAAAAGGTTTACTTAGTGAAAGTACAGTCACTGCTAAAAACAAGAAAAAAACAAAAAAAAAAATACAGGCAGCAGAACAGAAATTCAGGCCTCAGAAATTAACACACCGTATAACTGTGCACATGAAAATGAAAAATGCATGCAAAACAGATCATCTAAAAGACTTCGAAGGCCATCCCACAATAATAAAGTGATGCATAGTTGTCCAAGACCTCAAGCCCACAGTCGTTGTTCTGGGACACTCCGAGGAACAGATATGGGAGCTATTCACAATGTAAGCAGGGGAGGGGAAAAAACCCAACTGCTTGCTAAAGGAAGATTATCTATGTAACAGAATATCCTGGCTCCTTGATGACTAGGCTATGCAATTATTTGCCCTAGCCTGGAAGGGAGTAAGTTATTACTAAAAGGGAATAGGATTGTTTGCAGAAAGTAAGAGAAAGAAAGATGAAACTCTGAGGTAAGCTCTGGCTTTGAACAGAAAATCTTTTTGTTTTGTTGTTTTCCTATTTTTTTACATTGCAATTTGTTGCAAAACAAACTCCACCAGTGGTGTGGAATGCTGGATGTTCGTGAGCAGGAAGGAAAAAGATGGAGACCAGAATGTAAATGCTCATAATTAAACAGGAAAATAAAAGCGGGTCCTCTTGTGAATATTAGAAGTCTGAATAAATTATTGGAACAAGCTACTTAATCTCCTACTATTTACCTCAAAGAGTAAGCAATTAAACCAGGAAAGAATTGAAAAACCTTCTTTTCAACAGTCTGCCTCAAATAGTAATACAAACATACTAAAATACATGATTTCAAAGTGTTATGTAATACAGTAAAAAAGGTACCAATCCACTTCAAACAAGGACTAAAGGAAAAGACTTTTCAGCTTTAATTTCCTCATGCATGCTGTTAGTAAACATGTGTTTGTACGTGTGTATATAGTTGACAATGCATGAAAAAATATTTTATACTTGGGTATGTCCATCGACTCTGAAGGAAAATAATTTAGTGTCTTCCTTTTTAATTCCCCTATCCACACTTCTTATTATAGCAACAGCAGTATTTTTCTAGCTATTTATACTATTCAGCATATTTTTACAAAGTAAAAAGGTGGTTGTAAATTAAAAGGATGGTTTACAGTAGAAAAGTTGGGAGTTTTTTTTTTTTCTTAAGAGAAACATCAAGTTGTAGACATCTCTTTTCTAAGTGAAATCTTATTACTGTCACTCAGCCTTCCTACTCCTGGCCTGTATTTGGCACTGCAACAACAAGTGACTCAGCACACCTAAGTATCCTATGCCAACAGGGAGGATCTAGTTTGAGACCTTAGAACAGATTCCCAAAGGCAGGGTATCAACTTTTGTCTCTAGGTTCCTTGAGCAAGTGCTGTCTCCTGGTTCTGGGTAATTTTCTCAGTGTAGTTATTTATTCTGATAATGTGTCTAATTTCTTGAAAGTATATTAAAGTATATTTACCTTAAATCTTAAATTTACTTTAAGAAGTACATTTATTAGCACCATCTTTCAGAAAAGCTGTCACCTCATTTGGGAAGAAAAAAAAAGAAGAAAAAAAAAAGAGTTCAGTCTTTCACTTTTATAATCTCCAAATTTCTCAAAACAGAAAAGGTCAGTAGACTTTTCTGTACCGAAAGATATTTCTGTATTTACGATTATACTTTTCAATACAAGTTTTGCATTTAATTACTTTTATGAAGCTTTTCTAATGCAATCAATATACTAACATGTCTATACTTGAACAGAATGCCATTCTGTTAAATCCTCTTTTCATTCCTTAAGCTGCTGATGCAGTAGCAGCACCCAACGTTGCAAAGAATAGGGAAGTGTCATAATATTTAACATCAGTAGTTCCTTTTTAAGGATTCAGCTGAATGATTCAGGTCTCTCCTGGCAGCATAACAGTGGCCACAGTATTTGTGGCAACAGACTAACAATGTGCTGCATAGTGTGATAAAAGGAGTGGAAAATTGCTAAGCCATACAAAAAGGGAAGATGGAAAATAAGATGCTGAGGCACTGAAATGGATGAGAGCAGCAGAGAGATCTTAGGTAAACAATTATAAGCAGTCACTGAATGAAACAAATGCAGTAAAAACCACCCACATGGAGTATCTGCCAGCCTCCATTTCTAATGTTACTGATAATTTCAAAGAGAAAATTAAATGGAGTTGCAAAACCACCAGAATGCAAGGATGACTTGCAGGATCCATAAACAGCTAATGAGCTGTAGCTTGCCAATGTCTGCTCTAACAGTCAAGATCTGGGACCACTGAAATGAACAAGGACAAAGCTCTAATTGAATGCAGGAGCACCACACAGAAGTAGGACGTTGTGTCCTACTGTAACAGTTTATGCTATATCCTCAATTTTCAGCTAATACAAAAGCAGCATGTGCATCCCTCTTTTTCAGATGCCCACGTTTTCCAGTTCTGTTCTGAAATATTAATGTTGAGCAATGGAACAGGCATGGAACCAATTATTCCTTCACATTCTCATCTTGTTTTTTCTTTATATGAGTATTATTCTCTGTATAAAGAATTACTCTTCTCCTTCTATTACCTGCAAGTCTTCACAAATGTGGCATAAGTGAAACAGAGCAGAAATCCTCAAGCTCCAGTGTGTACTATTGAGGCATTTCAGCCAAGAAACAGAATCAGCCCACAATGCAATTAAAAGAAAAGTTAATAACCATCTAAAATTACATAAATTAAGATCTGTATTAAATCCTGATTTAAAGCCTGTATTGGCATTCAGTATTCCTCCAGTATAATAACACTTATCCTTAAGTTTCTGGCTATGGATAGTAAGATGCAGAAATTCCTTCCCCACCTTATTGCCAATGAAGACACCTGAACTCTGAAACGTTTCCAAATTCTCATCAGTGGACACAACATTCCCAGAAACTGTTTCCAGTCCTTAACTTGGGATAAGAGCTACTTAGCAACAACTAAAACATCAGTGCATTATCAACATTATTCTCACGCTAAGTCCAAAACACAGCACTGTACCAGCTACTAGGAAGAAAATCAACTCCATCCCAGCTGAAACCAGGAAATATTAATTATCTTTTGTTTGCAGGACATTAGCTAGAGCTTGGAATTTTTATACTTATAGAATCTAGTCTTTAGGTGACTGACATACCTGTGGATTTTTTTAATTATTATTTTTTCATTATTTTAATCCTAGACTGACCTTAGAAACAGCTACCTTTGTTTAGAGTTTCAGAGGGGAAAAAACAAAACAACAACCCTGAGTCTGAATAAAGGGCAGAAGTCGTATAAACATCAGAACAGCTTGTCTTCTTTATTTGAAACCACCTTACTCCACATCACAGCAAGTCAGGTTGGTAACATACATGCCACATTACTATATTTAAAAACTCATTATCTGCCAGTTAGATTATGAGGTTCAAACAACATAGCCTTCTCCAGTCTAGGCAGGGTGTGTGCTGTAAGGCCCTTCTGCATAAAGCTCAACTCTAACCTTCTGTAAACTCATTTATGAAACATGGTTAACAGTATTTGCTGAAATAAGCACATGAAGCAACAGCAAGTTGAGTAGTGCACAGACTTACTACCAGAAATGACAAAACCAGAACTTCTGTCACTTAGTACTGAAACCCTCTTGCTTATGCAATGCCCTCTTTAGAACTCAAACAAAAGGAGGCTGAAGAGACTACCTGGTAGAAAACACTATCATGAAGCTATTTTGCTTCTAATTATGCTTCAAATAACTTTTCCTGTGTATTGCTGACTCTACTAGGCTGGGAGCAATACGGCTACAACATCCAGAAGCCAGTTTGTTAAGTGAACATCTCTGTGCTTCATCATTTGGGAAATGCCAGATACACGTCAGAATTGCTGCAGGCAGATGTGGGAAGAACACAATGCGCGTTTCGGATAAAGGACTGACAAAATCTTTGTAGCCCATCTACAGCAACCGTCTCCATTTCGTTGGATTTCTTTTGCTTTATGGAGTCACTAATACTTGTTTTTTATCAGGTAAATAAAAAATAATGGCACAATTATTTCCTTCCCCTTTCTTATTCTCAGAATAACTAGATGACTTGTACTAAAGCTTTAAAAGAGATGAAGCGGAACATCTTAGAGATAGCTACACTAACTTGGAAATTAAACACCTTTATCCCTAGGAAGGAGTCAGATAAACAAGCCAAGAGCAAACCACAGAGGAAAGAAAGGATGAAGAAGAACCTGAGACCTATATTGTCCCTAATCAGGTTAGAAGAAAATGTGTTCTCTCTGCGAGAATCCTGAGATTGATGGAGTTAAGATGAACTTGCTTTAGATGCCTAAGAGGACATTTCTCCTCCTCCATGGAGAAGAAAAAAAAAAAAAAAAAAAAAGGAATAGCTCCAAAACTATTAACTAGTAAATACATATACCCAAGTCATTATTCTGCTAAGTGGAATAACTTTAACACGAGTGATTTACACAGAAAAGCTGTATTTTCAAGTCCCTGTGATGAATGAGTTATAGCAGTTTTGAACTAGTTCTCACACATTTTAAGTGAATGCCCAAAACATAAGCACATGTGCACACAAACAATGGCTTCTCTGCCACGGCCTAACTTCTTATAAATTAATATAGTACAGCATATACTGTGTAGGTCGCCCCTAACCTTTTGTCTTTTACTTAGGCTCTGCTTCTGCCATGTTCTAGGGGCTGACGGGTACTGGATGTTAAAAGCATGTCTGTAGAGTCAG
Source organism: Todiramphus chloris collaris (assembly GCA_025345505.1). Lineage (NCBI taxonomy): Eukaryota > Metazoa > Chordata > Aves > Coraciiformes > Alcedinidae > Todiramphus > Todiramphus chloris. The sequence continues at coordinate 1,226,706 of JANVCC010000036.1, forward strand.
GCTCTGCCACCAATACAGATTATCTCTTGCCTGAACTGCAAATACTGCTTCAGGATCTGCTTAATGGTTTGGGGGGGACAAGTAATACAGTATTACTGATGCTGACCAACAGTATTTATGGCTAGGCACTATGAAAGTGACACCTGCAGTTCCTATGATTCTATGGTAGGCTACAATGCTTCTGAGAGGCACACAGATGACTAATTTCTGAAGAATCTGGATACAAGACCCCAAACTGTCTGCAAGCAGATGTCTTTAACTATACAGTTTACTATAGGATCAAGGTCTTGAACAAGAGGAAATAATACCACAAATACAGAGAATGGAGTAAAAGGGAAGAAGAAAGTTATAGGTGTGGAAGTCCAGAAGGTACATTAAAACATACTCCTTTAGTTCCTTCTGTACTGTATTGGACGCAGCAGCCACGGAAGATGGGGAGGTCTGTTATATACAGTTCCATAATTAACATGCTACCAAATAATTCTGCAGTTTTTGGTAAAATGTGACTTTTGTTCTTGGAAAATTCTTGAGTAAACCATAATACATGTGATTATTATTAATTTTTGATATGATGAGAATTAGCATAAAGTTGTCCTTCATAATACCAGTTGATTGGCATTAAGAAACACATTAGGATATGAATACAGGTAAATGATATATAAATATTAAAGTAACACAGGTCCCCTTAATAGCAGTATGGCTGCATAGCAGCAGAACAAGGAAAATAAAGACATACACGGTACCTCTTATTTTTTAAGACTTTCAAGTATTCATTACTGAAATTAGACATGTACGATAAAGGAAGTTATAGATTACTTTAGATTTAGTTTGACAAGCCTGCTGATGGTCATTTTGCACTAAAAATGATGTTTTACATTATTTAGCTTGGAATTGGTTTGTGCCTGGGATATAATCTTGTAAATATTAATACAAAATCTAATGAGACAATTTATTCCCAAATAATAACATACTGATTTGATGATAGAATGCAAAACACTGCAGAAGCTGATCACACATTAAAATCAGAGAAACATGTAATAAATTTTAAAAATGGAAATGGACATTAGATAAAAATAACCTGTGGATGATAAGCAGACTTTATTACATAAACTACTGGACTCTTGAAATTTATTTAGTGCTCTTTCAATTTCTTTTCCAGTATAAGAGGACCATTTGACAAATTTCTGGTTTATTAACCATTGTAATTGAAGCCAAACGCTCATCAACAGTGGACAGTCTTCCTAAGGAACCTAGCGCAACAGACTATTTTCTCTTTGCAGGAGGACCACACACACAGACAAAAATCACCCTGCAAAATTTGGGCACGCATAATGCGGGGGTTTCCCTGTCTCCCTGCCCGAATTCAGCGGATCCCCGGAGCAGCAGCCGAAGGTAAGGGGTGCACCCGCGGATCCCAGCCTTCCTCCAGCGCTGCACCCCGGGAACAGCGGGCAGCAAGACCCCTCCCGGAGGGCGCAGCAAACGGCGACACTCCGCGGCGCCGTCACGCCGGTCCCGTGCTGTCCGGGAGCCCCAGTGCTCCGGAGCAGCGTTCCCAAACCCACCCATAAATATGCCGGCTCTCACCCATCCGCCTTCACCGCAGCGCCCCGAAACCCCCACGCGTAATCCCCCCCCCTTTAACTACCCCAGAATATCTGAGGCCGGCACAAGGGCCCGCAAACCACCGTGCCCGGAGCCGCCCGCCCCGGCAGGTTAATCCCCTCCGGCCCCTCCCACTGCTCTCCTCAGGCCTACAAAACACCTTCCCCGTCCCCCATGCCTCTCCCCCCGCAGCGCCACCATTACCGTGAAGGGGATGTCCTCAACGCTGCCCACCGAGTAGCAGTTGTCCCCGGGGTTGACGGCGCCGGTGAGCACCTGGTGAAGATGCATCGCGCCTCTTCCCCCCCCGCCCCCACCTCTCTCCTGGGGACGGCGGCGGCGCCGCGGCCGCCGGCGGCAGCGAGCGGCTGAGACCCGGATGACTCCGCGCTCCCGCTCGTCTCGCGGCCCGCGGTCCTCTCTCGCTGCTTCCGCCAGCACGCGCGGGGGGGAGGGAGAGGCGGCGCACGCGCTAGGCAGCGCCGAAGTCAGGCAAGGCGCGCGCCGGCACCGCCTCCGCGCGAGCAGCGGGCGCTGAGGAAGGCCGCTGTGCGCGCGCCCGCGAGGCAGTTAAAGGGCGCGTGGCGGGAGGGACGTCCCTCAGGGCGAGGGCCGGCGCAAGGCGGGGGCGGGCCGGGCAGGGAGCGCCTGTCGAGCGGGGCAGCTCTCCGCGCTGGGCAGCCCCAGGTGGGTCCTGTGGCGGCGGAAGAGGAGAGCGCTTGGGTTTGAGAGAGAAAAGGGAGGGACGGCCGAGGAGCCGTGGGATGCGGTGCGCTCGGCTGACGCCTCGAGGTGAGACTCCGGCAGGGCGCCTCCCGGGGGAGGGAGAAAGGAGACAGAGGAGTTGGGGGGGAGCTGTCCGCTCCTCCAGCGTTCCGGTCGGAAGGCGGACCGTGGAGGCGTGTCCCCCAGATCAGGAGCAGTCAGTGTGCTGAGCTGAAGCGTCTCCCGACAGAGGGGAGCCTCGCTGTCCGCATCGCTGTCAGGGGGGTGTCGTCGTCTGGACGGCAGAGGTGCGGGCAGTGTGCTGCCAGTCTCGCACTTTCACCCTTTTAATACTTATGTACAGTGCTGCTGAGAATGGTTTGGGGATTCTTTCTTTCTTTCTTCCCCCCTTCCATGAAGTCCTCTCTCAAGGAGCTTGTGAAGCTCTTGGGAATCCGTAAATGTCCTTTCAGCCTCCTACAGCGGGTACCCAGAGCCCCCCAGCAGCTGCTGACCAGCGTGCTGCCTGTGCAGTGCACGCCTCTTCATCGAGGGGTTATACTTCGCTATTGATCCGATAAGGAGGCTGGCGTTCCTTTCTTAGGTGCAGTAAAGCTATCTGGCTTCCATGGCAAAAAGTCTAAGTGAAAGCACAGTGCCTGCAGTTATCAGTTCAGTCTTCCTGGGTATCAGACAAGATGAGGGAGAGTCTTGCTTTTCAGCCCATCCTTTTGTTACCTAACCAGAGTGAAACTGCCAGTAACTCTTGGGTATGCCAAGTGAGAGAAAGAATTTCATTTTATTGTTTGGGCTGGTGAGAAACTTTTCATGCTGTTCCGACTTGTGTGGTATTCTAATTCCACTGAGACTTCGCTATGCGACAGAGAATGTGTATTATCCTGAAGCAAGATAAGATCCTCAAAGTAAAAATAATGCCAGATTCTGGGTTTAATAGTAAAACACTTTTATTTGTGGCTGTGAAAACCTAGAGACATGGCTAGCTGTCTGCACAGAGCTGTGAGGGAGAATCATTCCCTAAGTATATGCAGATAAGGCCTTAATTTTTCCTGAAAACAAATATTTTCACCTGAGTTTTGCTGACAGATTGTTTTATTTACCTTAATTGATTCTTCCCTATTAGTGACTTAAATGCCTCACACGAAAGTAATTTTCAGTGCATGGGACAGGGATTTTTATGTCCAAGAACATGAGCAATCTTTCTCTATCATATATATCTAAACATAAAATAAACCAAATATAATAAAAGATAATCTAAGGGGTCTTTATTATCTTAATTTTTCCTTTCATTCCTGAGTATATTGTTGCTTTGTTCAATTACTTTCCTTTCTTTTTAACCCTAAGACAAAGTACCTGCAGTTACTCTGCTGGAGTCCATTTGCCCAGGAATTATTTGCTTTGTCTCGAAGTTAACTGGAATTGTGGGAGAGGAAGGTCTGTTACCTTAGGACAGTAGCTGCTTTATAGAACCAAAAGGTCTATTTAATTTATGCTAATAAGCTGTAGTTGGAGCTGCCTTAGGTGGAGTTCTAAGAATGTGTTAGGGTGTGTTGAGGGTACCTTGCTCTTATCTAGTCCATCAGGATGGATTTGGTGACCTCTCAAGACCTTGTCTGCATCAGATAAATACTGGTTTGCCTTCTCCTCCAACTATGGGGAAATGGAAAAAAAAGGTTGAGGCTTTAGTCTTCTTTGCTGCTGTTCCCAAAAAGGGAGGGTAGCAAAGGAACGAAGTCCCAATTTAGGAAACAGCCACTGAGCTACACAGATGGTCTGGAGAAATATCTTTGTTCCATTTGCTATAGAAAGAAGTATTTTCACTTGGAAAAGAAAGTGGTATTATACAAAATAATTAGAAGGAAATACCATGTTTTGATATCGAAATCATGATTATATATTAAATCTATTTTTTTCTAGCTTTGTTTGGAGGTAAAATATAGGAGAATTTATTGCTTTTGGCAAAAAGTGGGGTATTTTGAGGGACAGCAGAGGATTCAAAAGATCTTACTGTGAAGTTTGCATAGGAAAGAACTTCTAAGCACATGTAAAAGAAATGTGCTGCAAGGGAAAGAAAACAATCATAAGAGACATCATGGAAGATAAATACCTGTGCTTAACTACCTTTTATTTCAAGGTGAAATGCTGCACTCCAGCCTTGGTATCCTGAACCTGAAGAACACACCCTATTTTGACCACTCTGAATCTTAGGTGCTCCTAAAGGCCTTTACTCCTCCAAAAGAGACAGAGAGCTTCTGAGCACAATGCTTTTATGATTTTAAGAGTATTGTCTTCATCCATGGTGATTGTCTCAAATTTTCAGTGGGTTCTTGAATAAGTTGTATTTTTCTGAAGAAGAGGTACTTGTCTGTTTTTTCTCTAGAACTCCAATTCAGCTGTTAACATGGAGAAAATAATGTTCTTCAATCCATACAATGCAACACTGGTTCTCTGATATTAATTTCTGAACAGTAATGTGAGGGGTTCTTTTGCTCTATCTTTGTTATTACCGATAGAACAAGATTGATCCCATAACAATCTTAACTTGTAAACTGTTGTTGTATTTCTGTGGAAGACCTCAAAGCCATTTGCCTGTGAAGGATAATCACTTCTGTATTCCTGAAAAGATCATGCTACAGCATGATTCTTGCATGGATAGTTTTAAAAGACCATGTTCATGGAAAATTACAGTCTTGCTTCCCCAGGGATATCTAAATGCTGACCGCTTCTGGCAGTGCATATATGTCTAAACACTATCCCCTATCTGGACCCTTGCTGTCCTGTAATCACCCACACTTCCAGTTTTAAAGAGTGGAAAAAAGTATTACAAATTGCAGCAAAAAATGAAACTTTTCAGTAATTCTTTTAAACCACTGTTAGGTACTTGTGGAGGAAAGAATTAATGATTAAAAATTCTAATCCATTAAATGCTGGAGGAAGGAAAAGGACAGATAGTTTTAACAGCACAGAGTTGAGGTACTTATTTGAAGGTGCCTTTTCTATGGCTGAGAAGGCCATGTCTAGGTGTGCTTTCTCTTAATTCTCCTTAGAAAACTTGCCAGTCTGTCTAATCATGATGGCAATCCCAGACCAGTAGATTTATTATTTATTTTTTGGGGGAGTGGGATAGGATTTTTTCTAATTTCTTTGAGTTTTGTGGTGATTGTTCAGTTGTAAGTACTTAGATGCCAAGAAAGCAGAGAAAAAAAATGAAGATTAATTACTCCTATTAGTGATAAATGGCATAACATTGGACTTTAATGACATAGTATTAAGTATTTCTGTTGGCTGACTTTGTGTGCTCTCTGCTAAATGTTCATGCTATGCAGAAATTTAGTGAAACTTCTAGTCAACAAATGTGTTCAGAATAACTTTGAGTGTCTGCATCCTAATATGTGGCAAGAGGCAGTGTTGTTTTTATTTGAATGGAAGAATTGATCCTTTGTACTCTTGCAGTTCTGATCATGGGTATCTTGCCTTTCTATGTGTCTTTGTAGCATCCCTCCAGTGAAGTCACAAATGACCCTATGCGATTAGTTTCAAGTATGTGTTCTTTGACTTCACTCTAAATAATGATTTAGTGAAAGGATAAACTATTTTATTGTTAATTGCACGCAGGTAATTTCACTGACAAGCATTCTGTATCAGACTGAGTGTTCTGATGGTACTAGGTACATATGAAAGATGTTTTGGGAATTTCCCCTGGTAACCTTTGAGGGGAGGAACAAAACACCACAAAAAATCCAAACCAAAACAAGCCTCGGATGCCTACTGAGTCATATTGTGCTGCAGCAAAGATTCCAGTTCTGCATCTCTCAAAGGCAGATGTTTCTGTCTTCAAGGAGATAATGAAAGGTGTTGTGTGGAGTTATTTATAGCACAGACTTGTATCCAGAAACTGGGGGACACCAGAAGAAGATTCCTATTACGATCATCTGATGACACTGTTTTCAGGCACAGACCAGATCTTCAACACTAACTATCTTATATGTGCCACAGGAACAATTCTGCAGTGAAAGTTGAGAGACTTTAATTAAAAGCCTTCCTGGGTAAATTAAGTGAAAATGTTTTTGGTTTGACACTTGAAAAGCTTGTAATTGGTTTAGGTTTACATTGCTTTCTCAGTAGCTCTTGTGCTGTGTATTTCAACTTCCAGGTGCATTGTCACCAGTATATCCTAACTTTATAAGCTAGCTATTATTCTTCTAATAAAAAAATGAATTTGTAAGGGAATAATTTTTCTGTTGTGTTATTTTTATATTGCTTTCCATGTGGTACCCTTCTTGAATTTTACTGGCACTTATGTAGATTATTTTTAAAACATAGGCATCTGCATGATACATGGTGTATCATTTTGCCTAACTTATTTTCTGCAGGTACCTTAATGTATCTTAAACCAATACATTCTTAAGACTCACAAGTTTTTGGTAAGACCTTAACTACCTTAAGCCTGTTTTAATATTATCGATGCTTCAAAAGATTGTAGTATGGGTTTTTGAGTTTTAAATAAAAAATATCAAGCTTGTAATGTTACAGTTGTTACTTTTGCTTCTGTCACAGTTTGGTCAGGGCAGCCTGATAGACCTATAACAGATATTCTTTGTTAACCCCTCTTCCTCCCCAAAGGGGAAGAGAACGGAATAAGGAAAAGAGACTTAGCAATTAGAAAAAGAAACTAGAACAGCTTTAATGAAAATAATAATAAAATGAACTATATACAAAACTGAACTCAACCCCCTGATTGCAATTACGTCACTGTGAACACTGATGCTGTGGAGAAGGCACGGCGAAAGTCGCAGGCTGGGCCCAGTGGTGGACAGGAACTGTGTTCAGTAGCTGGACTGGGGAACAGACAGATCAAGATTGAAGGCAGACTTGACAGAATCCTCCTTGGATGCTGGCCATTGAAGAAGTGAGGAAGAAGCTGGAAGAGCTGAGCAGCTAGAGACCTGTGTCATCCCTCATCTTTATACTGAGTATGCCATATATGGGCTAGAATGCCTCGCTGGTCAGTTCAGGGTCACCTGTCCTGTCCACTTCTCCCTGCAGGTGCAGCCTTTACTATTGGCATCCTGCAATGTGGTACGCAAGATCCCGCAGTGGCCTTGGTCTGCACACCAATCCTTGGTACTAACTCTAACTATCAGGTGTTACCACTGCTAGGAGCAGACACTGCCTGTGAAAAGATGCTGCTAATTTCAGGAATAATAGTTAGATAAACTTAGCTGAAAAGTAAATTTGTTCAGAACAGGATTAGTTCTGTTCTCAGTCAAATCAGGACAGCTTCCTTTGCATTCCTTGCAGATGCAAATAAAGTACATACTCATTTATGGATTTATCTGTTGAAAGTCACTATGAACATTTGTCTTCTGTTTACCAATAAATGCTATCTTTAAAAGTATATTTACATTGATTGAGGAGGATGAGCGGACCCAGTATCCACGCTGTTTCATTTTGGTCTTTATATGCTCAGCAGAGTCCCTGAAGAGCAAATGTGACCACCAGCTTGGGTAGAGTATCTAGCTAGGTCTTTCAAACTGCCATGTGGAAGATCTTACTAGTTTCTTGGCTATACAGGGAATACAATATGAAAAGAGATGTGTAAAATAAGACTGAATTTGCCCCTTATGCAACATGTTGCATTTCAGTGAAATTGATGTACTGTATGCCAGTTGCTGAGATTTACAATGTGGTTTGGTGACTTGTTGAGGATCTAATCATTAACTCAAGTACTCCTGTATGTAGCATCAATTTTGTGACCTTGTTGACTCTAAGCTGAATCATTTCTAATTAACCCAATGTCATTTTCTTGTGTTGAGAACAACAGTGCAATATATCTATATGGTCTGTGGTTTAGGCAGTATGAATGTGTTTACTATGGGTAATTTTGGGACCACAAGTATTTAATTTGCCTTATGCATTTTCAGTAAGCCAGTCAGGAGAGATATGAATCATTTCAAGTGAAGTAAAATAGTTATCAATATTCCTTCTTACTAACATAACTCTGAGACATCTTTCACCAACTCTTAGTGATGAAATTTATTTTTAAAACTTGAGGGAGGTTCTCATGCATAAATGACTTTTAGAAAGCTGGGCATATAAAACAGAGAACATACTTAGTAATAACTGTGACTGTATAAGAGTCTAATCATCTCATATATCAGAGTAAAAATTTGAAATTACAAACTCTCCTGTGAAATGGAAAATAAATTAAAAATTATTAAAGTTTTAATTTTTTTTTCTCCAAATACCTCCACTTTAGTTACCTTGCAGTCCTAAGAAGGAAAGGACTAATATACTTCTCCAGATGAAAACTAAATTCATTGGAATCAACTCCACTGAATATTATTCAGCTGGTTTTATCCATTAAAACAGTCTTGTAAAGTAAACTTTAGGAGGTAGTAAGAAACAGTAACACCAATGAACAGTCTTTCAGTAAGTTAGGTTCGAGTTAGTGGCCTTTTTTTGATGAAAGAAATATATTAGATGTATGAATCCTCTGTTCAGAGTCTATTATGAGTTGCCTCATTAGGAAAGGAACTGATGATTGAATCAGTGACTTCTGATGACTGGGCCTTCTAGATGCTACTTCTGTAGAAATGCTACTAGTGGAAGTAGCAAGTGGGCAGTTTACTTGGAGTACTTAAAGACTTACTCAGAAAAATAGATTGGGATTTTACTTTTCTACTTTTCTTTTACTTTTTTGTCTTTTGACAGCAAGCATGTAAGATCTTTAATACATGTCCTGGGGAGCTTGCAATTGAAGTTGATACCTTGATTTATATTGTTTCTATGGTTTGTTTTTTTTCAAAGTTCTAAAGAGCCCTGCAGCTGAGATCTCCAGAGACCCTTTTTCTCTAAGCCCGTTTAGTCTTAGGGTACTTTATTAGAACTGTTGCTATCCTAATTTCAGGAAGTAGAGGTTTGTCATCTTTGCTTGATGGAGTTAATGAGACATAACTGCCATGGAGTTCACTGAACTTCAGCATAGGTTTCTTGTTTTAATACTTGCTCATAATTTGTGTTGATAGAAGAGCCTCTGAAAATGTCTTGTGGTAATACATAAAGAGCATTAACATTTAAAGTGTGTGCACTATATATTTGTAAATTTCATTCTAGAAGTGGTATTGAAGGAGTATATCTCATGAGCCAAGTGCTTTTATGTATTTAGTTGCTTAAAACAAATTATGCATGTAATATTTCTCAGAGGTAGGGGTAGGTTTAAGGATGACACCTGTGATCTGCAAAGCTCTATGGACTTCATAGTTTTGAACTAGTGACAGAATTATTTTGTGGGGTTTGTGTTATTCATAATAAATAATAAAACCCAAGTTACTGTTTGCAGTATACTAAATGTATTTCCCAGAAGATTATGCATGGAACAACTCATTTCTTTGTATCTTCTCTCCAAAGAATGCAAGAGGCCTGTTCAGGTTTCTAACTATGGAAATTCTCAATGCAGAGACAGTTAAGAACTGTTGATTCCTATGCCCGCATATTGGTAATGAATGTGTGGATTTTACTCAAGTCTTCAAACTGATCTGCAGAGTACTGCAGTACAAGTTAAAATGAAATTTGCTTGATTCTGTATTATATACCATTGAGATTATGGGATTATGTTGGGATGTGAACTGTGTGTTCTGATCTTGCAGACAAGTATGAGATTGTAATAAAGATGTATGGTTATGAGAAACATCATCTCGGTTACTACAACTGCAACCAGGATATGAGAAATAAACTAAATGCCAGCCATGATTACTTATGCAACGAATTCACTGAAAGCACACAGTGGCTAAATGGATGTATGTACCTTTGGATGGTGTTAAATAGAAGGTTGATGTCACAAAGGATACGGTAGGGCAGTGAGAAGGGGACTGAGGAGGTGAAAGCCCATGGGCAGGCTTCATTTCATCCACTGCTCGTGTGACAACTCAATTCACAGAAAAGGGCTCCTCTAGTTACCAGTCAAATGCATGTGGCACCTCGTTTCTTGACCTGTCTCAGCTCCAGTTTCCTTTGTCTAAATTAGAATCGGTGAATTGGAGTTATCTGCTTTCCCTGATAAACAGAGGGAAACATTAATTTTGTAGTCATTGAAGGAGTGATGAAAAAACTAGCAGTTCATTGTGTACAATAGAAGGAGAAGCTAGTATGGAGTACTCATTACCATCGAGTTGAGAGGTATGTGCTGAACACCTCCGACGGGTCAGCAGTGTGTGTGTGAGTTCTGAGGGTGTGCACAGGAGTAAATGAGTTAAATGGTGGTGGTATTTGCCAGCAGCGTGATATGGAAATGCTGCCCACTGCATCACACATATCTGCTACCATCTGTTCACAAAGGTTTGCTGTATGGAGAGGAGCAGAAAATTGTGTAAGATTTTTCTTGTGGAAAAAACTTGCTTTGATTTTTTCTCTGGTTATTTATTTTCTCAGAATTCGGGTCAAGTGTCTTTATTCTTGATATCTTGAAATTTATATGGATGTTATAAATTTAACTAAAGAAGCCTGATTTATGTAAATAATATTTTCTTCCATATTTGATCAACATTGATTTAATTTTTTTTATTTTTTTATTTGCTGTTCTAGCAAATATATGAGCCCGGTAAATAAGGTAGCAGGACAAGCAGTCTGTTATGTGGATCATATGGTATTTTTTATATCTAGTTGATAATGTACCCAACAAGGGTCATTTCACATTGACTTTGTAGTCATAGTTACCAGACAGTCTGTATTTTGAATTTTAGAGTTAAGCAAATCAAATAGAATAATCTCAATTGCTGCCACATTTGTTCTTGAGGGGTATTTGCCATTATTCTTGGCCAAATAACATATTTAAACCAGTTTATTTTTTATAACTGACTATGCAGCCCAACTAAGGCTGTGGCTTGGTCTGTTTATATAGGCTCTCAAACTACCAGATATTACTATCAGATTCTATATTGTAAAGGTGAGATCAGCTTCTTCAATACAGGTTTTTATTAAGAGGACCAGCTGTGTAATAGCAAGTATAAGTAGGACCATTCAGCATCTTTGACTCTTTCCCATCTTCAGACAGCTGTTTGGTCACCAGCTGTGCTGTATTACTGAGCCATCCTAAAAGATCTGATATACAGCATAAGGGATAAGCAAGCAGTATATTCTAATGTTCAAATGGTCTCTAGTTTTCTCTATCCCAACACATTTTTTGTGCCTTATTAACCTGTTCTGGAATCATCAGCTTTCTCTTAGCTGAAGTGTTTTGCAGGTGATGAGAATAGTAGTTGCTACCTCTTACTTTGTGCCTCTCCTCTCTGGGGATCCCTGGAGCAGGAGCCATCCAGGCTAAACTTCCGTGGTTTTCAACTGCTTCTTTGACTGTAGCACCACAGTACACCTCAGCTGTTGCTGGTGTTAGGTCAGCCTTGAATTTAGTTTGCTTTGTATCAAAGAGCCAAAGTAATGCTGTTAGGCTCAAAAGCAGCCAGACGCTCTCCATTTGGTTCTTGAACTGGGCCCAGTGCCAGCACAAAGTTTCATTATTCTTCTTATGTCTTGGTCCTAAATAAAGAAATAAAATGTTGAAAAGTAGAGCTGCCTAGGAGAGATGGTTCAGTGTTGCAAATGACTGGATTGTTTGGGTCTGTCATGACCAAGAAATGCAGTAGATATGAGCTACTTGCAATCTAGTTATATAGTAATTTATTATCATTTATAGAGCTTAATTTGATGCTTGGCTGCTTAGGCCTCTATCACCAGTGTAAATTCTCTGTCTGTGCATTTGTACTAATGAAATAGAGAACTAGGATTCATTTTCAGAGCTGTCTGTTGATCGGAATCCCTGTTCTGAAGAAAACTCTGAACAATTTTGTTGAAAAAATATAAAGCAGGACAAGCATGCAACAGGAATTAAGAATCTCAAAGAAATGTTTGTTTTAAATAATTCTTTTCAGTATTTGGGAACAGCAGACACTGAGTTGCCTGCCTGAAGTATGAATTCAGCACCACAACCTGAGGTGGGTAACTTGGGAAACCTGGGGCTGATGCTGCAAAAGCACCAGCAGGCCTTTTCAGTTCTAACTGCAGAGACTCTAATTTTCTTTTTAATGGGGAAAAGAGGTTAAGAGGCTGTATGTATTTTGCTATACAGAGCCCAAAGTCCTAAGGAAATGATCCGGTTATCTGCACTTTTGTTTGGTTGGTTTATGGTCATATTTACCTGGCTGTATGATTTGGGTTTTTTTTTTTGTGGGTTTTTGGGTTTTTTTTTTGATTGTAAAAGTCATGTATGCGATATATATATAACATGCCAATGCATTAAAAAAACCCAGACATATCTACAATATGGGTTCATTCCTAAACTTTGATCTATTGACTGCTCCAACTTCCAGGGAACAGAGTTGTTGAATGTTGGTGGCTTTTTCTCTTGTTTCCAGCTGAGAGAAACTGAACAGATGGGAGTGGGAGCAAAAATGACAAGACATTGCAGACAGTGTGATTAATATGTTGGTGTTTGGGGTTGGCTTTTTAGTTTTTAATTTGTGAGGATAGTGCTCTTACTGCACAAAAGACAGCAAAAATACACAAGTAGGTTTTGAATGTTCTTTGTCCATGCTTCAAATTTCTTCAGTTGTTATCTAGTTGTAGTGGGAAGGTAAATAATCTGTGCTTCTATATTTAGAAAGGGTTGCATCCATAAGGTAATACAACCACCTGCACTTCAGAACCTTGCCAGATGGTGTTAGCTGTGAGAAAGCTGTGTGATTCATTTGGTAAAATGTTTGTCATGGCAACTGAGAAGCTTCGTACTCGTTGGTCTTGTCAATGGTAGAAGCCACCATTAGTCATACCAGATGTGACTCTGGGCATAAAGGAAACTTCTCATGATGCTACTTTTCAGCCTTGTTACTTTGCACAGTGAGATCCAATTATACATTGTTTTTGCTTATAGTTCCGTCTCAGGGTTTACCAGACATTAGTTGTTATTTGTAAAACCTGAAATATCTATTAAAAATAAATAAAAATTATTCACGAAATTTTTCTTTACTTTGTGTTTATGGTAACTGATCAAAGGGGAAGATGAGTTTTACTTCTCCATTTTGGAACAAGCAGTAGGAAGATTAGCCCAAGAATGGGGTATCTAGTAGAAGAACCAAAAAATAAGAGGAGAGGGAAGGCTGGAAAAAGATCTGCAAGGTGATGTTCGATGATCTATGCTAGCAAAAAGCACATACCGTTGTATAGCTTTGTTCTCAATCATGCTGTTCTTAAACATTAACTATTCAGTTTTTAATTCAGTGTCCCAAAGTTCAAATCTGTCCCTCCTTGCTTGTAATTTGTAAGTAGCAACACTGTGGAAAGGATCAGGATAATTTCTGAAGGAATGCTCTGGTAGCTGCCTTGGAAAAATTACTAAGCATCCTCAGAGGCAACATCACATAACGTGTTATTTTCCTGGAAGGACATGTACTGACGAAATGGATATCCAGAGAGACACAATAGAAGCCTTTCAGGCTTTTTATAAGCTTTTGTAAATTAAAGAATATATCTCCAGGGACACAGATAGTTGCAAACCAACTCCTTTCCCAACTGTAAAACTGAGACTATGAAACCCATGGAATATCCAAGGCTATTGCAATCTACGTAGTCAGAATTGCCTCCTTAGGAATAATGTTTCCTATGTCAGGAAGTGATTATGGAGGAATTCTACCTTCCACAGCCTCAAGAGAGGGACAAGATCTTCGGCTTTCTCTATTAGTACAAGTCTGGCCTTTAGCTCTTTTTTTTTTCCAGAAGCATGTGATTTTTGCTGTTGTGGTATTGACTGATGCCAGATAATCTGCAATTATGATCACAGAATATCTTTCTTGATACCGTAATCAGAAAAGAGTATTTGGAAAGAGCCTGTGCCAAGATAATCTTTGGACCGTAGTTAAGATACACCAGCACTGCCTTGCTGTCTTTAACAGCCCTATATCTGCTATTGTTATTTCAGCATACTTCTCAAACTCTTTAAAATGTCATCCAAATATATATCTATATTTTCATTGTCTATACATACGTATATAGTCCTTTTAATAAAACCATAAAATATGTATTAAAATACATAATGAAAAAAATCAGGATAAAAAATATAAGATAATTTTGCAAGTTTGTCTTTATTTTGACCAGACTGCTTCTGTTAATGTCATCTTGCCAGGTTTCTTGGGAGTGACTGATACGTGCTGAATGTTAAAACTGCATATTAGCAGGAAAAGGGAAGCAGGAACATACGTATATTGTGTACACATATGTTACGTATGTATTGTCTACATATGACCCTACAGAATTGCATGTTAGATACCTCTTAAATTACATTACATTAAATTAATCACTTAAATTAAATTACAGAATAGTAGAGGAAAGGGAAACAACATTATATCTTTGGTCAGTCAGCATACAATTTTCACAAAGGGAAAATTAAGTTTTATTAAGTAGGACATGATGAGTTTGGAATGATGTATGAAAGAAAACACTGGTGATGGTATAGAACTTCATACTGAGGTGTATTGTTATTAGTGTCACATTTTTGTATTCTGTACACTTAATGTATGCTAGCAAGATTGTGAAAAAGTATTCCTTTTGAATAATAAAAAATTATCAAGAATGAAGGGAAGGGATAATACTCTACTTTTTACTGACTAAAATACAGAGGAGAATAAAAGTTAAAATTATTAATGAGAAATGCTGAAACTGCAACAATAGAGTTCATCAGCAGTTTTAAAGAGATGCTTTCACAACTGATCTTTCCAATAAAAAAATAAACTGTTTAAGTATTGTACTTTGGAAACTGAATAATGTATATTGTTCTGCTCTGGCAGAAACTATATCTTATTTTACAGTGAAAACATGGTAAAAAGGTTAATTCTGTCCTGAATGATTTGTTGTTTGTACATCTTTTAAGTGATTAGAATGCTGACAACTTGACAAACCTTTCAATTCACTTGCTTTATTCAGGCTAAAATAGAGTATTGCTTGAGGAAAGTTCATTTACTGGTAGTGAAAAAGGAACTAGTTTATAGAATCTCACCTCTAACCTACACTTAGGGATCAACAACGTGGACATACAAAGCGCACTGAAAAGTTCTTGTCAGTGCTGGATTTTAGTATTTCAATTGATAAAAAATGATAACAAAGGATCTGTTGATTTTTATCAGAGGAGCATGTTGGCTTTTTTGTTCTATTTGACAACAACTAATTAGGTTTGTCAGTTCTCAGAACTACTGTATAGAAACAGTTGCTTTCTTGTATTGTTATTCTATGGCAGGATTTCATTGCTTGCTATAATTGAATCCTATTCAGTTAGAGTTGAGGCAGAGATAGTATTGATTCTTAGGAAAACACACAGAGCTCCTGAGATTCTGTACTCCCATTTATTCATCTGTTTACATTTCATGATGGTCCTAAATATGTGGCTATTTTCTGAAGGTTTGGGGATTGCCATAGCATGCTGAAATGTTTCCATCAGAAAATACATTTAAAATGCAACAACTTGCTGCCTTTTTTTATAGTACATTAGTGACACCCAGTGGTTATAGTCTGTTATGAACAAATATACATTATAAAATTTATTCTAAGACTTTTTTGCTTGTAAAAACTGGAGCTGAGAGAACCCACGGAAAGACTAGTTGAGGTCAATGTGCCTTTGTCAGGTATATATTCTGCCTGTACTTTAGCCTCATGAACTTGAATAAGCTTAAGTAAAGGGAATGGAAAAAAAAATTTGGAAAAAAAAAAAAAAAGCACTTCAAACATTTTTTGAAATGGTTCTCACTTTATAACAGACTTCTGACAAAAGTATTGTTCTTGCGTTGTAAGGAATGCACTCCTTTTCCTTCTTTCTTTCTCTTCCCTACCTCCCCTCCTCATTTCACATTTTGTATTAGTACACTGTGTTAACATATGATTTATTCTTCTCTTCTGCTGTGGCTTAGGTAACTGTACAGAAAGCTGAGTTTATTATTTTGCCCTGTTGCCATTCCTCTTTTGTACCTTGCTTGTTATTTTAGGAGTTGCTTTGTTGTTTTGCAAATACATTTAATAATCGATTATTTTCAAGGTGTTATGAAATTATGGGTCATAAGCTGTTTATCTTTTTACCATGTCAACTGTTGCTGAGCAAAACCTGCTGCTGAAGTCAGTGAGAGTTTTGTCACACTGAGTTCCTTAGGATTAAGAGTTTTTGTTATTGCACCTGTAGCAAGAGATCTGAGCATTTATGTAAAACGTCAGATTTAGAAATAAATCTCCTAAATATGGATCGTCCCAAGGACAGTGATTCCAGCAGAGAATATGAAAGGGTCAGACAGCAAGGCTTCATACACTAGTGACACAAAGGTAATATACTCTTACTAGTACCCTTCTGAGCTTTATAAGTATGGAGGAAGAAAGGAAAAGTTGAGAGGGAGGTGGAGGGGAGAATAAATAAAAGGTAATCTACTGCATATAGAAACTTAGCTGATGAACCTATCTCTGGCAGCTAGGGGATGATGAACCCAAATCTTCCTCATGAAGCTTAAAGTTTGCAATTTCTTATTTTTATGTATACTTGGGCAAAATGTATAGTTCTAAATCTATCTTGTCTTCATCTTTAAAATGGCGATGTCAGTATTTTGTGTTTTTGAAAATAACTATACTAAAGCCTAGTGACAGTAGTTTTTATGGGAGCCAGGCTAGTGCAGTTTGCAGGTGCTTGACCTGGTGGATCTAAACTGTGCCTTCTATCACTGAGAAAGAAAAATGGATTTTTCACAGATAAGAAGGAAGGAGGAAAGAAAAAAAAATCATAAAAAAACTTTGTGGAGGAAAAAGCCTGTTGACATTGATTTTAATCAGGATACAATCCCACTATTCTTAGGGAAGATTATAGAACTTCAAGACTTCCTTCAAGGGCAGGCATCATTTAGCAAACATGGTAAATCCAGCAGGTTTTTTTTTTTTAATCTCCATTTTAGAAAGAAAACTTAGCTAGGATGCCTTATGACCTTATTTCTGAGTCACTGACTTTGTACGAATTTGTCAAATCTTTTATTACCTTTGTCAAAATGAAATAGCTGTATGTTTCTTGCCTGGGAGTATGCTAGTCCCTTTTCAAAAGATGTTAAGGGTAATCAGAGAGCATGGCTGCTCTTCTCCAACATCTGTTTCACAAAAGATGTTTTTGTTAAGGGGCTGATTTTTGGATCTCGGAATGAGCAGCAGAATGAGCTGACCATAACCTGAACATATTTTCAGCCCTCAAAGTTTGTCTCTTGAGCACGTAGCCCTCACAGTCCATTTCTGTGCAATATTGATCAATTTAGAACAGGTACTATTTCCACTCAGATTAGATAGTACTCTGCTTTATGATTGCAGAGAAGAATCCGTGAAATCGAAATGAAAGCAGTGAGGGATTGATTTTCTTATATCTGTCTTTTATCAAGATTTTAGCTGAAATATTTAAAAAATCATCTTTTTTTTTTTTTTTTTTTTTTTTTTGTTGTCCAGATGCTTGCCTTTAACTGCAGAATATATTTATCATGTCTCCTGGAAAAATGAATAACATGAAGAGCTGTTTAATCATGAGCATGGAGATTGCTGTGCAGATTGCCACACTCTGATGGTGCCAGTCAAGGTGGAATAAGAAAAATAATCCTGGGAAACAAGGTGTCAGATTCATAGTTACTTACAAAGCAGTAAACGTAGCCTATACTTTCTAAACAACACAACTAGAAATATGTACGGAGGAAAACAACAGTTTCTGCTCTTATTAACTAAACTTAGCAATACAAAATTAAAATTATAATTTATAGTCCTTTGTGGTATCTGATACATTTCATCATGTTACCAATGCTGGGAGGCAGCCTTGTTTAGGAGACTGAAATTAAGAATATGCTGAAGGAGACTCTCTTTTACATTTAAAGTACCCAGCATATATGCAGTTGGGCTATGATAGATAGTCATGATAGATAGTCACAGACAGTCAGCTTCAGATGTCTACAAACCCAGTGTTTTAAACCTAGTCTATGTTTTAGCAGTTCTTCTGGGTATAGTTGTACAAATGTTTTGGGATTCTTTGCTGCCAGATAGTCAAGCTGGTATCAGTTGCATTTGTGAAGGTAAAGCATGTGTATGGTGTATGTGTTTTCCAGTATGACATGAACATTGCTGTGATGAGGAATATTTCTTTCACATAGACATGACCTTAGGCTGCTAGCCTTTAGCTTGTCAACATGAGGACTTCTATGCACAACAGGAATTGTAGAGGAAGAGGTGGTGCTGTGTGCTAGCCTGCTTAAAGACACAAGATAAGTGAAAGAAAGATCAAGTGAGATATCAAGTGTAACAATAAACCTGCACACATCATCAAGATGAAGCAACGATACTTCACTGTGACAGCTATAGGACTTCTGTTAATCAGTGTGACATTTCTCAGTGTTAAAAAAGGCAGTCTGTGTTCTGGTTGTCTACAAATCCCATCTGCTTTAGTGATGGGTCATTCAAGGAAGGATGTTCTAAATGAAGTATCTGCTTGCTATTGTTCACTTGACATCACCAGAAGTGTGTATGGATATGTGGAGGCCCACCAGTTTTGTTGGCTTAAATGTCTTTGCCTTATCTATTGTCTGTGCACAGGGTTGTACCAGAAGAGTATAGAGGCAAGGCAGATTTTGGACTGGAGGAAATCTATTAGTTCAAGTGGTGTAATCACCATTAATGAAATGACGTGGCTGATTGTGTGTGCACTTTGTAAGTTTAAGTCAGATTTTAATCACTCTAAATAAAAGCCTTGCTCTTCTCAAGTCACAACTGATAAAAATGTCAATGAACTGACAAGGGAATTTCTTCTGCTTTTGCATGAAAAACATACAGCTGATGAGATGTATTGAAAATTCTTGCGTAGGTTCCAGTATTTGAAAGAATGGAATGTGGATGAGAATACTTGAGAGCGCTGAATCTGCACCCACAGAAGCCAATGACAAATACAGGAACATCAGTGTGAAGACAACTGCTTGGAGGAGCAGGCATCTTCAACAGCCTTTTTTAAACAGAAACACATCTGAGTGGCATGGTCTGAATAACTGTTTTATACTGTTTTATAAGGAAGTTGTGGCTTATTTCAAAAGCATGTTGGACTCTACTGAAATTCTAAGTCTTTACTGAACACTCAGAACCTATTTCTTAAGTGTTGGTTGTTTCTTTTTTTTTTTTTTTTTTTTTTTTTTTTTTCTTTTTTTTTTTTTTTACTGTACAAATCAGATATAGGCACCATCTAGAAGAGATGATGAGCTTGGTACCAAGGATCCAATTTTTCTGGAAGTGTTTACATTGGCAATAGCAGGCAGATAGGGGAAATGGCTGAGGTGGTGTGCTGTGGTTTTTGTTTGTTTGTTCAGGTTTTTTAGTTTGGTTGATTTTGGGTTTGGTTTATTTGTGTGTGTGTTGTTGTTCTCTTGTTTGTTTGTGGTTTTGTTTTTTTTCAATCTGTTAATTTTTGGATAGAGAGAACATCTGGAAAATTTCAGTCCAAGGGTATATGTTTCAAAAACTTTTGCACATACGAACTATGGTATGTAAATAGAATGGGTAGAGTCATTCTGCAGGGTTGGAGCTGATACAAAATGTCTTTTCAAGTTGTATGCTACACAGCTGCTTGTTTTGGTCTTAAATAGGATGTTCAAATCTGTTATTCTTACTTGTGCAAACTCCTGTGTCCAATCCTTATTGTGTAAAGAAGAAACACATATGTGTATGGAGTGCAGATTGGTTACCTTTTATATAAAACTAGTTTTTCTTATTATCCTTCTGAGTTCAGAAGAATAACACTATGAAGGGCCAAGTTAGATAATGATTACACCATAGTAAAAGGGGAAGAATGAAAAGTGCACAGTTCTTAATTAACCTGTTGGCTCCTGTATATTCATGCAACTATGCATTAATTAGTCACAGTTCATAGTTGCTCATATTAATAATATTCAACACAAACAATTCAAGAAAAGAAGAATGAACTAAATTTAGCAAAGTATTTATTTACTACAAGTAGTAGTGGCTCAAATTTCAGATGAACAGAAACTGTTTCCAAACGTAAGAGTCACCACTAGAGACTGCTGAAGTATTCCTTTACATTTAATATATATTTCTTAAATTAATCAGCATGGTAAATTGCAAAATTACAGGTTTATATCTATATTTTAAAAGAAATATTAGTATTTATAAAACACAGCAGTAAATTCAAACTAAGCATGCCTGTGATAAAAATAAAAAGCACTCAGGATTTGGAGGTAAAGTAGTTCTTAAAAAAACCCAAAGAAAACAAAAAATTCTAAAACCATTCATGCATACACATCTACTGGAGATAATAATTATGCAATAAGCTCTGATGCTGGTTCTCAGTTTCTTCTGTGCATGATATCATAAAACCCAAACTCCATATGAGATTTAAACTGGTGCGTAGTCAGAGATTTACCCAGCGTGAGAGGAGGAGCTGAGTACACAGATACTTTTATAGAGAAAAATATTTCCAGTTTTGAAAAATGTATCATAGGAAGCAAAATGTCACTTGTAATGAAGGTAACATTTATAATTTTTTTTTGCTATTAAATAATATAGATTCAGCAAATAATTTGTCTTTTTTTTTTTTAAATACTGAAATTGTTGAAAAGCACTTACTGATATGACAAAATCCATCAATGTGACATTTTATGGCACACTGTAATGCATTTTACAATGGTATTAGGAAAAAACTAAGCAGCCTTTTATATTGGAGCTGTATCCAAAGCCTATGTAAATGAAGAAAAAAATCGATTAATCTTTTGATAGGACTATGTCTTTTATACTTTCATTTTTGGCATTGCCCAGAAATTATTAAAAGCTCTAGAAATATTGTTTTAGAAAAGCTAGAAATGAAATACAGTATTTGAATTGAGTATTACATATTTGAATGGAAGGTCTGCAACATTCCCTTGAGAAGAATCGCACTTGTAATTAATAGACAGCTTATATGGGTTTGCTAAATAGTTTAAATTGCAAATAACTGTTGGCTATTTTATGTCATCCAAAAAAGAATCCTTGGAAAAGAAAGCCCAAGTCGCAGGAGGCCATCTCTTTTCATTTGGTGGCCCCCTGACCTTCCTTTCAGGTAAAACTCTTTAAGAAATTGCCATCTACAAAAAATCTTCAGATTACCTAGGAGAAGATCTGTGTTAGTTATGCAATCTGGAAAAGATTGGTTTGAAGGAAAAAACTTTGGAGCAATATATGGGAACAAGTTAACAGAAAAAGGAAATCTGAAGTAAGGAAGCATTGACTTGATTTATTTAATTTTTTTTTAAGTGCTATATGTCATTGATGGGCTTGGGAGATACCTCATGAAGAAAAAGCTGATGAAATTTCTTCTGCATTCAGTTCTTGCAATATTGAGACAGTACATTTCAAAAAACAGATCTTTAGGTCAATTTGAAGAGAAGCTTGAGTCACAGGATAGGACAAATATGAAAGCTACTGGAGTGTTACTTCGAATCCAGCATAACCCCCAAGACCTGGGTGGTACAGAATCCCGGTCATTCTTGATGCTTTCTTTCCATCTCCCTTCCCACCAATGCTTACACTCTCTTGGCACATTAAAGTGATAATTTCCTTGCTAAGGAATGACAAAGAAACTATAATCATCAGTGCTGTTCATTGGAAGAGGTTGCTGGTTTATGTAGGCCACGATTAGACCAACTGTGTTTCCCAGGTACTGTTGCAAATATCCTTTTTGGTCTTGGGTTTATTAGCATTTTGGTCATAAATGTATGGCAATTTAATGCATGCTGCCAAAGCACTTAAAATGTTTAATGAGTTTTGATTCCCAGTCCAATACTTTACTTAAGCAAAACTGTGGTGATTTAATTTGAAAAAGGAGAGTGACCTGAAAAACAGCTGTAGCAACTGGGTTCTCTTATATTCTTTAAATTACAACTGTAAAATTCTAACCCCTAAAGTGCTGCAGGGAAATCATCCAGCTGAGATTCACTCTGAAACAGCTCTGCAGAAGTATCCCCTACTTGGAACTTTCCTTTTTTATCATTGGTTGTGCAGCTGTGTGTGAATATGTTTTTCATTTGTTGCTGTTCCCAGTCACTCATCACGTGTCCAAAATTCATCATTTTGAAACTCAGTCTTAAGAGTCCTTGCCTGGATTGAAAAAGTAATAGTTGCAAAGATGCTAACATTCTTCAATGTTCACATGGACTTCTTATGCTATTGCCTATATATTCTGGGTGCAGCTTGTTTGGCAGAAGGCAGTCTTCAAAACTGCTTACCAAGTGTGCCTTGTGTGGATCAGCAAAGGAAAACTAGTGATTCAGACAGGTTTTAAAATGTAATTTTGTAGTGTTTAATGATTATTGCTAGCCTACAAGTTTTTTTCTTTTAAGGCTTCTGGCACAGATCTAAGATATTTTAGCTGGTTTCAGTTGAAGAGGATTGCTATGCTAAATGCTAGTTGGCATTGATCTGAAGGGTCATGGTAGTCTGTAATGGAAAACTGTCAATGTGTCAACACGGGCTAATGCATTGACATGAATTAGTCCATACTGTTTAGTTGTTAGCATACTCACTGCCATGGTTCATGCCATCTGGCACCCTATGTTCACAGGGATAGCACAGGTAGGTGCTATTCCTGATAGACAGTGCTGATAAAGCTTGACAGTGTGAAAGTAGGCTGTGCCATGATGAAGAGTACATGCCTTTTTATATGCTAGAATCTTATAGACTGAATAATGGTTGCGGACACAAAAATATTTGGGGTCCCACAGTAAGACAGTTTTATTGGTATTATAAATGGTATTATAAAAATGCTGACTATAAGTGAAACAGTATCCTAAATGGGTAACTGTGCAGAATTCTTTTGCATTCCAATTCTGCTAATGGATGAATTAGTTTTGATGTCAACAGATGTGGGACAATTTTGCATCTGACCATGGAAATGCTCTTGACGTTTAAAGATAAGTTTTTCACATTTATCCCCAGTCCAGAGACTTGAGATTGTCATGGGTTGTGTTGGTCCAGCTTGAATTTGTGTCCAGATTTATATATTTTTTTTTGGTGAGAGTAGACAATATTGAGATTAGATGAAAATTTTTGCATCTTACTTGAAAGTGTTTGTGTCTTGGGGCCATAGGAAGAAGAGTTGTAGGAAGGTCCTTCTGCCCTTTCAGCCTCTTGGCAACAAATGCAACAGATGGTGCCCGTGATCTCAGCTGGCTGCATACCAGCTACATATGGGTACAAACCAAAGAATTTAAAGTATTGTAGAGCTGGAAAGATAATACATAATTTTTTTTAACACGAGGACAAAACACAGGAGCGTGTCTGAATCAGGCCTTGCTGATTGAAAGCAGTTCTCAGGATTTCATGGGGTACTACTTTTCCATTTAATAAGATCTTACTTTTTTGTCTTGCAAGTAGGCTACTGTTTTGCAAAACTCATTACAGTTTGTTCTTTTCAGAAAATGGGTTCAATCATGATGCAATTTAGATAACTAAGTTGAAGACTGTCATCCTAAAGTGTATAATATAGCTATTAAGCAAAATAAATGCCACTTTTAAGAAATTGCTTTTTGATATGTTGTTCATTCCTTTCCTGATTGTTCTTCCGATGACTTGAGTGGAATTTTGGTAATTGTTCCTTGGAAACATTGAAATAGTTTAAATCTGGATAGGTATCCAAGCCAAATTCATCACTGTCTGTCAGTTATATTTTGGCAGCAGACACTTCTAGTGGTGTGGATGTATCTCAAAAATTAATGTCTGCATATGTGTTTCCTCTGTATAGACATTTGCACGTGCTTACCCCAGAGCCTCTGTACTCCAGTGTGTTAGGGAAAACTCCTTGCAGTGTTAAACAGTGTCATGAGTTATGCTAGTTGTGAAATATTTCTCCAGAGAAACTAATTCCACCAGTTCTTCATTTTAGTGGAAAGCTTTCTCCAGATTAGCTTGGTTAGCTTGCTACACTTACTGGTTCCAACAATCAGTTTGCACCTAAACATTAATTTCAGTATCTCTAGAAGCTAAAGTTAGTTTATCTTGTATGTATCTGTGTGGAAGTCCTTATAAAGTAATTGCGTGCTGACTAATTTTTTTCTTTGCTTTGAGAAACAATTGGCTTCTGGAATTTCATTCAAATACAGCATTCCTTCTCTTCTTTCTGGGGGAAAAAAAAAATGCCCAGAAGGACACTACGTCTGCATTAATCACAAAAATTCAAGCATGATCAATTTTAAAGCTGTGATCAGGAGACCCGCCTAGTGGACGAGGGCAAGGCGGTGGATGTTGTCTACCCGGACTTCAGGAAGGCATTTGACACCGTTTCCCACAGCATTCTGCTGGAGAAGCTGGCAGGTCATGGCATAGACAGGAGGACTCTTGGCTGGGTTAGAAACTGGCTGGATGGCCGAGCCCAGAGGGTGGTGGTGAGCGGAGTAAAATCCAGTTGGTGACCAGTCACAAGCGGTGTCCCTCAGGGCTCAGCTTTGGGACCCGTCTTGTTTAATGTATTCATCAATGACCTGGACGAGGGAATTGAATGTGCCCTCAGTAAATTTGCAGACGACACAAAATTAAGCACAAGTGTCAATCTGCTTGAGGGTAGGAAGGCTCTGCAGCGGGATCTGGACAGGCTGGAGAGATGGGCTGAGCTCAACTGTATGGAGTTTAACAAAGCCAAGTGCCGGACCATGCACTTGGGTCACAACAACCCCCAGCAACGCTACAGGCTTGGGGAGGAGTGGCTGGAGAGCTGCCTGGGGAAAAGGACCTGGGGGTGTTGGTCCATAGCCGCTGAACAGGAGCCAGCAGTGTGCCCAGGTGGCCAAGAAGGCCAATGGCATCCTGGCCTGGATCAGAAACGGTGTGCCCAGTAGGAGTAGGGAGGTGACCGTACCCCTATACTTGGTACTCATAAGACCGCACCTTGAGTCCTGTGCCCAGTTTTGGTCACCACAGCACAGGAGGGACATTGAGGTGCTGGAGTGAGTGCAGAGAGGGCAACAAAGCTGGTGAAAGGGCTGGAAAGCATGGCCTGTGAAGAGCGGCTGAGGGAACTGGGTTTGTTTAGTCTAGAGAAGAGGAGGCTGAGAGGAGACCTTATTGCCCTCTACAACTACCTAAAAGGAGGTTGTAGAGAGGCTGCTGTTGGTCTCTTCTCTAATTAGTAATGATAGGACAAGGGGAAATGGACTCAAGTTGCATCAGGGGAGGTTTAGATTAGATATTAGGAGGAAATTCTTCCCTGAGAGGGTGGTCAGGCACTGGAACAGGCTGCCCAGGGAGGAGGTGGAGTCACCATCCCTGGAGGTGTTTAAAGAACGATTAGATGTGGAGCTTGAGGATATGGTGTAGTGGTTCGAGAAATGCTAGGACAAGGGTTGGACTTGGTGACCCTAGAGGTCCTTTCCAACCATAATGATTCTATGATTCTAAATTTAACTAGTCGCTATTATAATCCCTTTATTTCAGATTACAAGTCACTCACAAAAATTAAGGCCTTACCCAAAATGAAAATTAATGAATTATCGAGGCAATGCAGCATGCATTATAAAAGCACTGAGCTGTGTTTAGGTTAAACTCTTGACCTATCCCAGCAGGAGGAGTCAGAGGAGTATGTTATAATAATACTTCATCCTTATGCATTGTGTAGTAAGATTGATTTTCCAGCAGAGGGAGAAATATACTGAATTATTGGGAACAGAGCAATAATTTTGCAACCCCTAGTTTAGCAAAAATACACGCAAAGCTGAAAATACCTATTACTTTGCTTAGAAGACATACTTATTTGAGAACTAATAATAACTAATAAGAACTAATAGTAATAAAAGAACTCATGTTCTTTTGCAATGTCAATATATTTTTTCTGCCAAATTTGTTATCAGTAGTTTTTATATAATCATTTTTCTGGGTATTTTTTAAACATAATCAAATAGCTAAGTGTCTGTTTTATAGGGTTTGGGGTTTTTTTCCACAACCATAGTAAAAGCTGTAAAAATCCCCAAAACCAAGTACTCTTTGTTAGAACAGTGTGTTTTCTGGAAAGAAATGTGAATGAAGAGGACAGCATGCTGTGGATAAAGAGCAAATCCCTTAATGTACCAAAATTGGTATATAGGTTTTATCATCACTGTTCTTCCTTTACTGGCCTCAAATCTGCTCTCTTCCTTGCTCAGTAAAGCGTTTTAGCCATGTGCTGATTGCTGCTGATGGTTATGCATTGTTTGAAGTATGTATTTCATTCTGTGGAGCTACTGTACAAAGTATTTGAGGTTCTATTTTATGAAAAAGAGTAGCTTAATCCCCAAAGACTTTTAAGCAATAGAACATTTTGATGCAGAACATGTTAAATCTTGATTACGGCTGTCTCAGCAGTTTCAGCTTGAAGGGATTGTCAGAGAGAGAGAGAGAGGGTGGTGGAGGTTGTTTAAGTTTTAGTAGAGGCTGCTTTTACTCTCTGTAACAAAATTAATGAATATGGAAATGAACCAATATGGAAATAATTATTCTGCAATAACCACATCCACTGTCCTTCTTGTGAAAGTGGCCATGTTCATCAGTGAAACTAATGGCACTGGGAATATTACTGGGTAACTTGTCCTCAGAGACCAATTTATGTAACACTGTCAAATTACACAATGTCAGTGCAAGGTATTGAACAACACATTACCATGACAAATTAGAAGTGCAAGGTCCTTTGGATAATGTAGTTCCTGTGAAGGTGTAAACTTATTTCAGAGTAGCTCCTGGACTTCACAGGCTGTTTTGCTTTTAGGGTCTGGGGGAGGGGGAACTGTAGACCTCTGAAAGGGTTTCTTTATATGAGATGAGCTTGCTTGTTCATATGAGATGGCAACATATCCTGCTGTCTCCCTTCCACAGGGAATTTGCATATAGCAATTGCTTAGGTAACTCTTTAACTCACAGAGCAAGAATTGAAAATTTAATTTATTGCCATAGGGAATTACTGCAGCTCTGTTAGAATCAATGATGTATAGAAAAGGACAGTTATCCTTTGCATGGATATACCCTGTTTTAGGTGATGCTGAGTATAGTTAGCACTTGGCAGGTATTGGATCTCTGTAAAAAGACACTGAAAATTTTCATAATCAAATGGTGCTGGGGACTGGGAGATAAGGAGCTGGATGCATAAAAGTATTTAGGTACCTAATCCAAAATTGCAGTCCTTAAAACACCTCATTTGTTTTCCAAGGTTGGAACAGCCTGCCAGAAGTCCAGAAGAATTCAATGTTTCTCAGTAAAGTTTCTTAGGTCCCCTTCCTTGGTCATGTTTTTGCTTCGGAGTTCTTCATAAAGCAAAGCAGTCTGGTACCTAATTTCTGAACCTAGTGGCATTTCAACATTTGGGCCTTTTGATGCTTATCTCAAGATATATACTCAGAATATACCTGGCAGATCATGCTTCTCCATGTCTTAGAAATATTTTCCTGGATAATAGTTTCCACTAATGAGTTGGAATTCGCTACGTACAAAACAAACTAGGAAGAAGCTATAGTTTCAGACTTCAACAATAGTCTGGTTTTTGGAAGATGGAAGTTTAGGCTGTTAGTATCTGCAATATGATGAAACTTTGTACAGTACAAAGCTCCAGATGCCTATATATGCCTAAGCAACTTTTTAATTTTGGGAAGTACTTTTTGTCTGTTCCTTTCTCAAAGAAGATGCATCATTGAATATTGTGAATTTAAGTTTTTATTAGCGAGTTTCAGGAGTTTTTCTGAAGTATTTGAGCAGTGTTTACAAAGGCTTTTTTCCTTGTGGAGCTAGGGACAGAGTGGCTTTCTCAGTGATGTAGATGTGTGTAAAGTGATGTGCTTTCTTTTAGAAACCAAGTGTTCTGTTGTTTTGGTTTTTTTTTAACTTTTAAAGACTGGATTCCAGAGCAATAAGCACAGATTTGCTTTAGCGACATTTAGTTTAATTGATTTACTTGCTCACACATCTACTTTTATTGCCAGAACTGAGTGAAACTCAGAACTTTAGCTCTTCACCCGTGTCCTGCTAAAATTATGTGAAATGACCTCCTGCTTGTGATGGTACTACAAAGCAGTAATTCTGCTGCGGGTCAGTTCACAACAGACCTGGAGCATCAGAAGATTTAGCCTCTCATGACCTGAGTTCTAAGGTTATTGCAAAAATCTAGAAGTGGACTAACTTGCATGATTTCTTGCTTTATTATGAATATTTCATAATGATATGTTTTGGCTCAGTGGTTAGAAAATCTGTTGACAAACTGTGTTTTTTACATTGGTGAGTTCATCACTGTGACATCTGCAGTGGTATTTGAAAATCTAACATTATTTGCTGAAAGCTGTCTGTGGATTTTTAAGTGCTTGTGTTTTAGCAGTCTGTGGATACTGGCGCAGTGTTTGTCCACTTTCATTTTTCAGTAGTCTTATGAGGAAAAATGCAACAGCATCTACTAGCCAAATGTCTCTTCTGAATTGTGTAATACACGGTGATCCTAACTTGGCAGCAGGGAGGTTGACAGTTTATTCCTCTGGAGAGCTGTCAGCAATGCTGATGAGGCAGCACCAGGATGCCTTGGCTAAACCATGTATCTCAGTGTGGAGAGTTCTTGGGCCTTCTCCCTTCCCTATGAGAAAAGGCACACTAAAGAACATGACACTGTTAACCTCTATTTAGTAAGTGGACCAAGTGAGGAGTAGACTGTCAGAGAAGGTTTAAACATAAACACATATGCAAAGGGATAACTGAGACCTGCCCCAGTTCTCACTCCAGCCTGGGGGACTGGACACGTGTTCTGACTTCCTCAGTGTAAGTCTGTGTTGGCAGCTCAGTAGCAATCTATACTGGTTTACCTTGCACACTCTGCTGTGTGTTGGCAGATGTATGCATACTGGCTCTGTACTCTTTCTCCTGTTCTTTTTTGTTGTTTGTTTTTTGTTTAATATCCAGATATTGGCACAGGATGCTGACCAAACTAAGCCATGCTCGTATCAGTGGTACAATCAATATTCCACTGCTTCACTTGTTAACCCAGAAATCCTATCAAGCTCATAATGCTTAATTTTTAGCTTGTGTTGTCCTGTTGGCAATGACTTGTTATGCTCAAGTCCTCTATGTATTGTCCTGTCATCCATGGATCACTCAGTAACTCAACTCTTTATGCAGGCAAAGCTGCTGTGACACCTTTTGTCTAACAAGAGTAGTGTTAAGACTCTTTATAGAGGCATGTAATTGTTTTGGCTGCATTTATTTTCACTGGAAGTGGTTAGATATTAGCTTGTAGATCCTGTTGGCCAGACCTGGATCTTCAACCATTAAAGTAACATGTCTATCTAGATAGTACTGAGGTAATTGTGGGAAATAGTGGTAATTAGTCTCAACAATAGAAACTATATTTAGGTAGAAATAATATGTAAATCAAACTTATGTAATAAGATGAGGAAAAGATGGGAAAACAGAAGAATTTATTTTAGTGTAGCACCAGACTTGCAACATCTACAGGTCATCCTCTACAGAGGATGCGTACAATAGCAATGTCACTTTTGCTTTGAATTCTTGGCAGCATTGACTGACTTACTTCAGAACTGTATTATTTTATGTAGTGAAACAGATGCCTAAATTCTAATGATAGTATCATTGTCAGTGTGTGGGCAATTCTTATTATTAAAAAAAAGTTGTGCAGCTGTTTAAATTCTGTAATCTGTGCTGCAACATTGGCTTGCTGGTGAAAAGCAGAGGTTTTGTTGGTGGGCAACTATAAAAATGAAAGTTACAAACTTGCTTTATTTAACAACAAGGTTTTGTTTAATTGACCTTTGGAACCCTGCTTAAAATTCTAGATTAATTTAAATATTTAACATGATAATTTCATTCTCGGGTCACGTAAGGTGTTTTTTTCCCCTTTGGCCAAAAATATTTGCTCCACTCAAGAATAGTTTCACTTGAATTTGAAACGGGTTTACTAGTGACTGTCTTCCTTTGTGCAGTGAGGTTTATTTTTTATTTTATTTAGCTTGCTCAGCAAGAGGGTAGACTCATAAACAGTCAAACCTGGCCTAAAAATATCTTTGGCAAGGCAGTTCCTTTTAGGACCAGTCTGTGCTGCTGTAAATTGAAGGGGAAAGTGAAACAAAGGGAAAATAGTTAAAGAAAATCATTCTGGGGAAAAAAACCCCAAAGTAACAACAAATAATAAAAAAAAAAAGAAAAACAAAGCAACCAAACAAAAACAAAGCAACCAAACAAGCAAACAAAACCAACAACAAAAAGGGGAGGGGGGAAGAGAGCAAGTAAAGCGGAGGTGCTGTGTGCATTCAGTGCTTTTCAGCATACTTAGTCCTGCCTTAAATATTTGGTAGGCATTGCCAGGAAGTGGTAGTAGCCTGAATGCCTCAAAGGAAATAGATAGGCCTGTCTCTCTGAACACCTTTCCTTCTCTAACCTCTAGGCTGTTATTTAAATCCAGTTACTCCTGCCAGGGCTTGCTGAGCTCATCATTTCATCTTACATTCTCTCCCCCTGTCTTCCATTACAGCACAGCTTCACTAAACCTAGACTAAAACCCTGCTTCATCTGGCTGTGCTGAATACGATGGCATGCATGACGAGAACTGGTTGTGTCTGACTGCCTATACACTGTCTTACTCTAGCGTGCTATGGGAGTGAAAAATACTGTGATCATGGTGATGTGTTCATATTCTGTGCCAGGCCTTATCTGGTTTCCTCTGAACTTCCAGTCTGTTGTTATAACCGCTGTTATTCTAATTATTATGATTTATTTAATTTCTTTTGTGTTAATAATAAATTACTGTGTCCACATTTACAGTTGTGTCAGGGAGGGTTGCTGTGCATGTCTGCTTTTATACGTTTGGTTTTGCTACTTTTATTTCTTGCACAATATAGTAAGATTCACAGACATTTCTGCCTAGGGTCACACTGGCTGGCCAGTTAAACTCTAGCGATTTTATTCTAGTTAGCATCTGTGTGTGATGTCATATTTTGTGTACTTCATCTGTGCATCTAAATCTGTGTTGTAGTTTGACCTAGAACAGGTTGTTTGGTTGTATGTGGAGAGATATACTTTCCATATTGATCTGTTGTGAGGTCCAGTATGTGGCATTTGCATTTTGAAATCTTGGCTAAAACTTGACATAATGAACATTTAACCAAGAGTCCACCAGTCACATCAGATACCGTTCCAGAGAGGTTACATTTAGCCCTTGCTTCCTCTCTTATCAGGAGACACAAAGATCTCTGACATTGCCAGACTGTGTGACTGCCAACTGGCAGTGCAATCCTATCACCTCAGTTCAAGTGAACTTCAATGTGCTTTATTAATGCATTGTGCTTTCCCTTCTAATTAACCGTTATGTAACCGATTTCACATGCTGCAGCAATAAAATGCACCCACAGAGACCTCCTTTTAAAAATGCACATTATACAGTAATTCTGTAAACAATCTTAGCAGCAATTTTCCCCTCTACTAACCTCTCATACCTACTCTCCCAGTGGGAAGGTTGAGGAGGAAAGCTGCAGAATGGGAAAATGTGAATGGTTCCTGTGGCCAATATAGTTGGACAGAAGGGACTTTCACACTAGCACCCTAGACTGGCAGGTGGATGTAAGAGGAAGGTATTTTGTGGATTGTCCTTGGCTAGAACAGGCACTCCCCTTCTCCCTCTGTTGGAAGGACATGACCTGGATGAAAGCGGTAAGGTCGTGCTGGGCTAGAGGACCTCATGAGGTCCATGTTATTTTACTCAGACTTCATGCTTTGCTCTCATGTGCCAAATGAGTGATTCTAGGCAGGACTGCATATGGACTGGGAAGGGCTGATGCCATGTGTTTATCTATTATAAACAGCCTCTGGGCTGATTTTTATTCATTTGTGGATACTTGGAATTAAAATAATCTGGTTTTGTCTACATATAGCTGTGGTGACTCCAACTTGTATTAATTTAAGTGAATCGTCTTGGCTGATAGATAACGTGGCAGCACAGAGCTCAAGGCAGGCTACGTGCTATTTAACCAGCATAGTAGTCCATTTTCTTGCACTAATTCTGCACCTGCACTCAGGCTCTTTGCTACTGCGGAAACTGAGCTTTAGCTATCTACCAGTTACATGTGCTGGCTGGCTCTGTGCCACGTGGGAATTTCCTCTGAGCTACAGGAATGCTTAGACTTCCGAGTGCTGAGCAAATTTCTAGCTGCTTTGTGCCATCTTGTGTAGGGTAAAACTCTTAGAACCAAACTGAGTCTTGTGCTCATGGGCTTTTATTGCTGTGAGCTGTGAGCAGAACAACTTTCCTTAGTTTATATTCAAACTAGATATAGATTTTACAGTAAGGGAAAGGTAAGTTTTTCAATAAAATTTCTTGGTTAAAATTTTAATGGGATATTTTACTCTTGCATATAGCTGAATAGATATTAAAAACTGTGAGATATTAAAGTATGAATGAAGTAATTTTGACTGTTAGGGGGAGGCTATAAAATTGTATTCCTCAAGAAATAGATTAATTTAATGATGAGAGAAGATGAGCATGATCTCAGTGGTAAAAATGGGTTTGATGGTGCAAAACCTCCTGTATCAGTTACTGTTGTGAGTTTTCTTTTCTTGTGTGTGCTGGATTACTTCTGTACATAGTCCTGCATTTTTTTCATATTAGACTCAGAAGCTTTGAGTATATTCTATATGAGACAGAACAAAGGAGATAAATGTAACAGAACCTGGGGTTTTGTTTTTTTTTTTTTTGTGTTTCCATTGCTGACCTAACACTTTTGCTTAGGAGCAAATTAATCGGTTGTCTAATGTGCTGGTTACCATGTGAAATTGTCCACACCATGCATGTGACAAGATCAAGATAGATTAATCTAATGTGTCTTTGAAGTAGCTGGCTCTTGTGGTTTAGATAGAATTGTTTCTGGAGTAATAAATTACTCCCTGGTTCTTGTTGCAGAATAAAGTTCCATAGTTTCCTGGTTTTGAGGTTGCCCACTCCTTGTTCACCTGAGGGGCAATATCTTTGAATCAAATTGGTTTGCTTTTTCTCATGTTCCTCAGTTAGCATTTAAAAAATAGAGGAGAAAGAAGTGATAAGCAGAGGGGAAAAATGTGTGAGATATGAATAAAGAAGGTGAAAAATGAGAAGTTTGCTCATGACAAATGCATGGACTACTTATGTCAATGCTTCAGTTCATTTCTCACTGGCACCACAGAAAAAATGGGTCTCCTGTGGCCTTGACTTTTCTCTTATGCTTGTGTAGCATTCAGAGGCTGGACGCTTGACTAGCGTATAGTGCTGATGAAGACAGGATGCATGGCAAAGGAACTGCTCTAACAGGAATTATTCTGATGCAAATGTGGGATAAGCAGGGTGGAAATGGTAATGTGTGCCTTTATCTAGCTCAGGTCCTTGAGCAAAGGGATAGCCAGCTGATAAATAATGTTGTTAGTAATGCCTTCAGCACTCCTTGGCCTGAGAGACAATCAAAGTGATGACCTGTGATCCCTCCCCAGGCTCTGAGCACCTGTTGATAGCACTGGCACCAAGCTGGTTGGAGGTTCCCCTCCCCTGGAAACATAGTTTAAAGCCCTTTTCGCCAGGTTGGTAAGCCTATGACCAAAGATGCTCTTTCCTTTCTCTGATGGGTGGGACCCCATCAGCCCCCAGGAGACCAGGTTTCTTAATGTTGAGTCTCATGGCCTAAGTAGCCAAACCCATGACTGTGGCACCAGTCCTGTAACCATTTTTTGATTCACCAGATTCAACTGGCCCTTTCAAACCACTTTGACTGGGAGAATTGATGGAAAAGGTCCTTTACTGCTGCTCCCAAGGCTCTGTAATACTTCTTGATGCTCTTCAGACTGCTTCTGGCTGTATCATTGGTGTCCACATGAAACAGCAGCAGGTAATAGTGGACTGTGTGGGGCTTGGTCGTGTCTCAGTGACATCCCTGATATGAGGCTCTGCTAAGCAGCACACCCTTTTAGAGAGTGTCATGTTGGCATATGGGTGCCTCTGTACCTCTCAGAAGAGTCACTTGCTACTATCACCTGTTGCCTTTTGCACTGGTTGTCATACAGGGAGCAGATCAGGCTGCCTTTCTTAGCTCCAGCATTTCTCCTGATCTGATGAGTTTTTCCTCTTCAGTTGTCCGAGTGGTGAAGAAGTTCTTCAAGGGTACCTCAGCCTTTGGGGGAAAGTCTCTTCCTTCTGCAGGTCCTTGCTGTTGCAAGCTTCCATTCTGCATTATTTCCCCTCCCTCCCTTTTGTGTATGCAAACGGAGGAGATTTTTGGCTGTTCTGGCCATGGGCTGTGGGTTCACTGCAGGCTGCAGTTGGAGCCACCTATCTCACTGCTCCTCAGCCTCCCTGGTGTTATGCAGCCTTGTCATCACCTCCTGTAGCTAAGCCACCCGCTGCAGGAGGTCTTCCACCTAGGCACACCTTTTGCAGGCCGATCTGCTAATGGGACCTACTTCTGTTGAAAAGTGTTCTTTGTACAATTATGTATCACAAACCAATTTTCGTATAACAAGGTCTACATTTCAAGTGCATCTGAAGGGCTAATTGTGCTGCTTCTTGAATGTATTCAAATGATCCTTAATCTAGTGTTTATTTACATTGCTTTTGTCAGGTACGTATTGATTACCATTCTATTGGATGTCAGTTCACTCTCTCCAGAGATGCATGGAGCAAAGCAGAGAGCTGGTCCTTCTGTAAGAGCTCTATTAAGTTGTAATGATTTGCAGCCTTGCATACCACAGAGGCTGTGTAAGGTCGTGGATTTTGGGACTAGAGCAGGCAGATCTATGCAGCACAGAATTTGGCTTCTCTGTGGAAACACTTTACTGTTTCTTTTCTCATGGAGCCTCACTGAGATGTAGGGGAATATTGCTCCAGAAACTCAGTTGTGGTACACACCTGTGTTACTCAAAAATTGTAAATGTGGACAGGTACTTCTTGGAGTTATCAGTGTAGTATACACCTGTATGAGCCCAGGCACATTTATGACCTGGATAAAATCTGTGCCTTAGGAGTCACAAGACATGAGATAAGTCTTAGGTTGTTGTTTGTGCGTTTGTGTGTTTGTTTTCTTCAAAGACAGGAAAGGTGAAACACCCTCAAGACAGCATTTGTCTAAAAACTTGTTAAAGCTGATACGTCTCTAACTGTTCTTGCTGGTTGTTATTACTGTAGCACTGCAAGGCTTAGATCACTATCAGGGATCCGATGTGTGAAATTTTGTATAAACACAAAGCAAAACTCAGCTGATGAGCTTTAAAGAATTAACTATCTGGATAGACTTACAGGTTGACATTGTCAGTTCTTTTCCCCTAAATGACACAAACTGTTGCCAGCTGCATATATAATCAGTGTGTCCACTATATATAGCTGTGGTAGGCTACTGCAGTTATAGATTTCTCTGCATTGTTCTGAAGATACATCTAAGGAACCAAGCTAAGCCTTGTGTGGTCAGGTGGAGCCAAAAGTGGAAGGAGGCATTGTGATAAAAATCCTGGATGGCACAGTAGTTTACCATATCCCATTATGCCAGGGGCACAACAATTTTGGATGGCTTTTTTATCATCATTAGCTAGGCTAGATAGATATCTCTGAACTATGTGAAGCAGGCTTTTTTGGCAGTGGGAAGTTTTGCAGGTGATGCAAGGTTGCAGAACTCAGCAGGACCCGTTACCTTGAGTGCAGTACTGTACTAATGTCCTCTTCCAGTGTAGTACTGTACTTCACTTCACAGCAACCAAGCTGGTAAAATGTTGGGAGAAAATGTCTTATGAGGAGCACCTGAGGGACCTGGCGTGGTTTACTCTGGAGAAGAGGAAGAAGAGGAGACCTTATTGCTCTCTACAACTACCTGAAAGGATGTTGTAGTGAGGTGGGGGGTGGTCTCCCAGGTGACTAGTGATAGGACAAGAGGAAATGGGTTTCAGTTGCTCCAGGGTAGGTTTAGGTTGGGTATTAGGAAAAAGTTTTTTACTGAGAGGATGGTGAGGCATTGGAACAGGCTCCTCAGGGGGGTGGTGGAATCACCATCCCTGGAGATGTTTAAAAAATATCTAAATGTGGCATTTCAGGACATGGTTTAGTGTTCTTGATAATATTTAGTAGATAGTTGGACTTGATGATCTTGGAGGTCATTTCCAACCTTGATGACTCTGTGATTCTGTGGACTATGCTAGGTAGAAGTACTGCTTGAATCATCTCAAGACTAGCTGTCCATTCCATACAGATGTATTCTTAGCTTCCTGTTCCTCACTGCTACAAGTCCCATTAAGAACTTTCTCAGAGACTCAGCTTGGCAAGTAAGAAAAGCAGGCCTTGTCAGGAGTTTTTGAGTACTTTGTGCATTTCCACAGCTGAATTTTTAGAATCTGTAGTGCCGAGTGATGCAACTTGGTAGCTTGGTACAATAAGAGTTAATTTTGTTTGACTCCAGTCTTGACTGGCATCCTAAAAAGAAAGGTTGGATTAAAAGAATTTTTCAAAAACATATCTAGAGGGAAGAAATACCACTGATTAATTAATAGGTGAATGAGCATCATTGCACTACAGAAACATACCTCTAAATTGGATTCTCAGTGCAAGAAATCCAGGGGAAGGAGCTTGACAATGACAGATAGTTCTGTGTGTGGTTTGTTGTAGACAGTGAAGCTGTTGGTTGGGGTTGGTTATTGGGTTGTTGTGTTGGTGTTTGGTTTTTTAAAATTTAATACGTAAGGAAAGCCTGGGTGTTTTTATTCATATTTTTATTCACTTTTTTATGCTTTAGATATTCAAAGTCAGAAGACCATTATTTAAAATGGAACATAATCAGTGTAAGGAGCTGAGTGTAGGGAAAGTGGGGAAAATGTCTGTTTTCCTTTGGTGCCATTTTTGAGATTTCTGAGATCCAGCATCTTTCCCTGCAGCACGCTGGCTAGGACTGTGTTAAAGT
Source organism: Todiramphus chloris collaris (assembly GCA_025345505.1). Classification (NCBI taxonomy): domain Eukaryota; kingdom Metazoa; phylum Chordata; class Aves; order Coraciiformes; family Alcedinidae; genus Todiramphus; species Todiramphus chloris. Next base: position 1,264,001 of record JANVCC010000036.1, read on the forward strand.
TGCTGATCCTCTTCTGTCTGTAGGCTCTGTCTTTTATAGCAGGCAGACAGAGATCATTATCTGTCTTCCTTGTGTCTATTAGAGAACCCACCCAAGAATACAACATTTAAGTTTTATCCTGTGCTATCCATACAGCTAGACAACATGCACACACAGATCATGCTTCTGTCAAAGAATGTCATGAAACCTTCATAGAAACTGAGCCCTAACTTCTAAAATTTGCTCATGTGGTGGCTTTCTAAGACAAAAGGGTGCTTCATTGCTCTGTTTCGGAAGGCTTATGAGCAGGAGGTAAGCATCTGGTTGTCCCATGTTGTCCTGATATTGCCATAGCGGACACTCAGTAAACAGGAAGCCTGTTAGGCTTTTATAGGGGTGTGTACTAAGTCAAAAATCTGGTTTCTGAGTTTCTGTCCCTCACTGCATCTAGCCTTGCATCTCCTCTAAACAATAAATTATATGCACTGGGGCATGTTACAATTTTTAAAGCTTTTTGTACCTTTTACCTTAGCTTAGAGACGAATGAATTTGCACCTCAATACAAAAGCACATTGAGGTGCTAGAGCAGGTCCAAAGGAGCTGCTGGGCTGGTGAAGGGTTTGGAAAACACACCCTATGAGGTACGACTGAGGGAGCTGGGGCTGTTTAGTCTGAGGAAGAGGAGGCTGAGGGGAGACCTTATTGCTCTCTACAAATGCCCAAAAGGAGGTTGTTTCGACAGCGGGGTCGGTCTCTTCTCACAGGTGACAGGACGATGGGAAACGGCCTCAAGTTGCAACAGGGCAAGTTTAAGGTGGATATCAGGAAAAACTTATTTACAGAAAGGAATGTTAAGCACTGGAACAGGCTGCCCAGGGAAGTGGTTGAGTCACCATCCCTGAATGTGTTTAAAAATCGTTTGGATGCTCAGGGACATGATTTATCAGTGTGTTGGTAGAGTTAGGGTAGTGGGGTTAGGTTGAGGTTGGATTTGATCTTGAAAGTCTTTTCTAACCTGAGCAATTGTGTGATTGTGTGAATTATTTCAGAAATAGGTGTTCTTTATGTCAAATATCTATCATATAAATATCCGTATAAACTGACCAATGATATATTGTTTTAGATACTTCAGTGATAATGAAGTATGACTGCTTGTTACTATGATCAACAAAACCTTTATTTCATGCCTGAACAATGACAGGGACAACTCACATGAGAAATGCTAATATAGTTCTTACCTGTTTTAGATTCGTCCTTGACTTTGTGGCATATCTACAGGAAGTTTTCTCTGCTTCAGGGAACTTGAGTAAATTAATTTTTTTTCTCTTTCACACTAAGCTTTTTGGATACTTTGTACTTGTGGAAATCTAGTGAAGAATTTCCCTTTTTGTCACATGTTTAATCTGCAGCCCACCTGTGCAAAGATGCATGTTGATAATTTCTGGTATTTCTGGACCAGTAAACACTCCAGTTAATGTTGCAAACAGACTTTCATTATACCCCTCTTTTCATCCCCATGAACTACATTTTTGAAAAATTCTACTGTCTCGAAACAGCCATCATCAGTCTCAGCTCAAATTTTTTCAGAGAGGTTTTAATTAAATGCAGTCAGCTAATATGTAAGTGGGAGGAGAATACAAAATTTCTATTGCTTTTGTTTTGCATATAATAGCCTGAAAATAGTTACATATATACTTAAACTGTGCTGAAATATGATTTGTACATGCAGAGCTGCTCATCCTTTCAAAGCTTACAGTTGGATTTTCTTTCTTCCTACCATCATAATTAAAAACTAAGCTAACCTAAAATCCCATGATTTTTTTTCCAATGTTTTAGGAGCATTGCTGTGGAATGGCAGATGGTTTGTTCTTTCTGTTGTATGGGTGGATTAGAAAGATATTCATCTGTTTATTCAACAGACTGTATCTATGATTTTAACTCCTGCGTGGACAAAAAAAAGAACTTAAGTTTGAATTTCATTTGAAGCAGTATTCCATTGACAATTAGATGTACTTTTTGTCATGAAATCACATTACTTTCAAAGAAACATCTCTGGATTCCTTCTCCCTTCAATACTTTAATTTAAAAATTAAACTTTGTTTCATTTTTTTTTTAAATAGTTATAGCACTTTTATTTTTTCATGATACCCTATTAAGTTAATCGTATTGCTACAGGAGATCATACACCTTACTACATCTTCAGTGATTTCCTAACATGTCAGTGGTATTTCCATAGGAGTAAATATACTTTATTATACTGTACTGGGATACACTATGTCCTGTTACTGACATTTCATGACAGAAACAGACAAGCTGGTGTATTTATTTTTTAGAAAAAAATCTTGCTGATAGCCACAGTTTAGCAGTCGCTGAAATATCCTGTAATTAAAATCAAGAGCTCACATTTGTATGTGATAATGACAAAATCTGATATTTAGACACTTGATGGAAAAATAGAAACTGAGCACTTCATGAAGTAGAGGCAAAGCTGTCTTCTAAACCTTTGTGTTCATTCATAATATTCTACAATTTTGAGACAACTGTTTTTCAGAAAACACTACGTTTCATATAAACTTGGAGTTTATTTCTGAAGTGGCATTTATTTTCCAAGTTTGCTCTAGTTTGGGAACTTTTTCAGTTATGACTTCTTTTGATGAGGAGGCAAGTTTTGATCATCTATTTTTGTAGCACTAATGTGGAGAAAATAAGTATTGTGTAGTTTTGTTATAGTTATTTTACCCATAATGTAGCTACTAAATTCATAATTCTTGGCCTTTGCAAAGGTCATACTAGAGGTCACACTAGTATTAATCTCTTTTGGTGGTACATTGGGATGAATGCAAGTGAAGAGTGGTTAACTTTATGATTTTTAACATACTCTCCATTTTTAATATGAGATCAGTATTGATAATTATAAGGGAGTACTCTAATGCTATTTAAATTATTATAGAGGGGTGTGGGTTTGTTTTTTTTTTGTGAGAAAGTGGGTTTGCATTAAATATTAAGCCCTTTAATTAATCTTGAATATTTTTTGGTATTTTTAATATATAATGTTTACCTATATAACAAGTGCATCTGTTTGTAAATCTGGCAATGTTTACATTAATGCCCAAAACCTCTATTGCAAGAATAGCATAGCAGTCAAATGAGTGAAGGAACCTGTGTCAGCCTCTGCAACATATGACCTTTTTTTTCTCCTTCTCCTTCAGGACTATGAGAAGTGATGCTGTTGATAGTTTCTTATTTCTGCCTTATTAATATTTTAGAGTTTTCTAAAGAAGTTTGATGCACAAAAATAATATTGTACTTCATTAATACATTTACAGATGTGCCTTAACGACCCATGACCTTCAAATGAATCTACATTTCAAGTAAAGCTAAGCAGAAAGTGTTTTCCAGACGCAGTATATTTCTGTAGATTAGGCAGTCCACAGCTCCGTTGCTGAAATAGCTCCCACATTTTGGGACTGGAACAGGTGTTTCTCTCAGCACTCAAAGCCATGCAGTGGCATCTGATTTGCAAATGCTCTAAAATGCTACCTTAAACCAGTCTATTTTGTGCAATCTTGCTCATTTTCTTATCTTTTATTAGCTGTTTTCAGGACATATATTGTTTCTCTCTGACAGGGAAAAAAAACAAGTGATGCATTTGAAATAAGCTCATGCACCTTTCTAAAGTTGTAGGATGTACATGACCAAGTTTACATCAGGCTGCAACTTTTGAAACTCATTTCTGTGGCTACAAATGTTTATACTTGTGGGGTGGGATCTCAGAAGTGCTCTAAGGGTTTTTAATTTCATCTGTGTGATTTATACTGTTTAATTTTTCTCCTGATGCCCTGTTATTTTTCTAGCTTTCACCTGTGTTTGTCCTTTCTTATGTCACTAATTTCTTTCAATATTCTTGACATCTACAGCAGGTGTCTTTGGTTTGAATGCTCCTTAACACCTGCTGTCTTCTTCGGATTCCCTATTAATAAATATCTCAACTGTTACTGTTATTGTGGGAAAGAAAAGAAATTGTGAAAAATTATCTGAAAAGTTGTGATTTTTTTTTTTGTTTTTTTTTGTTTTTTTTGGGATTTTTTTTTTTTTTTTTTTGGATAGGCAAAATAATCTTTCAGTGGAAAACCAAACAGATTCTATTTTTTATTTCCTTATTTTCACTGGTATGGAAAAAACCCAATACTTTCCATTTTTGTTTTAATAAATGGGTAATGACTGAACAGTTAAGATGCAGAGAAAGATTTTTAACCTTCTTCTGCAAGAATGTTCTGTGTTGCCTTTTCTTGTTTAATAGAAAAAAATGTAAAACATACAAGGGAAAAAGCATTCCAAAAACCTATGTTATGGTAGGTGAAAAGACAAAAACCTGGGACATTTGTATTCCATGTGTCACCAAAAAATAAACATTACAATTGTGTAACATTGGAAAGGTTGTACTACCCTGAGATTCTGAATATTCAGTTGGTTCTCTGTGAAACTAGAAGATATCAAAAGGAAGTTACTACTACAGATTCTAGACATAGTAATTTTGTTGTGTCCGTGATGGTCTAGGATTCAAGAAATGCAATGTTCAAAGGGACGGATAGTCTTTTATGAAGCCAGATAGACTATTTTCCTTTTGTGTCTGCCTCTCCTAACTAATGTAATAAAAGTTATTTTGTTATTGTGAAGCTCATATCTCTAGACTTTGGCCTTTTTCCAGGCCCTCTTTAGCTGAGGAGTTATGACTTCTGGGTCCTTGAGCTTTGAGTGGTGTATACTTTTTGAAGCCAGGCTATATGCAGATAACTAGGATCACAAAAAAACCCCCCCAACTTATTAGTTTAAAAAGCCCAATGGTTTTACATTCTGGTCCCTTTTTTGCTTACTAAAGTCTGCAAAAGTACTTTGAATAGTAAATCTGTAAACTGGACCCAGTCCCTTTTCTTTCAAAGTCAGACGACATGCGAGATGCTAAGTAGTTTCAACAATTGATGACGAGGGAGAAACTTGAAAGGCCTGGTCCTATGGGATAGTTTCTTGTTACAGAGATTTTCTTTTTCTCTCTTTTTCCTCCTCTCTTCTTCCTCCTCTCTTCTTCCTCCTCTCTTCTTCCT
>JANVCC010000036.1:1269481-1305204 GCA_025345505.1 Todiramphus chloris collaris
CTTCCTCCTCTCCTCTTCCTCCTCTCCTCTTCCTCCTCTCCTCTTCCTCCTCTCTTCTTCCTCCTCTCTTCTTCCTCCTCTCTTTTTTTCCCCAGATAAAAAAGAGGGAAAACTACAATAGTTATAGATAAAGCCAACCTGGGCTACGCAACCCAAAGCTCAAGTTTCAGTAAGCAAGTTGACAAGGTGGAGATGGACCCCTTTTTATTTTTATCTCATTCAACCAGCTCTGTGGAAGCCTTGTTACAGAGTTTTTTGGAGTCCCTTATTTTCTCACAGGGAATATTTCCATTCACCAGAGTGCGACTTACATCAGAACTGGGATATATATTATTGCAGATGTTCCCTTTTATCTATTAATAAACCAAGTTCCTGTTTGCCCTGGGAGAAAGTAAGCCTATGAATTTCACATATTCACTGAAAAAGGTCAGTGTAATACTTTAGGGAAGTGCAGGAATACAGTTGCAGAGAGAAAAGGAATGCTTTAAGTATGGAAAATATCTATTTCATAATAGTGATGTGGTCTGAGCAACATGTCTGACAGGTATCTATATGCTAAATAAACAATTTGCCTTTTCAGAATGTTTGCAAAGAAGTAGCATGGCTGATACACTTTATGAAGCCACTGTGATTGCTTTACCTTGTCATTAGAATCCACATGGACATGTAATACTAGGTCATGAATGATGAGTCCTTTCTGATAAGCCTTAAAGGAAAAGAAAGCAAACAAAAAACCCAATAGTGTTTGATTTGCACCCTTGGAAGGTCTAAACTCTGTGAGATGTCATTTTAAAATATTTCCTGTGTTTTCTTTTACTTAGTTTCAATATGTCAGGCTCAGCTAAATGAAGAACTAAATTAAAACTGTCATTTCAGCTCATAAATAACAGATGTCTCACCCATTTAATTATTTATAGTCTTGAATCTTTCAAAAATGAAAATGGCTATACACATTTTTAATGTCGTTCTTGGTAATTTGCTGCATGAAAGATAAGATTCCAGATAATCCCAGCACACAAACACGATAAATAAAACTTTGACTGACTTGCTTATCTTATGTGACTACTTCTTCAATCCTCTGTGATTTTTTTTTTTAACGTAAAATTTAAGTGAAATTTAATCACAACAAAATGATGTTCATATACTTGCATTAATAATTTATCTGCTAGAGATTGCAGTGTAGGTAGTATGGACATTAGAGATTCATTTGCTGCCTGATAATCAATGCTTTCTCTTTTTGGTAAGATTCATCTTTTTATCTGTGAACTGTATTTGAATGGATCACAAGTCTGAAATATTAATGTGGAAAAAATTGAGACTGTGCCAACATTAAAAAACCACCTCCCAAAACACCAAAACCTACTCTCCCATATTCCTAGCTAATGATAAAATTGTGTCACTTGGCTTAATGGCTTACTCTCTTTTTATGAAGATATCTAATCTAGTGAAAGATGAACTTACATGGTTAACAAAGATTCACTGACAGAGCACACAAACCAAGCACAGAATTAGTGAACTCAAGAGGAAGCATAAAAAAAAAAAAAGCATTTGCAGATAAACTATGGGGGGAAAAAGAGTGGGAGTTAGCATCTTGGAAACTTGCAGACTGACAAAAGGCTTAGAACAATGAGTAAAGTAGTTGTATTGCTCGTTGGTTCAGAGTGTGTCCTGGAACAAAAAATCTCTTCACATTCTGCTAGTAAACAGCAATATCCAACAGCTGATCATGTAATTCTAGCTGAAATAAGTTTTGAGATCCAAATCTTACAAAAATGCTTGGAGATCAAAAGAGTTGCATACAAAAGACTTTGTTAGTTAGGGAAAATGCTTATATAAATAAAAAGAAGGAAATCTGACTCTACCAAATTTCTTCCAAAAAGGACTGATTTTTCTCCTTCTAATCAGGTACAGCAGCATTTATTAGCCAGACATTTGTTACCAACGTTTGCAAGCATGGATCCTTTGAATTGATGGTATTGCTGTACATTGTACCAGCTAACGTTCATGTCCAGTGTTTTCCGTCAGGAACTGCTCCTTTGAGGGAGACTCTACCCCTTAAAATGGAGAAATTGTACCAGTACTTGGCCTTGAACCTGCAGCATATTAAAGGCAGTCAAAACACCTTACCAACTGCTGGATTACGCTAGAGAATCTGAAAAGCACTGTAGTGCTGTCTAGCTACTTGGTAGTTGCTCAGGCTTTCATATTTGCCAGAAAGAATTGTATTTTTGCAGCAGTCTCTCACTGTGCTGCATCTAGGGGAGCGTCCTGAGAAGCTCTGCTTTCGAGGGGAAGGTAGAGGGTTTGTGGGGAGTGACAGGTAAGGAATCCAGGGTGGAGCTGATCGGAGCGACGCATTGATGCTCCTTTTGATAGAGAGAAGGTGCTGAACAATTTGAGGAGAGAGAAGCATTCAAGGGGAAAACGAAACTGCTGTGGCCTGATTGATAAATAGGTAAGAACTTTCCTGGCATGCTCAGTGAGGACTTGGGCATATAGGATAGTCTTCCTGAGCATCAGAAGCTGATAGCTATCTGGCAGGGAAGAAAAGCAAACGAAGCAGGTTACAACCCGAGTGCTACGAGGAAGGGAGGATTGCCAAGGACAGGAGAAAGCTGTCAAGTCAAGGAGCTGAGGACAGCTGAGGAGGACAAGCTGGGCATGCCTTGTAAAATGCCAGCTTATGTTTTGAATACAAGTGACTGGAATACCCACATAAACTGATTAAGACTTCCTTGGTGCTTAGTAAGCTTGAACTTCTGTTGGTGAGTAAATGTATAAAAGCACTTTTATACATTCCAGGTGACAGACCCAGGAAAATCAGTCTTCTGCAAATACCACCCATCCAAACTTGGCTTCCAGCTCAGTATGTTTTGTAAATATTGTGTCAATATAATACTACATAACAAAGGAAAAAGAGTATACTGGCATCCATTTTCTCAGCTGCAGGGAAATCTAACTGACTATTGTCAGTTGTAATTGAAGAATTACAAACAGATTTCTGTTCTCAGTTTACACTGTTTAAGGATTGCCAAAGGTAAGTATAACAACAATTTTTAAAAAATCTAATTTAAGCCGTGGCAGTGTCCATTCAACGATGTTTTGCACCAATGCAGAATTACATATTGCAGCTTTTTACTGCCCTTTGCAAACTTCCTGGAAAATATTTTCCATCATTTTGACATTTCATTTAAAATGAAATATAGAAGGTATTAGAAATTCATGTTCATGATGGGTATTATTTGTTTGACTTTGAAATATACAGAGAGAACACATTAATGCACAGTGACTGAAGTGTTACAGGGGTGTGCGCCTGCATATTCATGGGATGCTTCTTTACTCCACAAGAAAGCATTGCAGAATCAGAGTGCCCTTTGATAGTACTAAAAATCCGTGTGCAACAATGAATAATTTAAGAAGGGGCCAGCTGAAATGACCTTCTTCCCAATACATATACATGTATGTGTGTATAACCAAGAAAGATAGAATATGAACAACTCCACGGTGTTTTGTAAGTTGCTTCTGTTTACACATTCAGCACAGAAATTCATATCCAAACTGTTATATTCATAGAGGTATCTCTATATTTTAGCCATAAGCCCAGGATACATATTTAGGGACTTGTACAAATGTGCCTGCCGTGAATGCTACTCCCACCAGGGAAAGCCAGGATCAGAACGCTGTCACCGTATTTGATCTGCAAGTCAGCTGAAGAGACTTTCCAAACATCTTTCTGGAGTTCCACTTGGGGAATATGAAGGTATTACATCCTAGGCCTGGAAAATGCATAACTGCAGATTTATACTCAAATATAAATGGAGAGCTAATAAGGTGTAAGTTCCTGATCAATTTTATACTACTTCTTTTTTTTTATTATTCTTTGAGAATGTTTATTTGGTTAGGAGTCCTTTTAAAATGAGGCAAGTTATATTTGTTTTATACTGGAGAGGAAACCGGGACACTGAATGGTTTATTAAAATGCACATATATGATCAGAACAGTTAATAAATTGTACAGTGGTGGAAGCAGTCATGCACGCAACAGGGTATTGATTGGCCAGATAAAGATAAAATCCATTTGAATAGACAGTTGCATTTCAGTGTGGGTTAAGTGCTGTGGAAAGAACTACTCTTCATGTTTTTTGATGGCTTCATTAACTGTTTTACAAACCAAACACACATTGTGAGTGTGGTGAGGGAGGCATTTTAATATTTTCTTTTTTTCATATCAATTTTTTCTTAAAGAATATATTGTTACTAACGGATGGTATTTTGAGTTATACAACTTCTGATGTGGGGTTTGTCAACAAATTTTATTGACCTTTGGGCTCAGATGACTGCTATATTAACTCAGCAGCAAACTTTAGTATATAACTGTAAATCTCTCATATTTCTGATCCTGAGCTTGCACCTGCGGATGTTGAAGTGAGTGGCATAGTCTCTGTAGTCTTTGTAAAACTCAAAGCTACTCAGTCTGAAGTTTGTTTATACAGCTGGAAGAACCACAGGCTTTCTTCCCTTGCTGAGGTGTTACTACTTTTCCTTCCAGAAAGTCCTGAAACTCACCCGTTGAAGGCAGAATTCTGCTTGTAACTGATCAGTGCTAAAAAACCCCTTTTAATTCTGTTTCCCCTCAACTATCAACACTGGAACTCTGTTAGTTCCCAGAAAAAATGTATGAGGCGTTATTTGTAGAGGGAATCAACTCAAGCTGGTGACACTTCTTGTTCTTTGGTCCTGGAACTTACATTTAATAATATTGATTGTCCTATTTTTAATGAGGCGCAGATTTCATACTACTTTTGTACCCATATTATCCTGTGCAGTCGCTGAAAGTGCACATGACTATCAGAAAATTACCTGTTCTAACTCAACTGCTTATATTTAATCACTGAATTTACACATGAAATTGTATTTAGGCAATACCAAGTTTTAGTAATGTAGATAACTTTTATTGATGTGCATCATAGCAGCGTGTATATAAACCTACTGCAGAATAACTGATTATATCATTACAAGGATGTAAAATCCTTCTGAAAGTGGTTTAGTAAGTAGATATCTTGTTAATTAGGATATGCTTTTTTAGATGTATAGAAGTAACAATCTGCTTCCTGGTCTAGATTGTACCATCTCACATGGATGTCTGCCTTTAGCTCTTACATAGTATTTGTAGGGTCCTCAATAACTGCTGGATAAAAGAGAGTCAGTAGAGAAGAGAGAAACTCGTATATATGCAAAAAATCTAATGGGTGAATCGCCAACTAACATCCACAGACCAAACCAGCTGATTAAGTCAATAATCCCTTCTCAGGCTGAAATGTATTGTATCATTTTGTTCAAATTAAAATAAAATAATTTTACAACTTCCCTTTGATATATTCCCCCTAACTTTAGTTTCCAGTTACAATTGTCACAAACCTTACACTTCTGAATGCGAGTGCTAGACTGTTTTCTCATGCAAAGTGATCTCTGATTGAGAGCAACTGATTATGTACTCTTTACACATACATGAGCAGGTTGATTATGTGAAAACTCATGAAGAATTACAGCCAATGCCAATCACTGTCTAGCTGAAGGTCATATTTTACCTTCCCCTACTGTTATTTTATTTTTCCCATACTAATATATAAACCATGTAAGGAGTCCTTGGATACATGTTCTTAACATAATGTATTTATGCTTTCAACTACTGTTCTAGCATGCAAAACCAGATCTCTGTTCTTGTTCAGCATGCTATTTCTATAATGTTTATTGATACTGGAGAAAGAAAACACTAAGAGCCCCAGGGTAAGGAGTGTTTCAAGCTGAAGAGTGATGCTTAGCTATTATGCTTGTTTTGTGCAAGGTCTGCATGTGGGTACTACAGAGGGGTGTATCCATGCTCAGTGCAATTCCCATATTATTAGTCACATTTGTCGTTGAGTTTGCTTTGGCTATTTTAGCATCTGGATGGTGTCAGCACTGCAGATGATGCTTGGAGTGGTTAGTGCCATTCTTGTGCCCTAGAAGTCCCAGGAGCATAGCCCACTGGCTCAAAGTAGATAGGTTTTGAAAAAGATTTTGTTCAAATATCCTTTATCAGGTTGTATCTTTTCAGATTTACTTAATTTACATTTAACATATCTGAGTAATTGCTACTTAGTGATTGCTTTGTATTAGGCTTCTGTATGAAGCAGTCATGTATCTGACAGATCTAGGTGATCAACAGACACTTTAATAAGATTGATCAATAGAAGTGTGTCTTTGAGATCATATACCAGCTATGGAAACAGCTGTGCAGGGTAGTAGGCCACTGTTAAATCATGAAATATTTGCATAGTTAAGCGTGTAGTAATTATGAGTTGTAAAGTCAAAAAATGCAGAATAAATATTATTCCCCCCTCCAAACAAAATAGTATAAAGGGTTAGAGGCTTTTTTCATTTTGCATATAATGGAACCTGAAATCCATTTGAATTCTGACTGACTACTACTCTAATATATTAGAAATTGTAAGTTTTTCCTTTTTATCTATGGCAGATTTTATTTCTTAGGATTCAGTAAGATCAGATAACCAGTCACTGATTCCCTTTATTAGAAGGGAAAGTAGTGTATAGTGAGAGGTAGAATCTATTTGGAGGTACCCATTTATGTTTGGTTCTGCATGCTCACAGATCTGTAGTACACTGGTGGTGATGCTCTAAGAAATGTTTTTTCCAGTGCTCAATAAGGGAGATTAACACATATTTTGCTGAAAAGTTAAAATTTCATAGTAAGGGACATCCTTATAAATTCTATGTATACCAGGTCACATGGTGTTACTTAAACTATGCTGTGAGAAATAGTTACGTATTTTTTTTGTGGGCCCAATGTCCTCAGAAATACAGGCTCTGTTCTGCTTCAGAAGCCTTGCCAGATTAATCTCAAAACTGTTGTCATGCAGTTTTTTTTAAGTAAACTAGGATTTTGTTGATGCAAAACATTTATGTATTTATAGAGATATATCCTGAAGTGACTTATGGCAGTGTGATTCTTAGCATTGAACTGATATTCAGTGAAGAATCTCTTCTCTTGTTAATATTTAACACTGGTATGAAAGGAAGGCAGAAATAGTATTTCTCATTTATTAACTTGTATAGTTAATTTAATTACTTGATTTGCATAACTTAGATGTAACAGGTCAGTGTGGTAAATAGAGTGGTATCATAGTGTAGTCTCTTTTGGGACTGTCAATGTCAGTCAGTAGGACAGTAGATAGATCTGTTCAGTCTGGAACTGAGAATTCAGGGTTATGGATTTCTTTCACATTTACTGTTCCCAGGATTCCAGTGTACCTAGCCCCAGTATCATAGCTTCATGGTTTGAAAACTTACATTTAATTCTTAAGCTTTGTATGGAGCAAATACTGTTGAAATCATTATTTTCTTGACTTGGGGAAATATGTTTATTGTGTATTTCCATTTTAACTTGAAATACACATGTAATATTTGTGTTGTATTATATTCACATTCACTAGAAAATCTAGTGCTCTGCCTTGGCCAGAACATACAGATATATTTTGCTAGAAGAGATTTTACTAAACGTCCAGTGTTTTTAATTTTTAAATGCATGTAATAAAGTTTGTAGGAAGCTCATGTACTCTCAACTCTTACTATTTTTTTTGAGAGTTGAGAAAATCCTTCTATTTTTGTAAGTGAGCTTGCTTAGCTAATTAAGTTGATCTGAGCTAGACAGGCTTATGATATCACTGCACCCGGGTCTGTGAAAACGCTGCACTATGAATCTGAAGTCTCACACTGAATTAATCTTTTCTGAGTCCCCACACAATTAAAATTTGCAAATTTTTAAGCAGATGTGCATTATCCACTTAGACCCATGGCTGACAAGTTCATTGTATAGACATTCTCTTTTGTGTCCTCACACATGCTTGTTTTTGTTGTCGTTAAGCAATAACATGCAAACATGTTTCAGGACAATGAGCCATACTTTGTCTACAGTTACTTACTGAACAATGTTTTTTATGTCTAGACATGTTTGGAAGCAATTTAACTCTTATACAATCCAATGTGGTTCTATAAATTTCTTCTGGACCCCTGTGATGTTTGTTTAGATTCATATCAACCTTTTTTTTTTTTCTTTTATTAAAGGACATCATCAGGGCATATCAAAGATTGTCATATCCAACAATAAAATGTTGTGTATGAGCTTCTGAAAAATCTAACTGTGAATATGCAATAGATAAACTTTTCTTTTTTTACAGGATTAAGTAAGTCACTATAAAAATATCTTTTGACTGGCAGGAAAACAAAATAAAAATGCATAAGTAAGAACAGTAAGCATGTCAGTAAAACAGTTGTTGAGGATGGAGGTTGCTGAATCAACATTGAACTATCTTTCAGTGGACATGTATTTGTGATATTGCAAATGTTTACCCTGTATTTCATCTGTCATTATAGACAATAGTTGGTTTTTAAGTATGTTATTCAAATTACATGACAGAACTAAGTCAACAGAAAATGCCCTTGCCTTTTTTCTTTCATGAAGTTGAACTGACCAAGGACCAAAAAGATACACAATTAAATGCAATCTTACTCTAAGTGCTTTTGAAAATGGATGTTTGTTTCCATGACCAAAGTGGTTGCCTGAAGCCCAAACTAATCATAAACCTCAATTAAAGAGTAGTTTCTTTCTTGCTGAGATAGGAATTCAGTAACACTATTAATAGATTTTGCTGCCTACTAACCATACTCTAAAATTATAAACTCTTCTAAATGCTGCCCTTAGCCCATGAATGCATGACACAATCTGACTGTCAAGGCATTCTAGGGAGTGAAAAAGTCTTGTTCACTGGATTGCATGTTGTGAATGGGTATATCGATGTAGATTGTATGACTTTAAACATTTCTACCTTTATGTAATAAGTTAGAATCCAAAAGAAGACGAAAATAGTGTTAAGGTATAGAATAAAAGAATAGAATCAGCAATGTCAGAGTAAGAAATATGCATTCTGTGTAGCTTTCTTCATATTTGACATAGATTTTTGATTTTCTGACACGTATGCATCCACCGCACATTATTTACAATGCAACATTTGATAGAGATTCTATATAATAAATGCAATTCATTTAATCATTGACTAAACTAATACCAAAACAAATCCTCGTTACAGCTCTGAATCACAGACCCACTGGGATGTATCAATCTATCTTCACCACAAATGCTCACAGAAAAGATGACTTTTGCAAAGTGCGTTGCATATTAATGAATCAAGCCCTGAATTTTACAAAGCTAGAGCAATTGGAAGCAAACATCATCCTTGACTAGCATATCTGTTCAGCCCTCGAAGGCTGGTCTCACTAAATGTGAATTTGACTTTCTGAACATGGTTTGTGACATAACATCATTTACTGTATAAAAAAAAATGAGTGCTTTGCACTCCTGATGCTAGAATCTACCTGTGTATCTTTTCCTGATATAATTCCAGTTTTCAAATATTTACAGGCAGGCCTAAATCAACTCATTTGGTCTAAAGAGGTTGTGGAATCCTTCCCTGGCAATTGCCAAGACCAGTAAGTGTTCCGATCTTGAAGAACATTGTGGAAGTTAAATAGAAAGAATGGGATTTGCTGGTCTCATGTGCTGAGTCTGCTGTGCTGCTCCAATATGCTTCAGGGGAGAGTTTGAGGTAGAAGGAAAAGAGAGGAAAATCTTCTAAGGTACTGAGGAATAGCAAATGGAAAAGTACATAAGAGATTTCTACCCCAGTCTCATAAGATACAGAAATCATTAAATGGCAGCATGATTCAGAATTCTGTTATCAAAGCATTCTTCACTTTCATGTTGCTTCTGTGAACAGAAGTGTTCACTACTGCCAAAATGACAGTGGTACTTCAGACATAGCAGGGCTATGCGATGAGCTTGACCAAAGTACGCACGAGATGAAGGAAGCTGCATCACTCATTACACACTGAATTTCACATTGCAGAGTTGTTTCCTGATGGTTTCTATCTTCCTTCCTACAATAAGCATAGGGTAATAAGGTTGTTTTGAGATGTGGTGGTTTGTGAGGAGGATTCACCCTAGTCTTAGAAGAATTTATCCGTATTTAAAACCAGCTATCTTAACAGTTTAGTGATGGCTTTCTTGCAGGCATTCTTTTTTTCCTTGCTTGTTCTTTTTTGCCTTAGAATGACAGCCCTGTCTGAGATGTAAATTAGATGCAAAGGAACTAAAGCATAATCTTTGAATTCCTGACTGGCAAGAAGAGTGATAATGCAGAGTGTAAGAAAGTTTTGAGGGCTGTGACATTGAGAGTCTTCTGGGGCCTCTGTTAGTACTTCACAATGTTAGCTGACAAATATGCAAATCTGATTGGTCCTGAATCTGGACAGTGTGGGTGGTAAAGAAAATAAAAATATCCAGCTTCTGTATAGTTGAGTTGTGGTAGGGTTAAATAGTCATTGATTTTCCTGCTCTGTGTAGGGTTTCATATTGTGTTCATCTGTGTTCAGCCTGAGTACATAGAGGACTCTATGTAAAACATAGACTCTGATTATGGATGCCAAAAGTGTCTGATGACAACAGGTGTATTACTAAAATGCAAGATGTGATTGAAACAAATCTCAATTAAATCATATAAGTGCAAAATAAAAGCTGCTTATGTAAAAATTTACTTTTTTTAAAAATCATTCATTTATGACCACAGTGTAGCAGAGCCAAAGATAATGACCAGAATATGGGAAAATGGGAAGTTAACAAAGACATTGCAAAAGCTTCCCCTCCCCATCCACCCCCCCAACCCCCTTCATCTTTGCACAGGGAGACTACAAGCCTGGACGCTGGATTGTTTTTAGGCATGTAGAGAGATATCTTGTCAGTGGTGCACTGATGTGTTTGAATTCCCAGTTGTTATAATGGAATTACCATGTTGTTCTGTCTAGAAGGTTTTCTTATTGGAAGATTTGAGTTTTAGCGTGGTCACAAAATCCTGTGAAACTTGCTACGGTAACAAGATCCTTCTGCCTCAAGGCACTCAGTGTTCACAGTAACAAATACCAGCCTAACTCACCTGAAGATACTTAAGACCTCCCTCTCTTGTAGACTCTTTACAAGGACAGAAAGGCAAATGAAGCATTGCTTATCTTTGCTTTCTCACGGGACTGAATGAATAACATCTCTGATGTGAGCAGCAAAGGCAATGCTAAAATTATTACAATTCAGCAGTGATGAAGGAGAGAAGGCAATTCATTGGAAAAGTGAGAAAACAGAATGTGAGGACGCCTAGAGCTGAGGGCAGAGGTTCATTGAATGATCTTACCTAAGCATCATGTGTATAGTGGAAATCTACCCCACTGCCTGAGAGGCAGGATCTGAAATTTTCCTGATCGGTAGTTCACCATGTAAGAAAGCTGCAATTGTTACTGGATTTTCTATAAGCCCTTCAGCTTTCCAGCTTTGTTGTTTATCATTAACCTTTTGTATTATTAAGATGTCTGAATTGGGATACAGTTACAGTAGACAATTATACAACCACACGTGCACTCTCACTGTGGCTTTTTTCGGGGGAAGAGCTTAGCATTACACTGAGAGATGAAAGGACTGGAAGAAGTATTCTTTGAAAAGCAGCCAAGGACTTTGGGTTTACTTAATTTGGAGAAAAGGAGTCTGGGGGTGACTGCATTGCTCTCTGTAGCTTCCTGAGATGGTGGAGAGGGAGGTGTTGAGCTCTTCTCCCTGGTATTTAGTGGTAGGACACATGGGAATGGTTCAAAGCTGCATCAAGGAAGTTTTAAACTAGACATTAGGAAGCATTTCTTTACTGAGAGGCTGGTCAAACACTGCAAGAAACTTGGACAATGCCCTTAAAAACATGGTTTACTTTGATCATCTCTGAATTGGTCAGGCAGTTGGGCTAGATGATTATTGTCGGTGCCTTCCAACTGCAATAGCCTGTTATATTCTAGCAAGCAGATTAGAGGTCTGCAAAGAAAAGAGACAATAGCAATTAATCTGCTAGGCCAGTTGTCATAGTTCACCCTTAGCCTAATCACTGGGTATCATTCTGCAGCCCTCTGAGCAAGTGAAGTGTTTAGGAAGGTACTAGGAGGAAACCAACGATATTGCTTGGTTTCTGTGGTGCTCATGAGGAATTTCTATATCAGAGAAGGGCAAAGCCCAAAGGTGCTTCATTTCAGACTTGATGAGCAGACACAGGAAGATGATGTTCCATAATGAAATTGGAAGAAACCAAGACACAATACAAGATGATGAAGGCAGAAGTACAATTAAATAATCAATGTATCTGATTGAGAATGCAGGAGCATCTTCTGTGCAATTTTTTTTTTTCTTTCCAGTAGAGAGAGGTGGTATTGCAGTATACAAGACACTGGAAAAAAAGGAATCTGGAAAAGGAGTTTGACTGAGAAGATGAGTAGGAAAAATAAATCCTGGTTATGTTATATAGACATGATATGCAAGACTGTCAAGTATCTCAGAACAGTTATGTATTTTACTAAAGATTTTCTGGGCTGAATTAATTACTGTTGAAGTCAGTGGAAAGTCATAATTTGGTCATTTTTGTGTCTAAGAGCAACACAACATTGTACCTGCCATTAGCATTGTAGCTAAAACTAATTAGCCAGCTCTCCCTGCTATTGCTGCAAAATAATTTATTGCTTTTTGCCTGTCCTCTGACCATATTCTCTGATTTGGTTTCAGTGCTACCACAGCAATACTATTTGCAGTGGAATGCAATATACTGAAATTAAAACTTTTTTTCAAAGGTAATGCAGAACTTGCCAATTAAGAATATCCACAAACAGCAGCAGATGTTAACTCTTTCCTACTGAAAAAGTCAATCTCAGACATTTCCCGTGTTTTGAATTCTTTTCAGGTTTTCTAATTATCCATACTCCATCAGAAGAGGAATTCTTAAATTTGTAATGGATGCAGCCATGCTATGTTATTTTAACAATACTCAATGAAATGCATGTTCAGCTTACTCTGTCAGCATTATTTGAAAGCATCTTCATAATGACATTTTTGCCTTCATATCCCTGTACTTTCACAGGCTTTAAGTGTGTTGGTCAGCAAATGAGCTATACAGCAGCCTTCTTTATTTTTGTTTTGTTTCCTGTGATGTGATTTCCCCTGACTAATCTGTTGTTACTGTTACAGGGCAGCTTGAAACCAGCAAATAAAAATCCATTGTGAAAATGAAAAGTTACAATTCCAGAGTACAATCACATCTCCTTCTGAGCTGAGTGGAGGTTTTGTGGGTTGTTTTTTGTTGTTGCTGTTGTTGTTTTATTTAAATTTGCAAGTAGTTGGCTTGATTTAAGGTAGATTTTGTTTATATCACTTTGGTGGTCTCAGTTTGTGTGAGTCCCCTTGAGATCTGACTGTGCAGTTTTCTAGAAGGTTACTGTTTTTACTTTAATTCCTTTGTACTTGGCATATCCTAAGGGTGTGCTCTCTCTATAGGAAAGAAACATCCTACAGCATCACAAATGAGATTGACATTTGCTAACAATTCTTGGATGGTTTCCAGTGTTGATTACTTAACCAAATAGAATTATTCTAGGATCAGAATACCCAAACTAAAGTGCTCAGGTTTCTTTCAGAATATTGAAGTAATAGTTTTATTTATGAATTTAAAATCTAAATCAAACATAGCTCCCCCAGTTATATACTGAGCACAATGACAGTGTGACATTGAGTATTCCCTTGGTTAGTTGGGGTTAGCTATCCTGGCTGTGTCCCCTCCCAGCTTCTTGTGAAAATTAACCCTATCCCAGATGAACCCAGGACACATGTGTTTCACAGCTGACCTTCCGTCCACTTTTAACTCTTAAGCACATTATGTAGAAGTTTCCTTTTAAAAGAAGAGTTGGGGGTGACTGTTATTCCAGAAGGTCACAAAGCCTCCAGCTAACTGTCTCATGATGGAGCTGCTTGGTCAAACTTGAAGGGGTGCTGGAGTCAGTGGGCTGGATGATTAACATGAGCTGGAGATGTGTCTCAATGGAATGTTATCCAAAGCTCTCCTCTCCTGCAAAAATGAGAATGCAGTACATGGTGCAGAAATCCTCTCTAAATTTCTGCATTGACTCTATTTTGCCCATTTGGCTTCTTGAGCTAACTCATCCATTGCCGTGGTAAGTGAAGTTGTCTCTACTTTTAAGCCAGACAACACATGCTGATGGTAATCCCCTTGTACATTAAGTGGGGAGATCAGCTGTTTATGCTCATACCCCTTCTCCTTCCCACACCTTTGTCTACTGCTGGAGTGGATACAATATGTAGAATATTCAGAAATATTCCAACATATGGCTTAAGGACAAAAAAATTACAAACTCTCTACATCTAGAGAGTCATGTAGTTTACGAAGCTAGTTTCTACATTCCACGTTCTCAGTTTCTTCCATCAGCTGCTTGGAGGTTGGATGACCTGCATGATGAAATGTATTGTACACTGGTAGTCTTATTGTTAAGCATTAACCTTAGTCTTTTCTGGTAGTAAGATGTCTTCTATTCAATAATTAATAATGTGAAGTGAGCTCAGAGCTGTTCTGCAGACACCATTCCATTAATTTATATTTATATTAAAAAATAGATGTTATTTTACTAAATGCAATTTAGAGCAAGCTTTTGTAATGTTTGCTGTATAATTTGGAGCATAGTACTCCAACCATGTGAATGGATTTCACAGATTGGAAAGGACCTCAAAAGACCATCCAGTCCAATCCCCATGCCTGAGCAGAAATTTCCTAGATAATTCTATAATTATGTAATCAGGGTTTAGGAATGCCCTGCGAAAAACTGTGTCAACTTATGTAAGGGAAAAATATTAGCTTATTTAAATTTAACCAGATTCCTGGTAGTAGAGACAGGCAGATAAAGAGTCTTAGATATAATCCTATATGTATGCTTATGACCTTGTTGGGGGTAGGGGGGAAGACAAGTGAGTTTTTTTATTGGTTTACCAAGAGCAGCTTGGTGTCTACCAAATTAAGAACATAATTTTTGAACATACTTAAAAAAAATATAACAGTGAGACCTCTGATTTTTGTAGCTTTTTTTTTTTTCCTAAGTATGTCAGTGTGACCTTCAGTCACCGATTGCAGGAAAAATGCCAGATGCCTGGCAAGTAAATAATGCAGCTCAGAATGTGATTGTTAATTACAATCAGTACTAAAGAATTTGGTGGAGATGATGATGTCTTCAAACCATGAGGAGAAAAAATGAATTAAAAGGATTAAAGAATGTTCAGATAAGGAGAATAAAAGAAAAAACCAAACCAAAACAAAAAAACTCATCTGTGAAAAATCACTGCAATGAGCTTTTTATTATAAAGCACTGAGGGACAAGTGTTAAGGGGAATTTCATGAAAGACTGCTTCTGAACTCTAAATTCTTTATGCAGAAGATAGTGCTAAAACTTAATAATTAATAATTTCCCTTTAAATCTTCCAGGCATTGCACAAACAAGATTTAGCTGCATAGCTCCTGTGGCTAAATCTTATTCAATGTTGATATCTCCATCAAAAAACTCAGGGCCATGGCAGAAATATTGGATCAAGTCCCTGTGGGAAAATGGTAGTGATCTAATGACTGTCAACTGCTATGAGATGTTCTCATTTTTGTATCCTTGTATTACTCTCAGTTTTGGCTACTGTGCCACGTGGTTCATACTTTCTGTTAGTTACTAAGTAGCATTTGATCACACAGGAAAATAAAAGTAGACTTTTAAAGATATGATGGACCTTTGCTTGAGTAGACCCTTAATTATAGGGTAATCACATTAAGAATGATTGTTTCATCATGTCCCTACCTGAAAGATTGATGTCATGTGACTTCAGAAACGCCTACAATTCCATAACATGAGACTGAGCACTTTGCTGTTAAGAACTGGAATTTTTCCTTTTAAAGCTGTCATTTTGTGTTTTACATTCTAAGACAAACATGCAATTTAGTAGTGTGATTAAAGTATTTATAAGTAATATTCCTGACATGTTACTGGCTGTCATTTGTACAACTACCGTAGTAGAATAATGTAATGCTGCCTTGGTTTGTCAAAATGTCTTATTGTATCAGCAAACAATAAACCTATCCTTTCCTGGTGCTGGAGCTTCACTATCCCCATGTACTCGTGAGGAAGGTGGTAATACCTCCAGACAAAAAATCTAGAGGTATTGACTTATCCTCACAAAAATGTCTTTGAATATTTTACTTCATTGTTTGAGTTAACATGGAGAGGCAGCAAGTGCAACTTGCTGCCATTCATGCAGGTATTTTTCCTGATATGAATGAATACTTGGCTAGCATCATCAAGACAACCCCAAATCTGATTTTATTCAGAAGGTTCTGTTCAAAAGTGTGTGCATTTTTTAAGGACTTTGGTTAAGCTGAACATTTTTGGTAAGCGGTCTAGGAGTTGCTGAGCTTCAACATGACATCAATATATGTTTCTGAAGTTACTATGGCAAAACAGATTAGAGCAGAGATCTACCATGCAACAAAGAATTAAATAGGAGTGTCACTTTCAAGAAGAGATTATGTTTTAAACTTCTTTAATATTAGAGTTAGCAAAAGCTGAGTATCTGTGAAAATGGTGGCTGTTTTATCTGACCTTATCATCCAACTTTAGTATCATAGGCTACACCAGGGTACAAGTAGTAAAGGGGAATTCCACTTGCCAACAGTTGGCCATCCTTTTACAAGCAGAACTCCTATCTGTATAGTCTCTAGAGATAAGTTGCAGACCTAGGTAGCACTATATACAAAGATAAGAAAGCTGGAAGAGATGACACTTAAATTTTTGGCTGCTATTTCCTTTATAGGATCAAATTTACAGGTTTCAAAAAATATTTAATTCAGATCTCCATCCCAGCAACAAAGTTATAGTAAATCTGAGATGTGGAGTTCCTTGACCTTGTCATGAGATGGGGACAATCCTCTGCAGGAGATATGTTTACTCTTTAAAAATTATGGTATTACATCAGCAAATTACCTGGAAAAGATTGTGCTACTTAAAAAATAGTACACACAGTTAATGGATATATAGGCTGAAATTTGGGTCCCGAGGATCTTAAAGTCCCTAGGAAATGTCATCCTAATATTAGTGTCTGACTGCTAATTGCTTATTTAGTATTGAAGTATAATCTTGATTATAGATCTCAGCATTTAAAATGACATTAATGCAAGAAAAATACTAATGAGGCTAGTAATGGTCAATAGACCATAAAACTCACTAAAAGTAGACACTTTGTGTTGGTGTAGCAGTTAAAATGAGAGAGTTTTCACAGCACATCTCCCGAAACCTTTCTTCATCTTTGAAACAATTACTATCTTTGTTTTCAGTTGGTATTACATTTGTAGATGTGTATTGCTCTCTTAGTGATATAATGTAACTCACTTTTATGGAGGAAATAAATACACAATAAAGGTTATTTTTCTTGGTGTTTAAGTATGCTTATTTGTTTGACCTTAATGAATTCTTCTGCCTAGGTACTCACTTGTAGTATATTTGAGCTTGGAGTGACAGAGAGGCCTATTTTGAAATTAACTTAATTATAGTACACTGCTATGGCATGATTCTATGAGTTGCTGTTCTCGGTGAGCATGGACAGATGACAGAGAAAGCATTAAGAAATTACTGCATACATAGTGTTTGAGTGGTTCCTTAGCTGCCTTCAAAGCTTCTCATCCTATGAAGCCTGACTGGCTTTATAGCCGTGTGTCCTTTTCTGCTTGGGATGCTGGTAACAGCAACACTTTGCTGCTTAAGGGCTAGTGGACAGACAGATTGGTCAATTTGCTGCTGTTGTGTGCTCTTGGAGCTGGTACACAGCTGGCATCGCTTCAGAGATTGTACTTTGTGTTTAACAGACACCCAGAGATCTGCTGAGATGCTGGGAGATTTTGAAATGAAAGATTGAAGGGAAGCTGTTCTAGAAACTGTTAGAAAAGTGATGAATGAGTAGGGCACAGTACTAGCGGGGCTGAGATTCTTGTACAAGGAAGCAAAGCTGGATCTCTAGCAGTGAAGTCAGGAAGGTAATTGGTCAGACCTGTCCTATCCCTCATCCACTCCTGCTGGAGTGCAGCTGCATGCTGCCCTTTACACAAAGCAGATTGCAAGGTACCACAAGTTGGACCAAGCTTCAAAGCTTTGCCTATCACAGTGGAATGTATTGCCCCAAGCAGACAACCATTTTCTTTTTAAGTCGAACATGCAGTTTGCAAAGCTCCATTTGTTCCTTTTCACAGAGTTCTAGTGTACAGACTTGTTCTCTAAAGAAGTGCCATGCAGTATGATAATAGCTGCTGGCACAGGAAGAGAAGAGATAGTTCAAATTGAAACTATCAAGTAAAAGAAAACAATTGAGTAGAAAATCTTTGATGGCACTTTTTAATTCATTAGAAGGAAAACACTGTGTCAGAACTTTAAAAATTGTATTTCTGAAAAGATAGCAGGAAACAGTCTAGTATTATTTATGCAGGTTCTTTCAGAGTAAATTGTGGATGTTGAGCAGATAAAAGAAATATATCTCCAATGTCTAAATGTAAAAAAGAAGAAAAAAGTTTCAATTTTGCAATCAATTTCTCATGCAGTGCTTTGAATGGACAAAAAGCCTGCTAAAGTAAAAGCAGCGTGCTTGGCTATGACTTCAAACCTTGCCCACCTGACAGACTGGCTGAATACTCCTCATGGATTTTTGCACCAAGATACTGTCTGTCCTTTTGATACCTCCTTCTGTCTTCTCCCTTTAAGCTCTTGAAGGATGTGAGCTGACTCTAAGATGTCCTGTATTTATGATTTATTTAAAAATGGAGATGAATGTATGCAATGAAAATAATTCGGTCTGAATGGTCATATTAAGAAAGTCTTGTTAGGTCTTCTGTTTGGCAATTTGTCATCCTCTGTTTCAGAGAATATGTATGGGAAGGAATACAGTTAAACTCCTACTCTGGTAAGATGTGCTCTGGAAGGGAGAATCTTGGTTTTAGAGACCTTATGACTTCACAAGCTCTGTAGAGATCAGCTTTGGTTGCTATGTTTGAGGATCAGGTTCTATTTGGAGCCAAGAAAATTCTGTAGAGCCATGAGGAGTACGGTTCAGTTGTCTGTTTCACAACGGAAAGACAGAAGTTATTGCTTGCATCAGCCACACCACATTTGTCTTTTCTTACCACCTTCACTAGCTTTAGCAACCTTATGAAGTGAGAAAAGTCTCTTCCTATTTCTCAACCATAGCAAGTTGAGGCTTTCTGAATTTTCAAAGGTCATGGTTTTCCATTGCTGTATGAGTAGCTAGTTCTCATTTATGTGCTGAAAACCTCTTAAAGTGACCTTAGACCATTTTTAGTTACGCTATTCCAGGATGTCACTCCTGTTTCAAGCAGAAGATTCAAGTAGTAAGGGCTGTAGACCTGTGCAGAGATGCATGGTGGCATTTCAACATACTCACGGGTGGTTTGAGATTGCATCTATTTTTACCTGTGTACTAAGACTCATTTCTTTAAAAAAAAATTAGACCTGCAGATTCCCCGTTTGTAGCAACTAAATCAACTAGCTTATGTAAAGTAAAATACCAAATGACAACTTAATTAGTAATCAATTAAGTGAAGATTTTTAGTTTTCAGTAGTTTTGGGGTGAAGTTTGTCAGTGCCTAAAACACTACTGGTATATAATTTAGACTTTTGAATCACAGGTTCTTTTGAAAAGTTGAACTGAAAATCAGACTATGGATTTGCAAAAAACCATTAATTTATTTGGAAAATCCTGGCATTGCTAACATTAAGAGTGCAAAAGCACTCACAACCCTATTGCTTAAAAGCTTATATCCAATGGTTACCTGTGACTGAATGATCCATACTACACAGATTTTTTTTTAAAGCATGTCTTTTCTGCAGATGAGTACCCCAATAAAATGGATTATATTGGTACAGCAAATATTAAGAAACTTCTGTTCTTTTAGAGCAGTAATTTCTGTTCTAAATGGCTAAGACCATTTCCATTGTGTTTACTGTAATTTTACTGCTGAATTTCATTTTTCTACATCAAGAATACTTGAAATTGCAGAGATAAAGGCAGTGAAATAAATAAATGTTATTAGAGCACCCCCTGAGCTTCTGGTAAACTGATTTACATGCAGCAGCTGTGGGGTAAACTGAAACAGTAATTGACCCTATTGCCCTCCTCTGGTTATTCAAGGTGGGGTAATCTCAGGGGGACCTCTTCATCTCTGTACCATAGTGCTAGATGACTACAGAGTAATTACAAGGAATTCAGGTTCAGACTTACAAAGATTTATCACTAGCCAGTGGATATCATTGGGCTCAATAAAATCATCAAGCTTATAATTAGTCTGAATATCCAACAGTAACCTAATTTAAAAATGCAAGTAATAAAAACATCTACCATAGCATAAAAAAATCTTAAAATATTAGTGATTCCAGCCACAGAAGAGAGTGCTGATCTTGAAAAGCTTGATGCCAATTATGTGCTTCACTGAATTAAAATGAAATCATGTTATTAATAAAGACTCAAATGATCTAGTCTGCTAGTCCAACCTTTCACCACCTCACACTTTCATTAGAAATGAACTTTTCAATTAAGAACTGTCTTCCAAAACTTACTACTGAGTTCCAAAATTAAGTTTTCCAGACTGTGATTTAGTCACATGAACTTAAGTAATGAAGAACAATCTTGTGAAATCTGACACTGTGACATGTCATTTTCTTATACTGCTTCATGGGTCCTTTCACGTTAAATGATATCTCGTTCAGGCCATTGGCAGTGAAAACTAGATCCAACTGAGTGGTGACTTTTAGAAGAATAAGGATCAGAAATAACCCATATATATATAATGCATAACAGCTACCAAAGACAATATTGAAATCTAGAAATTGAAATGCCGCTGTCGGAGCTCTTCTGATGAGTGCCAGAAGCAAGGGATGGAATGAAAAATATTAATATTGTCCTTTTGGGTTTTTTTTTTTTTTTTTTGATTTTTTTCGTTTTTGTTGGGTTTTTTGTTTGTTTGTTTATTTGTTTTTTTCATTATAGTTCAAAGAACTTTTTCTCATTAGAACATTTTATTCTAATAGTCCTTAAGGAAATACAGTTGATTAACTTGTGAACATTTGACATGTGAGACATTTTCGGACTTAGAGGGATGCTTGTGTTGTGATTATGAAGGCCAGGAACTGGGAGATGAGTGTTCTGTAGCTAATTTAGTTAGATGTTTAACAAAATCTCCAGAGATTTACACAGATATTCAGGCTATGTGTTACACTCCTCATAACTTTTAATGTCTATTTTTTTTTCATCACAGTGCTTTGATATTACATACCCAAGTTGGTGGGTTTTGGCTTAAATGGGTTGTATTCTATTGGTCTGGAAGTTGTTTCAATTGTGACCAAACTATAGAAGCAATAAAAATTTAAAAAGGTGGCTTCAGAAATCTTGTGAAAATAGGGCTTTTGTGGGGCAGATAGAAACAGACTATTCTGGGTATTCTAGCGGGGGTAAACCTGAGGCTGTGGAAAGTGAGGTCTGAAGACCAAAACCTGGAAGGTGCTTCATTCATCAGAGTATAAAATTCCAAGACAGTTTTTCTTCACAGAAGGACCAAAACAAAGCACAAGTCTATAAATGAGGACTGAAAAGACTTGGATTTCCACTCTCTTCACTGATTTTCAATCAAGGACAAGAATGTAAACAACTACCCTTACAAAAAGGGTCCTGAATAGACAATAGACTCATTGAGTGCTTAGGACAAAAGTTTTCTACAACACCTCAGCTTAAATACTGTAGCAGATTGCTTTGGATTAGTTATTGACCAGCAATAGGGTGGAGACTGGAGGAATCTCTACATCTAATCTGAACCATCACCTTCCATATCCCTTACAACTCAGTACTTTGGTCCTGAAAATGTCTCCAGCTGCTGTAGCAACAATATTTGGCTTAATGTCTGTACTAGTGATACAGCTTTGGAAAGTGAGTAGGACCTTGTGGAAAGCTGTGTGAGGAGTAACTGGGCTGGTGTTCTCTTACTTCATGTCTTGTGTTTCTTACATAGAACACGGAGGAAGAAGCCTGTTCTTAGAGTGAGGAATTATTTTGCTAATTTAAAATTACAGGTACCTACATAAAGTTGTTTTTATAAGTGGCTGCCACTATTGTTCTCTGCACATCAATTCCAGCTACCACTTTGAGGTTCACTTCACTGCAGATAATGAAGAACTTTAACAGAGATGACAGAAGCGAAGGAAGGATAGAAAACAAAGTGAATTACAGTTTCTCTGGGCATCATCCTCCAACAGAGTGTGCCAATAAAATTCTTTACAGAACTATTTTCTTTTCCTATACCTGGAGAAACTAAACAATTCAAGTGCCAGTTACCACAGTCCAGAAGTAGCACTAAAATATTTTCTAGGTCTCAGAGCATCAATATCAGACAAAGACCTGGAAATCTGACACAGAGGCAGTTGGAGTTTTGGAATATTTGCCTCAGAAGAAAGAAGTAAAATTATACAAATAATGAATGTAATAGGAAATAAGAGAAAGGATGAAAAAAGCTTTTTCATAAAAGAAGGTTTAGCATTATACAGTGATATTACATTGTGGGATGTATTGGGTTTGCATGGCAAGGTTTTGCTAGGGGTGGGGCTACTATGGTGGCTTCTGTGAGAAGTGGCTATAAGCTTTCCCTTTGTCCAGTAGAGCCAATGCTAGCTGGCTCCAAGACAGACCTGCCACTGGCCAGGGCTAAGCCCGTCGGCAATGATGGTAGGACCCCTGTCATATTTCAAAGGGGAAAAAATCCTATGTGACAGCAGTTGCAGACGGTGAAGAGGAGTGAGATCTGTGAAAGGAACAACTCTATGCGCACCGAGGTGAGTGAATAAGGAGGGGGAGGAAGTGCTGGAGCAGAGATTCCTCTAGCTCATGGTGAGACAGGATGTTCCCACGAGGCCCATGGAGGTTGACAGTAGAGCAGTTATCCACCTGCAGCCTGTGGAGGACCCCACACTAGAGCACACAGATGCCCGAAGGAGGCTGTGACCTCACAGAAAGGCCATACTGGAGTAGGTTCCTGTCAGGACCTGTGGAGACAGGAGCTCACACTGGAGCAAGTTTGCTAGCAGGACTTGTGACCCTGCGGGGGACCCATGCTGAAACAGCCTATTCCTGAAGGACTGTACCCTGTGGGAGGGACCCACATTGGAACAGTTCATGAAGAAATACAGTTGGTGGGAAGGACTTGCATTGGACAACTTGTGGAAGACTCTCTCCTGTGAGAAGAATTCCATACTGGAGCAGAGGAAGAGTGTGAGGAATCCTTCCTCAAGAAGGAAGAAGTGACAGAGATAACATTTGATGAACTGACTACAACCTCTATTCCCTTCCTCCCTGTGCTGCCAGCAGGGAGGAAGCGGAGAAAATCAGGAGTAAGCTTAAGCCCAGGAAGAAGGGAGGGGTGGGGGGAAGGTGTTTTTAAGATTTGGGGTTATTTCTCATTATCCTGCTGTGATTTGATAATAAATTAAACTGATTTCTACAAGTGGAGTCTGTTTTGCTTCTGATGGTTAACTGGTGAGTGACATCATTGGTCTATCTTGACCCATAAGCCTTTAATTGTGTTTTCTCTCCCCTATCCAGCTGAGGATGGGGATTGGTAGAGTGGCTTTGGTGGATACCTGGTATCCAGCCAGGGCCAACCCACTATACAGCAGTAGCAAAGTCTCTTTATGTTTTGTTAAATGTTAAATCGTTTTCCAATGGGTTTCATAGGTATTTGCCATCAACAAAGAGAGATGAGACCTGGAAATCTTTGATTCCATTCTAGCCTCTTGGAGTTACTACATCCCCTCCAGTTTGCCCTGTTTTGGCTTTTCCCTCCATTGACTTATGCTTTTTGCTGATAAAAAAGCCTTACGCTTCATAAATCAGATTTTTCACGTGCATTGACTTGTCCATATTTTATTAAACCTAGTTTATTTACTTGGCTACAGTGTCTGACTGCCATATCTTTACTTTTGCCTCCTTCACTCATCTCAGATACCTTCTAGTCGAGAGCTGTTCTTTAACAGCACTTTGTCTTCCATTCACCTCTTCTGGATTCTATACTAGTCTCTCTGTGGCAGTTTACTTGCTTCTGAGTAGACCTAGTTCCATTTGCTCTCCATCTTCCTTCTTATGGACCAAATGTTCTGGGCCTCAATCTGTCTTTTCCCCACCCTTCTCTAGTCTCTTTTTAATTCCTCAGGCTCCTCTTTCTAGTCTCTTCTTCTGAAGGATTGGCCCTCTCCCTTTATATTTGAGTTTGAGAGCTGCCTCTTCTGTATTGCATGGACTTAGTAAGAGTATTGAAACATCACCAAAGACCTCTGGCCTTAGTTCAGATTGTTAGACAGATTTGGCATGAAGCTGCAATTGCAGAAAAAGACCTTCTCAGGCCCCTGGAGCATGTCCAGAACTGACATAAAGGTTGGGAAGTACAGCAGCTGAAATCCAGGAAGTACTGTCTGTGGACAAACCACAAGGCTTGCGAGTTGGACATTCTTGAGTGGCTTTTCATTAAGAGTGCAAAAGGCATAAGATCTCTGCCAACTTGCAAGTCCTTATTCTAAAGCACAGGATTTCTTAAATAAAGGTCTTCAGAATCTTTTAACATTCTAAAAGAATGCTATTTCCGCTAGCCTTTTTTTGTGGGAGCGGCTGCAGTATTTTGACTGACTATTTCCAGAAAAATTCAGGCCAAGGAAGACATATGACACGGATCAGAGCTTTTTCACTAGTCTAAGTGATTAAAACAGGATCTGTAGTAGAGGCACTACAACCTTAATTGAATAATATTCTGTCGGAGAAAGTATTTCTGGCTTTTGCTGCAGATATATATTTCATAATTCTACTTTTAATATTTGTTCCTCAAAGCTTGTTATTCTGTTCATCATCATCAGTGAAATGAGCACTCTTGGCATTTGTAGTGAAGGCTGACCCTGTAAGTGTATATGTATTTCCCTCCAAGTGTATAACTTGTGTTCTTGCTAATATTTCATGCTATTCTTACGCAAATGAACTAAAAATCCAGGTGTAGGTGAATGCGTCTTTTCAATAAATATAATAGAATAAAGGAAAAACATTTTGATTTCTTCACATTGGAAGATGTACAAAAAGGTCTTTAGAAATGTAAATAACTTCATCTTTCCTGGCGTCAGATAAAGGAAGTGAGAAATAAGGAGTACAGAACCTCTTTTTTTTGTTGTTGTTTTTCACCCCTTTATTTTTCATGGATGTTTCAGCTCTAAGGTGTAGTTGCCAAATTCATGTCCTCTGAAGACGTTAAATCAACATCAGAAAGTTTGTATAAAAATCCATAACTGTAGCCATTGGATCAGGGACTTCTAACTAAGAATATAGGTTTAAGAACTTATGTTCAAAGGTGGTTTTGAAAAGTTATGCTGATCTGATTCAAACTCCTCATTGTGTCATGAATTAAATTGCTACATTCCTCTCATAGTTCCTTTTGAAACCCAGCAGGTTAAACTTTGTTATCAGAGTCCTTTTGAGTAAAAATTATTATTATGTGGAAAGAACTCAGCTTGATTCTTAGATTGCCATTCTTTGTAGAAAAATTGTTCGTGTTTGCAAAACAGCAAAATTGATGTGGAATGATGTGATATTTAACAAAGAACTGTTTTTTTTCCAGCCTGTTTCAACACAGATTTTTTTCTGTTGTCTGTTTTTCCTTAAAAACTGAATTATTGATAATATTTTTCTGTTATTTCAGATAATTTAAAAACTTATATTGGAGAAGATTTTGATCTGAAGTTTAGGTTTGTTTATAACACCTTGCTTCAGAATTGCTATTTTCATGCTTAGCAAGCTAGTTTCTCTAAACCTACATTAGAAATATTTCTAAAATAATTTTAATCCACTAAACATACAGGAAACTTCCTATGCATGGAATTGTTTTTAGAGAGGTCCTGGATATTTATTAGGCATTTAAAACTGTTTCTGAAATGCTGAAAACACTTGAAATCTCTCCTAGATACAGTTGCAGTGATACTTGTCTATATGTACTAGTATACACTAACAGATCTTGCCTCCTGAATGGAGTGTTATGTTTGTATTCAATTATGTATTTACCTTAGGCATTGTGTGGGCTGAACTGTCCTCTGCTGAAATCACCCAAACATGGATAGTAAAGTTTAGTGCAAGTGACTGAGAATTTCCTCAACCTATTATCTGTCAAGGTAGGGAGGGACTCTATGGATTCTGTAATAGGTCAGTATTCTTGCAGGAATAAAGAAATGCTTTTCTGTAACTTCATTTCTTTCTTAGAAGACAGGCATGGCTATTATAAGCCATTAAGTAATTTAAGCTGTAAAGTAATTTAAATAATAATAATTAATAGCCATATATTTTAATCTTTACATCTATATGTCCATACAGCAATGGAAGCTTTTTACTACCTCTCCTCATGGTTTTTTTTGTTTGTTTTGTTTTGTTGTAGGTTTTTTTTTGTGTGTGTGTTTTGGTTTTTGGTTGTTTTTGTGAAAAGAAGAAAATAAATCTAAATGTTTGGAAGTGGTTTTACCCTCTAACTTTGCAAAGTGTTCTCTGAGCCTGTAGCAAGCTAGCAAGTAGAGTATAGCAAGTTGTATGGCTACGCAAAACATTCATTGCTCTTCTACCATTGTGAAATGTGTGAAACACTTTTAGGGAAAAATATGAAATGCAACATGTTTGTAATTGCCAGTTGTGAAGTTTTAAAGTTTTTTTCTATATAGTCTTATTTTTCTTTCCTTGGAATTAGAAGAATACCAGGTAATCTGGTATTAATTGACAATTAAAGTTTAATTAAGAATTCTAGGAATGAATGGATGTGGAAGCTGACTGACCTCCACACAGGACCTATGTAGTTGAGCTATTTGATTGGGTTGTATATTGAAGACAAGGCACAAACCCTGTCTGTTCTATATTTCCGAAGCAGCTACTATGTATAGAAGAAGTTGGAACTGGGGAAGGATGTTAAAAAAGGATGAAGAGCACACATGCATCACAAAATGTTTCATGATTTAATATTTGCCGTTTAGGGGAGTCCATCATGTAAGTTAATGTCATGCAGACTGCAGCAGTGAAAATGCTGCAGTTTTCTTCATTAAAGTGTTTGAGCTTTAATAGCAAGTAGCTGTGGCACCAAGTTCTAGATCTCCTAGGCAACTGTAGTATAATTCAGTAAAGTCTGTCATTCAGCGCAGTCTTGCTTATGGTCTGTTTTTGTTATGTAGGAATAACACTTGTCTGGGATCACTATGTGAATAAACCACTGAAGAAAGGACACAGAATGTATTCTATCATTTATTTGCAATTACTTGCAATAAAAAAAAATGGTTATTGCAGCATTTGTAACATCAAAGGCACTAAACAGAATTATCTGGGAAAAAAAAAAAAACATTATTCACTGCTCTTGGACAAGTTTATGGTCAACAAAATTTTTCTTTTTTTTTTTCTTTTTTTCTTTTTCTGTTAGAAATTAAGTTTGAACGTGAAACTTTTAAGGCTGTCTGTTTTTTCTGTCTGTGGCCTTTGATGACTGTTTAATCCTAAAATGACATGTTCATTTCTGTTCCTCAGTACATGCCTGGAAGATAAGATGTCAGGTAAACTGATGACTTCCCGTAGCTGGCAGTGTAAAAAGGAGCATGTAAGTCTTATAGAATCCCTCTGCCTCTATAGGGAGCTGCTTTTGCATACCTAGTTTTTAATTTTTGACTCATAACTCTGAACTGACAGACTGATTATTTAAATTGCTACTGCCAGTTGATGGGCAGAGGCAAAGAAGTTTATGTGTCTATATGAATTATTAAATAGCATATCAAGCCATCACCTTGTAGCATTTTGTTAAAATGCCATGGTATTCTAAACAGTTGCATGAAAAACATGTTGAAAATGGATCCATTTGTAAGTTTGTAGACATTTATTAATGGTTATTGCAGATAAATTACAATGACTAATTTACTTGATGAATTGCAACATTTTTGTAGTGAAAGATCTTCTAAGACCTGCAACTTTCTCAGATTCAGATGTTTTTAAAGAGGTGTTTACATTATTTGAGCTGTTCCCTTACGGCTCTTTCTGTTCCAAGACTGGATATTTGTAAGATAAATGTATGTATTGCTGTCTAAATTTGAACTGATGTTTTGTGTAGAACAGGAAGCCCTACCTTTTATCATAGTGTATAAGCACACAGGCAAGTCAGTCTGAGATTATTTTTAGTTGGTTTGGTACATGGGAAACAGCCTTGTGCAAGTTTATAGCCTGATACACCCAACAGAAAATATAAGATAAATTGCACTTTTTTTTTCACTAAGGGATAAGCAACCTCACCCTTCTATGAGCTAAGAACATGCAGATTTACTATGGAATAATTGATGAAACTTCGCTTTCTCTGCAGTGAAGTGTGCATGTGTCTATCATCTCTCTGATAAACTTGCTTCAGAATATAACACCTTCAAGCCATTATGGAACGAATATGGGAAAGAGAAGTTTCTCCTTAATTTCTACCAGATGTTCTATATAGAGCTAAGGGGTATCAGTTCTGGATTAATTTTTGTAATGCCTTGAAGCATGAGGATGCATGCTTTTTATTCAGTTCTCACTAATAAACTTATGGTTCTCTTCATTGTCCATAGGTGTCTAAACTATTTAGTTTCTGGTATGAATACTTGAAAGAAGCAAATTAAAAAAATCACTTTCTGTGTTCATTCATGCTGACGAAACTCAATTAAATGAATATTCATGTAAAGCAAATACAGGAAAGAGGTAAATGTAACCAAGAATGTATTTCAAAGTTACAAACTTTTTTTTTTTTCCTCCTTTTGCAGTACATGCTGCTTCATTTATAAATCCCAAGAGAACATATAAGTTATCAGAAAATGGATGAATAAGTACCCTCTGGAGGACGAATTCAACTGGGGAAAACTCCAAGATGCAGAGAACAGGAATCAGTGAACATAAACAATGCTGCTGTGCAGAGAAGAGAGTTAGGATTACTCAAGGCTCACATAAATACATACAGCAAGTACAGTTTGAAAGTCAAAAGGGCACCTTTGGGCAGAAAATGTTTGAATATTGTAGCTTTAAACAAAGTAATTTTCATAAGTATTGAATGTGAATCTCAAATCAAACTTGATCTGCATAAAATTCAGCCAGAGGCTTTCCTAATAAACTGAAAGTAAAGCTTTGTGGAATTCTACCTCCATGCAGAAACTTTTGGGTTTTTTTGTGGCTAACACTATTTTTGACATAAAATCATTGTGAAGGAAAAGAACAGTGTAAAGTATGGAATTCCCTCTAGAAGGGATGGATTAAAACTAAAGATAGGTTGATTCAGGTTGGACATTAGGAAGAATTTCTTCCCCATGAGGGTGGTGAGACACTGGAACAGGTTGCCCAGAGAGGTGGGGGAAGCTGCATCCTTGGAAGTTTTTAAGCCCAGGCTGGCTGGGGCTCTGAGCAACCTGATCTAGTG
This sequence comes from Todiramphus chloris collaris, assembly GCA_025345505.1. Lineage (NCBI taxonomy): Eukaryota > Metazoa > Chordata > Aves > Coraciiformes > Alcedinidae > Todiramphus > Todiramphus chloris. The sequence continues at coordinate 1,299,006 of JANVCC010000036.1, forward strand.
GGAGGTGTCCCTGCCATTGGCAGGGGGGTTGGAACTGGATGATCTTAAAGGTCCCTTCCAACCCTGACAATTCTATGATTCTTTGTCTTTTAGCAATACTGAAAAAGCAGGTGTGAAAAATGTGGCTGAGGTAAGCGAAGACAGGCATTACACAGTGTATTGGTGGGGTTTTGTTTTTTTTTCTTTATATTTATTTAAATTAAAAAAAAATCAAAATTCTGGGGAGGAGGCCAACTGTGAATCAATTTAGGTCAGTTCCATAAAGAAAAACAAATACAGAATGTTTTGTTTCGAAAAAATAATACATATAAACCCAAAAGATTCTATTTAGAAATGTTAGAAATCAGTTTTCAGCATTGTTTTGACATTCCTCCCTTTTTAATTTCTTGGACTGACACATGCTTCTTCAGTCATGTCACTGTCCAGTGAGTGTTGTTTTGGTTTTTTTTCTAAATTGGTTAATTCTGAACTAGGCTGAACTTTACAGCTAAGCCCATGAATCTTTGTGATATGAGCTCAACTTTCTGTAGCTAAAGATGTTTGCAGGTTTTGTTGATTGGCATGTGAAGGGGCAGCTATACTGCTAATAAAAGTTGTACAAAAACTTCACTACTTTTCTGGAGCTGTTATACATACTCAACAGTACAGGTCTAAGCCTTTCAATGTGAAAAACAGTGACCTATAATCTTGTACGTAGTCAATGATCTGAATCAACTTTGTGGTCTACGGTATTTAAAACTTTTATTTCTTTTAAAACTCCAGTGAGACAAAATATCTGTGTTCAGCCTAATGAACACAGTAAAGTCAGCATCTGTTCTCTTTAACTGTTTTTTGTCAGGGCTTTTGTGATATCAAACCAGTGAGAGCTCAATAAGATGTGGTAATGTACTGATGATAAATTTATGGAGAGTAGGAAGTGCCAGATTACTTGATTTCTTTAAGTATTTTCAATCACAACTTACATTTGAAGGTCTAAGGGAATATTTGTTTTCATTTATATCCTCTTGTTCTATTTGTTTCCTATGGAATACCTATTTCCATCTGTTATATAGTGGTTATGTATTTAGGGCCTGATTCATGTCAAAGCAAACCAGTAATTATTCTAAAGGTCTCAGTGACACTCTGACAGTGTTAAAGTGGCATGTGGGAAGAGTACCAAAAAAACTGTTCTAATGGGTGTAGTAGATGATCTGTTGCTTTTTGTTACTGAAGAACCTCAGACTTTTATATTGACTTTTTTTTTTTAACCCTTTTTGTGTAATTGTTGTCTATTTTAATTAAAATGTTGACACAACAATGCAGAATACATCTTCTCTGTATTCTCTCCTATGCAACTGATGCACTTTTACTAGTTTATATCCCCCTAGTGTAGAAACATAGGGCAATGATCTTTCAAGGCACATTTACCTTAGGATGGTATTAACATTTCCCAAATCAGTTTGTGTCCTTTCTTGTTTGATAGGGGAGATATTGATCAGGTGCCTCATCAGTTAAATGGTTGCAGCTTAATCATGTAAACTTCTGCTTTCATTGGGGGTTGTGGGTTCTACTACTGGGAATCAATGCTGCAATATTTCTCTATTGTTGACAGAGAAACCAGCATCCTGATTTCTGCCAGTCTTCCCCTTGATTTTTCTAAGCTCTGTACTATAGAGCAGTACGCAATTACATAATTTTTAGGAGATTTTGTTGCTGTATTTTTTCTTGCTGATGTAACTTCTGTAGCGCCTACCAGCTTGACTTTCACCTATTTTATGTTACCTGTTCTGTGAAGGGAAAGAACCTTCCTACTGCGAAGCGTGTTATCTGTACAGATGATCTAACTGTAGGTTTCTGAGGTAAAGTCAAATGACAACATGTCAGCTTCTTGGTTCTAGAGAAATTATCCCACATTATCTTGGCAGTGTTAATAGTTTACAACATTCATGGTTTATAACAGGCTGTTTGCCTTAAAGGGCTTTGATAGTTTAGCTGAACTTAATGTGTACTCACCTAAGAGATGATCTTTCTTCACTACACCACTTGCTATTTGGATAGGTCACATTTTGATAAGATGTGTTTCATTTGCTGACTCTGAAACTGCTGTAGAAATCTTCCTTTATGCTTAGATATTTCTCAAAAGATCCACTGTATTATTCTGAGAGCAAATACCTAATTATTTGCTGCTGAAAGACAATTCTTTGAAATCCTTTGGTGACATCTGCCATAGCAAGTTTGCATCCAAAATGAATAATGCAATGGGAAGTGATTTAATTCTGTGGTCTTGTTGAACTAGAGTCTGGCTCTAGTGAAAGGATAAAAAATGTGAAGCCGGAGTGGCTGGAAGGGGATCTTCTGTGACTTTTTTAAGGTTATGCTATCATGGCTGAGGAAATGAAGATCTAGCTGATGCATTGGCTTGTTTGTTGGCATTATATCCAGGTCTGGAACTGAGCACTTGTTGATGGCATTGATACCAGATCAAGTTGTACAGGTACTTCTACACATGTCAAATACAGACCTCCTGAGAGATTGAGACGATGTTATGTCTTCTAATTACATATTGAACAAAATAATATTCAGAAGAAAAACCTCTGCTGCTGTGATTGGATCTTACTTATGCTGTACTCACTAGTATTGTGATAGTACTTTGTAAGCAGCGAGGAGGTAAAGTCCTTGGTAGGTCTTGCACTGTAGAATGATCTGAGTTTTTCTTCAGGATTTGGACGTCTCTTGCAGCTGTCTTCAGATAGTAGCTGTTGGTTATGACAGTACAGGCAAGCACAACTATATGATGAATCATCAGCACCATAATGTCTGTTAACACCTGTGCACCTGTACCAGGATCCCTGTATAGACTTCAAGGCCTATAAAAGTTTGTGCAAAGAGAAAAAAGGCAAAATGAAGAAAATACACTTATCAGCAGCTCCTGTCAAGTAAAATTTGTCTAATGGTGATTTTAAGGTTAATACAAAGCTGGCTTTTCAAACACAGAAGCATTTGAAGCCTCCCCTGGAGCTGTAGCAAGGTTGTCTGAAGGTGCCACAACATTAAGCTCTAGAGTGGTTCACTTTCTGTTTGCCATTTTGAAGATTATCTTAACTGGATGCCTCCATACTGTGAATGTGTATGTTCAAAAATAATGTAGCATGAATATACAGTGTATGAAAAGGTAATGAATATTTTAATGCTAAGGAAAGGTTAATGAACAAGGTAATGAAAAAGTTCTACACAGTAAGGAAACTGTTTCAATGAGTTGGTATCTGAATTTCATGCATAGCTCTTTGGCTGTGTATTCAGCTATCCTCCAACTGGCAAAGCTACTTGTGAATTGTAGTTCTTTGTTTTTGAAATGTATATAAAGTTCATATTCAAACTATTGTCTGTGCAAGAACAGCAGCCAAGCTTATCAGCCTCCTTGTCTGAGAATATGACAATGCCCATAAAGTATCTTATGAATACGATACTAATTCTATTCCACCTCTTGTTTAGATCTTTGAAGGGGGATTTTCTTAAATTGGGCCTTCAGCCATCAGTGCACCTGTTTGAAAAATGGTAACAGACATTCATTTTATCACTTGTAATACTTGCACATATGCCATGTGTTAGGTGTCAGGTGGAAGCATCCTTACTTCTCTGTATCACAGGAAGAAGTACTGTGAATTTCAACCTGTTTGTATTCAGAACCCACTGAGTACATTCATTTGGCCAGAGGGCATCCCATTAAGTGGCATAAGGAAAAGTCTCTTGCAATCACTAAAGACTTTTCTTGCTGTAATCCCTGCTGATCATGGGGATCTGAGGTGGGAACCAAAACCAGCTCTTTTTCTGGCTTTGCACATTTCTGTGACAGTTCTGCCTCCAGGGCTGCTAATGTATTAGGGAAAAATTCTGTCAAGCTTTTCACAAAGTAACATTTTATTTCATAAGTATACCAACTGGTTTTAATGACAATTGTGAGATATTGTTAGAGAAAGCCAGGGTGGCAGAATTTTTGTTCATGAGTGGCAGCTGAATGGCTTTAATTCCAAATGCTTAGAAAGGAACCAGAAAATTCTAAAGCTAGGAAAGAATCAGAAAGTGTTTGAAGATAAATAAAGCACCTGATCTTCCCTTCCACTTTCTTCCATGACATGTCTAATGTTCTGATATTTACTCTACCAGGCGGATCATCCTCTGAGATGATAGGTTAATTGTTTACTCATATGTCCATTCACAGTTCTGTACCTGTATCAACTGTGGTTGATACACCTAGTCTTGATAGTGTCAGGTTATATTCTTCCTCTTGTTGGGATGTTTTATTCTATATCAGCCTAGCACTTCTGTAGTCATCAGGAGTATCTATAACCTTGGTGAGAGACTACTTATCTGTTCCTTGATAAAGAATTAATAAATAATACATCAAGGGCTGGCATCTTGCTTTACCCTGTTGAATTATATAGGGAAAACTTTACATCTAGCAAATGTTAATTCGTGGATGATTCCGTTGGTTTTTATTATCAGTGTCAATTTCCACAACTGTCCTGCATCTAAGTGAATGGAATATTTCCATTCTGAAAATTACTAGTGACATTTATGTGTTTGTGTTTATTTCTTCTGTTTCTGCCACTGCTCACCATTCTTTCCTAACAAAGCTGTCGCTGAGCTTGCTTTTTCATATTTCAGGCCAATAAAGGTGGTGACATTCAACAGAGGGAAGTATTTTTTTTTTTTTATATTTCAATTTCCAACATCTACCAACATCTCAAGGTGCATAAATTTCAGTAAGTGAAAAAGTTAAGAGGTAATATTGAGCATATCAGGAACAGTGTTAGAGCAACAGAGATCACAAAATCACTTTTGCCCTCGCAAAAACTTGTGCTGGCAAAAGTTCTGCACTAGTTGTGCTAATACAGACTGTACTGACTGTGGGATGACAATCTATGTAAACTCTACAGGCAAGTGTTCAAAGTGCAAGGGCAAGCTACAGTTACCTACTGCGGGGACTTGTACCTGCTTCCATTGATTTCCTAGTGCACAAATGAGAGACGACATCAGATGAGCTATTTGCTCGAGACCTGATTAAATTGGATGCCGCACCAGACAGAAAGGATTGCAATGATGTTAGAGGTTCTAAGAAAACATGTAGCACAAAAGACTAGGCTGTACCCCTGTCAGCTGAACCTGACAGCATTGCTTTGCAAGAAAAACCTTTGAAGGTAAAGACTCTAATCTGATGTACTTTGTTTACATCAGACTTATGTTTGTTTAAAATCTGGGTTTGGTGCTGCTAAGTTTGGATAGAGCAATATTATGGACTTCTCATATTTCAGATCTTACACTGATTTAGCTTCTTACTACATATGCAAATTGTACCAAGTGCACATTCCTTTCTAGGTACTGTAAATTAGCTATAGTATATGAATCTCAGTCTGTAATATGATAGCATTTTATTCATGTTGGAGGTAATGATTATATTATGTATTTTGTGCCCAAAGAGAAATAGCATGACTTCAGGCAACAGAAATTAACAGTATGACACATTATTGTTTGTGATGTTGTTGATGTTTTAATTGCTGATCATTAATCTGTGTTCTTCAGCTCCAGTGTTGGTGGAATTATAATTAGTCCAGTGTGTTTTGCTGAAATGTAGAAAACAATCAGTCTGCCACTAATGATAGGGCATGTGGGACTCCAAAACTGAGTATCGAGTCAGTACTTCTGTTCCACAGTGTGTATTTTTTTATACTGATATTTCTGGGGAAAATTTTACTTATCAGGAGAATAGCTTAAACTACAGAAATCTTAGAGAACTTGAAAAACATTTTCAAATGAAGTGTTGCATATTTTATTTATTTCCATTTAAATGCTAATTGCACGATGATGTAACTACTGTATCATGGTACAGTGGAAGAAAACTTTGGACATACATGTTTCTGGAAATGTAAACAATGTCATTATAGTTGATCTGAAGTGTGGCCTTCACTCTTTTGTACATATATTTGCCTAGTCAATTACAAATATCTATACTCCCATTTATCATGTTACTTTTTTACTCAGGCCAAGATCAGTTTCATCACAAATTGTCACTGTGGTGGTACAGACCCTTCTGCCCTGGGCAACTCTGCAAAGAGGCTCACTCCTGGGCTGCTCTACGAGAGGCTCCTGGACTGCGTTACAGCCAGAACTGTTGTTGGGGGCTGATGAGCACAGGATGGTACTGTTGTTGGGGCCTGATGAG